>OZ008369.1:158562664-159162664 GCA_963931995.1 Phaonia tiefii
ATCCGATAAGACAGAAAACATATATAACAATAAATTCATTTGCTTATATTATTTATCATTTATTGTTATATATGTTTTCTGTCTTATCGGATGGCGTATTCTACGTTAAACTTAATGGCCGTGTCTCTGACACAGCCTGCAGGGACAGTCCGTGGCCGAAGGCCTCGGACAACTGTCTGCAGTAATTTTTATATTTACCAACGGCATTTGATTCAAGTCCGTTTAAAAAAAAATATTATGTTAAATTTTTTTAAACTTAATTTAATTTATGTATTTTAATTAATATTTTTATTGAAATAAGTTCTGCGAATGTTGAGAGGGCCACCCTAATATTAAAAAAGGTTTACCTTATCGAGTCTTCGCATTAGCATTCGAGCGTTGTGTGAAAGCTTTACGCTTTACAATTCAAAATTAATGTTATTGAAGCTTTCGCAAAAAAGCTTTATTACGTTAGCTTACTGTTTGTTTCACTTTTTACTAGATACATGTTGCCAAGCAACATTAGCTTGCTGTTCGTTTCACTTTTTACTATATACATGTTCCTAAGCAATGTTGAGCAACCAAAAACACTCAACCAAACACCACACATATGTTTGAGTGTATGTGTTTAAACAATTTTCATTTGAGAAATTAAAATACTAGAAATATATCAACCAATATGAAATGTATATCAAACGAAAGATAACATCTTCATTTACCTACAAAAAAAATTTTAAAAAAATTCATCTAGCCGTTTCCTCAAATTCAATGAAATAAAGATTGCAACAATAAAAACCTGACATGACTCCTCATACCGTAAGGTAAGACGTATTCTACGTCAAAAAAGCTTTTTGGTGAATTTGAAGTGTCAAAATAAAGAAAACAAACATAAAATGGTAGAACAAGCAGCGAAGTAAGTAAAATTATTTGTGTTTGTCTATGGATTTGTGTTGTTTGCATTGTTCACAATATTTGTGTTATATTTTATTAACAAATTTGATTGTTTTTTTTGTAGAAAAACCCGATCAGAGAGAGCTACTCAAGAGCAGCTTCAACAGCAACAATTCTTCTTCCATTTTTTTTTAATTTTTAGTAATTAGTATTAATAATTTAACAACTTTCTTAAAACAATAAAATTATTGAAGTTTTTTTATTTCTTGCGCGCTCGAAAAGTAAACAAAAATCAATTGTCAGCTGCTTTTACGAAGCTGATAAATTTGTCATAAAAGGAGCTTTTATTTTAGTATGAGAATACCAAAAGCTGATAGTTATCAGAAACTTGGTAATTTATCAGCTATGTTGAATTTATCAGCTCGACAGAATCGATTTGTTAATCTTATGGTAAAAATAATCAAATAATATTTCCCCGCAAAGCAAATCATAACAAGAGAAAAGGAAAAAAAATTGATTTTTGTTATTCCGAAATCCCTATAACTATCTGTAAGATTGCCCAACGTCGATCTTCGAACCTCGTCGCCACATCAAAACTCGCTGAAGGCCTCCATGCAACGTTGGATGATGCAGAAAAAAAAAGTAAGTGAAGAGAACATTTATTTGCCTTTATCAACAAATTAGAATTACATACTGGTAAAGACCAAAACTAAGAAAATTTTATATCATTTCTCTTATGCAATGAGAGGTTAAGCAGAGATTGATATAAGGTCTCCCTTGTTTTGATTTCTAACCTGTTTTTGGGTTATTTTCTTTTCTTTTCTCAATTTTTATTTGCTACGGGTTTTTTTTTTCTTCGCCTTGATTTAGCTTTGGTTTGTTTGTCTATCCCCTATTCTGTAATTCTAAGTTTATCAGATTTCTTTGTTAAAATCTTTGTTTACAATAAGTTTTATATTATGCCTTGAGAATTCCTTTATTATTTTTGTTTTGATCAATAAATACCTTGAATATGAAGTAACATCCTAAAATGTAAAACTCCAGTGGCGTAGGCAAAAGGTTCAGGTATTAAGGGGGGTTTTAACTAAAATATACGGCAATGTTGAAAATCCATAGGTTGGGAGAGTTTACAGGCCTAGAGCAAAACTAGCATAGCTCTGGTTACGTATGTATATCTTGGGGACTTATTGTGAATTTTCTTTTCATCCAAAAAGGGCATTTGGTTAACGCACGTGATTTTTTTGTAAACTGTACGGATGTCGCCAATGGAAACAAGCACCTCGCCCACAAATCTTCGATCTAGCTAGTCTGCGAGCATGTGCGTGCTGTTTCTAGAAGCGGTTGGGGAACAGGCTATACTTATACCATTGTCCCTAACACGGGGCAACCTTAGCTCCCAGAACTGTTACGTTACAACCTCAACACACAGAGTCCCACAGGGATTAACAATTGGTTCAATATTATACATCATCTATGCTTACAGCCTCATTAAAATACTGCAGAATAGTATTACCTTTGCGTGTGTGGATGACACCACAATTATTGTATCACATGAATGCAGAGAAACAGCTTCAACAATAATGCACGAGGAATTGAATGATTTGACAAGATGTTGTCATGACAGCGGACTTGTAATTAACTCGTCGAAAACAAAGCTTGTCGACAACAGCTCCTGAAATGACGATTATTAATTATAGCGGCTCCATAGAAAATTTAATTTAATTTCAATTTAATAAAAACTACATATACATATTTGCGCATAAGCTTCAGCCCATTAACAGCTATAGGATAAAAAAAATTTCCCACGAATAGAACCAGTTTTGAAAAAAAAATGTCTAAAGGCCGTGAAAATGATCGAGAATTGAGTTTTATAGACGGACTGAGGAAGTATAGAACTATTAAAATACATACATATGTGTGAAGTTTCATATAATTTTGACAATGGAATTGAGGGTTAATACGAAAAATGGCTAGACATATCAGTTCATTGGTTTTTGACTAATAATGTAAGAGATAGGAGAGTTTAATTTATCTTTCACATCTTTTAATGCCAGGAATTTTTTTCGAGAATAAATCTATTTATGTTAAATCGAATTCGGTTTGAAATAAATCAACTCTACAAGTGTATGACCAGATTTCTGTTAAAATTAAAAAATTAGTTTAAAACTATCGACCACAATGCGTATGATTATTTTATTATTATTATTGAAGAAGGTGGTGTCACTAGAGCAAAGTGCATTTATATCAAGTGGAAGCATTAGGTGTTGTTGTAATTGTAGGCAAAAACAACAGGCATTTGGTTTTTATTTCATACCGACGTTGTGTCAAACTCTGCATGTACACCCAGAGAACTAATTGGTTGAAAAGAGGTTGTAGCAATCGTAAATTCGGCTGCTACCACTGAATTGGGGTTGCCACAACCGAATTGAGGTTGTCACGACCGAATTTAGTCCTCACAACTGAAATTCGGTTGAATCAACCTCATCTGTTAATCGACTCTGTTGTGACAACGGAATCTTGAATTACATTCGATCTGTCAACCAAATTTTCCAAAATTTCGGTTGGTACAACCGAATTTGGAAATAATTCGGATACAGCAACCGAAATTGCCACCACATTCGGTTGGAGTAACCGAATATCGCATCAATTCGGGTAGAATAACAGAATTTGGCATTAAATCGGGTACCACAACCGAATTGGTCATTAATTCGGATGCCACTACCGAATTTAATATCAATCCGAATGTAACTACCGAATTTGGTATCAACTTGGTTGTAACTACCGAATTTGGTATCAATTTGGTCGTAACCACCGAATTTGGTATCAATTCGGTTGTAACCACCGAATTTGGTATCAATTCGGTTGTTGCCACCGAATTTGGTATCAATTCGGTTGTAACCACCGAATTTGGTATCAATTCGGTTGTAACCACCGAATTTGGTATCAATTCGGTTGTAACCACCGAATTTGGTATCAATTCGGTCGCAATAACCGACTTAACACATAAGTCGGTTGCAACGACCGAATCCGGCGTCAATTCGGTTGTTGTAACCGAATTTCTCATGAATTCTGTAGGTACAATTTCATTTTCAACTTGACGTTTAAAATTAAACATGATGGACGGGACTTCCGAATAGGTCAGTAGTAACGTATAACATAAATGTGTTACCCTAAAGATTAACCTATTTTTGTAATAAGAATACAGGAAAATAAATCATTACTTGATAATCAATAAGCTTTCCAAATTCATTTGTGACACTATCTACATTTGGTTTTCAGAACCACTATCTGAGGTGGTGACAACCTCTAATGAGGTTCTGACAACCTTCAATGAGGTGTGACAACCTCTAAATTCGGTTACGGCTAATCCGGCTGTCTCAACCGAATTTTTCTGTGAGTGTATGTATACCAACAATAAAAGTAAACAAGTATGTACAAGAACAAAATACACATGAATTTGACAGTTGCTAGTAGACTTGTGTCGAACTCGTTCATTTAAGGTGCCCGGAAATAACAATGACGAACATACTCGCCGTATCGAACATGTGCATTATGTTCGTGAGGGTGTTGTCTGGTCACCCTAAATGAACTAGATAGTTCATGAACTACCCAACTCTAGTTGCTAGGTACATCATCATGAAAATACTGAAATCAGGTGTGCTATTGCTTAATATAAATGCACTTTGCACTAGATGTTATTGGGTGACTTCTAATTAAATAAATTGTCAAAATCAGCTGATTGTGAGAAGAGTATTCAGGATCCCGCCTATCCCAGAAACCGGGTTTTGAGTTGTTTCGAAAAGTGCAGTTTTTTGAAACACCTGTGGCAACGGTTTTTTTTTAATAAAAAAGGAAACCAATTTCTTATTGAAAAAACATGAATTATTTTAATTCATGGTTCTTATCCATATTTGCATTTATTAATAATAATAAGAAAAAAGTCGACTTTATGTCTTATTGTCGTATCAACAATTTTATGGGAAAGGACGATTTTCAGCACAAAATGCTAAATACAAAAGTTGCGGGAAATCCCTATCTTAGGAGTTATGGGCCTCCAAATTCCGGATAACGGGTGGTGTTTTTCGCACATTTTTTTTTTTGGTCGAATGATAATTTTGTGTTTCGAGTCGCCCGGCCGGGCTCAGGGACCATGGAGAGAAATATCTCTGTTCTTTAATTTGCATTTCTGGATTTTTTGGATTTTGGGAAAATGTAAATACTATTTTCGATAATTTTTCAAAATTTGAAGAGGGCGATATTTCGATAACAGAGTGAGTTATCGAAAATTTTCATTTAATTTGTTTTGTTTATTTTGCCTTATATTGTCCAAAAACGCTGCCCGACAAATTCCTTTAGACGCTTTTTAATACATAGTAGCCTCCCCGTTTATCCGAAATTTGGAGACCCATAACTCCCAATATAGAATTTTATTTAACTTTTGTATCTCACATTCTCAGCTTAAAATTATATCTTCTTCCTCACTGGTGGACCGGTTTTCAGTTTTTGATTACCGTAATTGTGAGGCGAATATAAACAAACTCGATCAGCCGTGTTGGTGCAACCACCTTCTTCACTATTTCTTGCTACAATGGTAAACAAATGGTATCAGCTGATCGCTTAGTACACCACAAAGACATATCTGCAAAAGTTGTACAATCGTACAACACTTTTGTATGGAAAAAATCTACTACAGTTGTACACCTGTTGTACAACTTTAGCACATACGACACATACAACAGTTAAGGCACTCTAGTGAACACCCTAAATGTGAATGAATATAAATGACCAAAATATCTACTTACTTTCTGCATACAATCCAATTCGTCTTCGCGGAATACTTAGTAAGATGAATTGTAAAACTGATGATTAAATACAATAAAATAAATAATAATTGTCTGATTTTTCAACTTCCACAGTATATTTAATATATTTCTAAAACGGAATTAGTGCTTTTTCCCCTTCTACGTAACGAAATTTTTATTTCGTGTAGCACGATGCACGAACCATTTGTGAGGAAAATTATTTCAACGAACGAAATAATATTTACGTCATGTTAAAGTTAAGTTCGTTTGTCATATGGTTTCTTTTGATGTTCTGTTCCCTTTAGTAACACTAATAGGATGTCAAAATATCTCGACATGATATTATAGTACATGTACTGATTTTACTAACGCATTTTTCTGTTACGGCTGTTGTTTTGTTCGGTAAAGAGAGCACTGCTTACAAATTGTTGTCTTTTGTTATCATACCCCCATACGCACATATATATACTCATTTACACTTGAAAACACACTCTAGGGTATGATTTGTTTGCGAATATTTGGTTGAAATACTTGCCCCATGCACCCCACCAAGCACTTGACAGACATACGCTTCAACATTAATGCTACAACGGGTTGCATGTGTTGCTGCTGTTGTTTTGAATGTTTTATTGCATTGTTGTGGTAGAAACATCACATGTGCTTGCATAATTTATAATACATTCCCACAGCAAAACATCGCTGTATCCTCACAAACATGTTTGCGTATTATCCTTTAACAAATTCAATTGAGCATGTCTCTCTGTGTGTTCGCTCCACTAAGTGGTTTTGCTATTTTTATCCACAAATGCGACAAACTTTTTCTTATTCATGTAAAGGATCCTTAATTTTTTATTGTCACCCAAAAAGATGAAATGAAATAAAATTGTACATGTGTCACTTGTTCGGAATGCTAATTTGTTTAAATGAATATTTACACACATACAGAATGTTTGCTCATTTATCTCTCCTGTTTTGTGGTTTCGAAGAAGGTGGAAGTGCTTCCATGAATCGAGAGTTTTTAATGTGTTCAGCAAATGTTTTTTACAAGCAAACATTTGTAGGATTTGAATAAAATATTTGTAATTTGTTCAATTAAACATGTTCCTACACACACAGTAGCGTTCAAGGAAAATCAAAATGAGGGTATGATAAGTTTACATGTCACACGATCTTAATAAAATTTTCTCTTAGCCTACTAAGTCCCAGCGTGTTAAAGCAAAGAAATTTTCAATTTTATAAAGCAGGTAACAGAAAAAAGAAACTTTAAAGAAAGCCAAATTTGCACATGATACAAAAAAGATGTCTTCATGTTAATATAACTATATCTTAATTTTTGAAGCAACAACTTGGTTAGATCATAAAACAATCTGAACCATAAGAAACCGGAATAAAGCCAGTATATTTGGATAGAAATATACGCTCTTGATTGGTTCCTGCAACTTCTGCAGTAGTAGTTAGAAGCGAGGGATTCAGGTACCAATCATACAGTCTGGGAAGAATGCTAAAACTCGCTCCTCAATATCAAAACCTCTGTCAGCTCAGTTATATGTAACAAAACTATTCATGTGCAGCTCCGGTGCTGAATTGCATCGCATTATGTAGCGCCGTTGTTTCCTATGAATTTTTGGTCATTTGTAAATTCAACAGGTAAGCGGTAGAAGCTGCATACTCCCAATAAACCAAACCAAACTTTAGTCTGAATAACTTCTTATCTTTGTATGAAATGTATATAACAGTACAGTCTTACGAGTGTCCGGAATAAAAAATAAAAAATATTAAAGAGTTAACAAATAATAAATATTATTTCTGATTTTTATTATGTTTCTCAAATAACAATTATTGAGTGATTTTTATTTCGCTGTACAAAAGTAAAAATCAGGAAATTATTTTTTATTTTTTCTGAAAATACTTAAGAGTAGCTGAAGGGTTTTATTTCTTCAAGACTAAAATAGGTCTTTTGTATTTATCGGCATTACCGTTAACGTAAATATAGCAAAAGTATATATATTTCTGATAGGCTCGACGAAACGAGTTGATCTGACTATGTACCTAGCCCACCCGTCCGCTTCTGGGCGAATTAAACAACTATGAGTTGGGGTCGTAATTTCATATAACACTGTGCCGGTTCTCAAACTTCTCTGTTGCAACTGGTGGTTAATTTCAGTTGCTAAAGGTACGGTCAGATTGGGCAAATATTTGACGAAAAACGTTAAATATTTCTTGGCCCCGGCTGACCAGAAAATAGTTTTGTGTGGCAAACAATAAAACAGCTGATTTTGGTCAAACAAAATTATTTGCCTTCAAATAAAAGTTTGCACAATGTGACCAAAGTGTGACAACTAAAGAGCAAATAGCTTCCACTTTTTTGGACATACATTTATTTGATCTTACAAAAGAATTGTAAGAGCCACACAATGGTAAATAACAGATGGTTGTCGGCTTTTACGACTGAAATGATAAAATTAAAAAAAATTGCCAACATTAAATACGTGATGATATACCTAAATACTTGTGGGGAAGGGAGCTGATGATTTGCGTTGGTGGGCATTGAAATAGCTATATTCCCAACCATCCACCATAATAATCAATTTCACATTATTTCTTTAATAATGAAAATTATTAAAGAAAAAAAGAGGAAATATTAAATATTAGCTCTGTTCGAGTGCTCGAAAATTTGTGCAAATTTGTACAAATTTTTACTGAACTCTGTTCGTTTACTCCAAAAGTCCAGTAAATGAGAGCCAGAGAGCGAAAATTTTGACAGTTCGATGTTAGAGATTTTGCAACTTTTGGTTTGAGAAATTTTAGCCAACATAAAATTGCAAGATAGAACAGCTGTTTGAAATCAGAAACAAAACACAAAAATAAATTAACAACGACAGAGGTAACTACAAATTATTTTGTTTAATATTTTATTCAATATATTTGTGAAATTTAGAAACAAAATGGAAAACAATAAGTTGCAGTGGCATTCAGGAAATTCTGGTGAACCGGCGACGTCATTATTGGACAACTGTGGCAGTAGCAAAGGTGTGGAAATACACGCTTGAATGTATGTACATATGTGGCAAAGGATAAAATTTCTTTCAATTCTATTGGAACTTGTGGTAACTTTCAAAAATGTATTTGTTGGAAGAATTTGTATGTACAATACATTTTGTAGTGAGGTTAGCATGCGCAAACATATTTCCGTCCGTGTTCCGTGACGTACTTTTTTGTAAGTCCGGCGGCAAAATTGCAGAACATAGAGCGGAGGTTACAAACTTTGTCAAAAATTATACATTCAAGCTTTGGAGGCGTATATTTCACAAAATATGGAGTTTTTCGTTTTTTTTTAATAAAAATTTCTTCCAAATAAAATTTACAGCTTTTGTTTAATGAAATGCAAACAGAAAAATCAGCTGTTTCCTTGCACACATAAACATCAGCTGTTTCATTGCAAATTATTACTGGAAGTCGTTCGCGTACTTTATTTGCAAATTTTCATAAAGAGAGTAAAATTGTTGTTTCGGTCTCAAAAGTAGATTATTGCAAATTTTTACTGGGAAAGTACTCGAACAGAGCTATTATAAACTGTGTACAAAATAAGGGTGATGACTTTTTGATTTTTTTTCCTCAAAAATTATTTCTTGTTGCACGAATGAATGAACTTTTGCCTATTAATTACTAAAATAAGGTTTATTCCTCGTAAATATTGAAAAAGGTCACGCACAAACCACTTTAAAATGATATTTTTGTGAAAAATTTAAATTTTTTCTTTTTTTTAAATCATATAAATCCAAAACGGGAAAAAGTGTCAAGTCTAATAACTTTCACGAAAAGCCACATATGTAACCTATGAACAAACTGAGACATTGATCATAGAAATCGATGAACATCTTTCGTTTTTATTTACAATTCAGTGAAGGTATCCCATTTTGAATCGAATGTATCTCTTTGGAAAAAAGGTTGACGACTTTTTTATGATTCACAGACTTGAAGAAAATTAGTGCGGAGCAAAAGGTTATGACATTTTTATGATTGTGGTAGGAAACTAATAAACTGTCATAAATTTATGCTGAATTGTACTTCGGGTTCTTTTATGGTAGCTACTCCGTTTACATTCAATTTAGGGGGGGGAAAGGAAAGTGAATTTTCTTATTGATGTGGTTTTTTCCGTTGGCTACCTGTTTGGTATGATTTTTTTTTACAGAAACCACATTTATGAGCGCTCATTATTTTGAAAGTTTTGAAAAATGCACAACGCACACGCGCTGAATCAGGTATATAGCCACCGTAAAAAAAGATGCGCGTATTCATAAGTGCCGGTCAGTAAAATATTAAAAAATACGTAGTATAAATAGGTGTTCATTGATCGATTTGTGTCATTCAACAAGTGGCGATGAACACGAAGAGTACAAGTAGTTGAGTTTTTTAAAAGTGAATAGTGAAATATAATTAAGGCCTTTAACAACGGCAAGGCCTTTTCCATTTAAGTTGTTGAGTAGCATACAACATGTCATTCAAGAAGAGCTCTTCTAACACGGAGAACAACAAGGAAGCCTGGACAAAGAAGCTGGTTTCAAGCGCCATCAAGAAGAGGCAACGTGGCAATTGTTGAAGCACCATTGATTTCACGGAGTCGCATGCCCCTGAAAAACCACGTCATTGGACGCTTTCTTGACCCCACTGCTAAAGGACGAAGAGAGAGAATCGGTCTAATTGCTATAGAGCTTAAAGCCCTATGGAGCAAAACATTGAACTTCCCGCACATATCTGATCAAGCCATTTGTGCAAAACTAACAAAACTTCTGGAGGACTACGAGCGCTGCAGGAAAAAACAAAACTTTGATTCATTGAAGGAACTGTTGGACATGACCAAGGAAAAAGGCGAATGGATGTGCAAAGACGATGACAACCTCTACAAATTGCAAATTGGGAGCAAAGGCGGCATTGATTATTCCAGCGGCAAACCTGGTGGTGCCAATACCATCCACCCATCCAAGCGAAAGGGGGCAATGGAAGCGACTGTGTCCACACTTACCAGCTCAGGGATGCCTGATTGTTCCGAAAGTATCACGGACTCAATCGACAACAGTACAGATAGTTCTTGGGAGGATGACAATGCAGCATCAATGAGCAAAAGGAAGCATAACCCAACAGGCATTGCAAGACAAATTGTTACAAGCTCAAAGCTGTCGTCCCACGGAGCAGCAACGGTGTGCCACCATCTTTCCGCTGAGGGCATTGAAATCCCAACCCCATGTCAGTCAGGAATCCACAAGGCTATCTACAAGGAAGCTGCTCGGGTGAGGAAGTACTTGGTAAGCACGCTTTATCTGGAGAAGTGGAGCATGCACTTCGACGGCAAACACATTGAGAGCTTTCAATATCAGGCTGTGGTCCTCAACAAAGAATCTAGAGAAATTAAGTTGACTGCGCTCACATTGAAATATGGGAAGGCTCAAATAATCGCAGAAGGACTCCAGAATGTGTTAGATTAGTTCAACCTGTGAGGATCAATTGAGATGATTGTTGCCGATACAACAAGCGTGAATACCGGCAAAACGACAGGCGTTGTACTTCGACTGCAGCAAATGTTCGAAGATAAAGGTCACCCCAAACCCAAGTTCATCGGTTGCCAGCACCATGTGGTCGATCGCGTTCTACGCGTTGTCATGGACGATCAGCTCCATGGGTCGACTAAATCACCAAACATCGAGTACTTCTTTGTGCAGGATTTGATGATCAATTGAAAGCAGCCTTCAGCAATGGTAAAACTGAGATTAAGGAAACAGTCGGCTGGAGAGATGCCATGAAGTTTCTCTTCCACCTCACTCGTGTCTTCCGTCACTTCACTGAGAGGAGTGAGATCCCTTTTGTAAAGTTTAAGCATATCCCAAACATCTGCAATGCGCGCTGGGCTGGAACTGCCATTTTAGCTCTTCTTGCGTTTATTCTGATGCCTGAAACTCGGAACAGGTTGCGTAAAATCTGTTCATTCATTTCTTGACATTCTCATGGGGCTGATCATTGGTTCAGTAGTCAATTGTTCCGCGCTGAAGATTTTGAAGAACTATCTGTAGCTCTGAATGACTACCCAGCAGCTCTCAAATGCTTGAAGACCCACTGGAAAACAGATGAATCTCCAATCAACATTGCCCGAAGCAACCAGTGCTGTGAGCGTGCGATCACAGTTATGCAATACTTATACAACTCCTGCCTCAACAAGGACAACCTCCCAATGAGATTCATCCTCTCCAATGACAACGTGAATATTTAACTTCCTTGTGTGTTTGATGAACCTATGTAATGTTACATATATGTGTCTCTAAAGCTGGTGTTCAATTATATATCTGCTTACAGTGACTTCAAAAAATTGCGCATAATGCTGATAAATAAAAATTTTAACATCATTTTGTGCGAATCTCCTTATATGTAAGATTTTATCTAATCTTAAATAAAATCTCATCTAAATATGATACAGGGAAACGAGGTTGTATAAAAGTCATCACCCTAGTGTACATACATACATATTTAAAAAAGGGCAAAGGTTTAGCTTTCTTAATCTGTACTAACTTTTCAAATCGGCTAAAAAGCGACTAAGCTGCGACTAATTAGGATATAATAAGGATAATTTGGCCATATTTAGAATTTCGAGGCTACTGAATTTCGAGGCTACTGAATGTTGAAATTGGTTTTTTAAACAACTCTACCAGACGTTACAATTGAGAAGGTTCTCTTCAAAACTTGACTATTCCACTTTTGACACAACTGATTTTTTTATTTTTTTTTTGTTTGGTAGCATTGAATTAAAAACTCAGCGAAAACAAAAATTGTGCGACATCTTTGTAATTACACCAGAAAAAATAAATAAAAGTCGTGATTTCAGCAAAAGTAGATTATTTGACTGCAAAATGACATTACACCCATTTCAAATATACATTTTTGGAACAAAATGTGATTAATCCATAACTTAGAAATAAATAAAACATACTTTGATTATTTTTTTTTAGTTTTAATTATTTAAAGCTGAAATTCAGGTTATTTTAATTCAAAATATGATTTCTGATACCTAATTAGTTTCAGCAAATCAAGCTTAATCCACAGTGGTTTGAATCAAAACATCATTATGCCTCTAGAGCACATAACAAAAGTTGATTATTCCAATCAGCCGCGACAAAACTAGATTACTTCATTTCAAATTTTGGATTTATTCAAAATATATTAGTGCTAAATTTTTGAATGCTATATAAAGCAATGACTAATCTTGACCTCTTTTATAATGGTCCAAAATACCTAAAAAACTGTTTTCTCAAATTGTGCAAAACCACAAAAAGTGGAATAGTCAAGTTTTGAAAAGAACCTCCTCAGTTATGATAGGTGATTTTAGAGCAACCATGTAAAAATCGCAAAAAAGAATTAACATTTTTTTTAAAAATATTCGAAAATTTTTCAAAATTTCAACGCAGGATATCTCGATAACTATGCGAGTTACTTTTTTTAAAAATGTTCGAAAATTTTTCAAAATTTCAATATAGGATATCTCGATAACTAAGCGAGTTCTCATTTAATCTCATTTAATTTTTTTCTTTATTTTGAATTCGTTTCTAACAAAAATTTATTAGAGGTCACATAGATCGCTTAAGGTGGCTCATTCAACAATATCTTCCTGTATATCCGAACTTTGGAGGCCCATAAGTCCGAGAATAGGGGCCGCCACCAAGTTTTATATTTAATATTTCTTACTTAAAACAATGAGTTCTACCTCAAACCAGTGAGCTTTTTAGGCTAGGCCAGTGGGAGCTAAACTAGGTTTAAACTTTTTTTTAGATTTCTCCTCCTTTTCGAAAACTAACACCGTCGCTGCTCCACAGCATTAAACCAAAAAACCAATTTGTTTAAAATTTTTCAGAAAACAAATACGTGTTTTCTGACAACTTGCTTAAAATTTTAGAGAAACGACATTTGTTTTTTTCTGGCAGGCTGATCAAACAATTATTTGCTGCAGATATTTGTTGAAGTGTGACCACACGGCATATGTATTTTCTCTACTGATTATTTGACTCTATTTGATACCTGTTTGATAAAACAAAAAGAGGCAAATAAATATGTTAAGTGTTAACACAAAATCAACCCTGTACTGATTTGAGAACATTTTGGGCAAATATGATGAAACATATTTTTGTTCAAATATTTACCCAATCTGACCGTACCTTAATGCCAGCATCTAATCGCGATTATTGTAACCAGTCGCCAAGTTAAATTATTCATAACCGGTTTATGCACTTAAATTACGGTTGTAATTCTTCTTTTACCTTACCTCTGAAATTGTGAGGTAATTCACAAAACCGTAGAAAGAGTGGAACATGGCCAGGCGAGTTAACATACTCGTATCCACACAAACTCGTCTCGCCGAACTATTCAAAAGTATGTATACTTTTGTTTCATCTACAATAATGAAAACGCCAATAAATGAAAATGACTTTTGTTTAAACCCATAATAAATAAAAGTCTGTATGCGATTTTTATGTTTTATTGGAAAAACTAAAAGTGTGATTGACTTTTATTTCCGAATTTCATTTAAAAAAGCCTTTAAATGATTTTTGTTTCTCATTTTTATTTGAAAAAGTTCTCAATAACTGTTATTGAAAACAAAACAGAATAGAAATTAAAAACAATTGTTATTTCTTAGCGATATAATAAAAATCAGGGGAAATATGTATGACGATAATCGTTCAAACGATATCGATATGTCGATAATGCTGACCATAGGACTAGTTAAACTACATTCGTAAAAAAAACGACAGTGAATTCGATATCGTTTCTTACACATTTAGCCCCCAGAAATAATTGATATTTTGGAGAGATATTACAAAACTCAAAAATAATTATTATTTGCGGAGTGATTTTTAAAACAAAAATCATAACTGTTACTGTCCCTGGGTCAAACACATCAAACGACGCCAGAGTGATATCGAGAAGCTATCGCAACATTTTGATTCTCTTCATGGATGATACTCGTATTGCGGTTTTTTTTTTTGACACTATTTGTACTCCGTAATCTATTGTTCATATTTCGTTTTGACATGTACTGTGTTTATGAATGAATTTCGAATCTAGGCATCGAAGGTATTGAAATACAAGTGTTCTGCTTGGATAATGTGTTTTTATGCGCTTGCTGATTTCTACGGAGTAGCGAGTGAAGAGCGGGAAAACAATGTGTTTGCATCTTTCGTTGCAACAGTGCTAATCGATGGCAAAATTAGCATTAGATTTTCTCAGCAATGACCGTCGGTGGCGCAAAGCTTAGTGTGTGCGGCTCTTGTATATGAGAACGTGGATTTGATCGACGACGGCCACCTCGCTTAGTGATGGCGACACTATCGAGTACTTAGCCATGAAAAACTTCTCAGAACTACCGTTCGGAACCGGTGTAAAACCGTATGTCCCTGTCAGTAAGTGTAAAACTAGAAAGCGCGCAGCTAACTGGTTGCGAGAATTTCTCCACAGTCCCTTCATGGGATGTTATGGGAAAATATTTTTTTTTTCTCAGCAATCCCATATACAATTAACAAAATATTTGCTCTTATTTGAAATGAGTGCGCATTGCATTTTGTGCACTATTTTTCCAGTGTATGATTACTAGTCAAACTAGGGACATACAATATGATAATCTCTCTCGCTCTCAGTGGATATATTTGACTTTTGTTTAGTGCAGACGCCATGTCAATTGATCCTCCTAAAACGTTGTGTGCTAAGTGTTTTAAGTCCTTACAATCCGAGAAATACGTAATAGATTTGCAATGGCAAATTTAATTACTTTTGTACGGATGTTGCTGATTTAAATTTGTTTGAGTCGTTGAAAAAGAATAAAAACATTATTTATAATTACGATGACTGCTTTAATGCAATTAGTGATTTGGTTTCTGTTGTTTCTCTCTTGTCCAATGAAGTGAGAGGACTTAAATTAATGCTTCATGAGCTTCTCAATAAGCCAACAACACTTAACGATGTTTCCAATCAGTGTTGCCAAGTATTTTCTGTAAAATACCGCCAAATATATCCAAAAATCCGCTAAAAATTTTATTTTGTTTACAAAAATTCAATTTTCAAAAATCCAAAATTTTCAAAATTTTATTTTCAAATAAAATAATATAATGTTCAATTATATTTTCCCAAAGGAAAGACTTAAAAATTTGAATCTTTTGTCTGTTAACCAAATTCGCATAAATCTGTATTGAAACAAAGGGCTGTAAGTAAACAGACAGATTAATAACACTTTATTCAAAGAATCTTACAAAAGTAATCGTGTTGTACGCTCAGCTGTCCAAATGGATTTATGCGAACTTGGTTAAAAGACCAAAGAATCAAATTTTTAAGTCTTTCCTTTGGGAAAATATAATTGAACATTATATTAGGTCTGGTATACTGATCATACGGCATTCCCACTCACATCGATTTGCTTGATTTTGTTGACTTTAAGCAGACTCAAGAAAATCGGGTATTTTATCTCGGCTGTCTGAGAATCAAGAAAAAAATACCTAATTTGCTTTATGCAACGCTGTTTTACTTCACACCATAGATAAAGGAAATAAGTAGATATCCCACAGGCGTTGTCAAGTACTGTGTTGTCGTTTTGTAACTTTCATTGACGTTTCTCATAACATTCACTGACGTTTATTCAACAGTGTGGGACATTTTTTCAAAACAAAAATAGAATCATTTTCCAGGTTGTGCTATTCTAACAACTAATTTAGTTTTTTTCATGCCGTTGTGTTCCCCACTTTCAAGTTAAAATGTTGTTATTTTGATTCCATGTTTTTGTTTACTGCTATTGTTGGTGTTCGTTTGTGTTGGATTTGAGAGCAACGAACCACAAAACAAAACAAAATCCCTGTTGATGTTGCCTACCATACCTATTGTTAGCACCTGTTCTAAATACATCTTGCATGGTATGTTTTGTTTGGGATCAAACGTTGTAATTATTGCATCCAGCTCCATCGAGAAAATACCCCATTGAACAAGAAATTTCCCAAGGCATGTGCGATATCTAGTTAATTCCTTTATCTATGCTTCACACTACGCATGAAAAGTACGTTTGGTTACAACCAATTCAATCAAGAAGAATTGAAATGGTGTTACCACTAAAACAGTCTACACATTTTGTTTGCATTTCTTAGTCCCCTTTTCCACTAGCAAATACATATTTCTTTGCAAATTCTTGAGTTTGTAGCCGAGAAGGGTGGGAGGAAGGGAAACAAATCTTTGTCAGTTCAGAATTTGCTGTTCTCGCAAAGTCTGATTTGTTCTTTTCGCTGAAACAAATTTATTTGACGCATCGTTTTTAACCCAATCGTTTTCACTGACAGTCGGTTTTTGTTTAGAAATCCGTTGGATGTAGTGATTGTTCGAAGTAAACAAATGAAATTGAATTTATAAATGTAATATTATTAAATAAAGTACACAAAATGACTTTAAAGTGGACCCGTGACCAGGTAGAAAAGGTGATCATTTTGCTGCAGCAACATGCCTGTATTTATAATGTGCGGTCCAAAGAATATGTGGACTGGACAAAGAAAGCGGAAGCATTTAATTCAATTTGCATTGAAATGCAATTGATAAACCCGGCATTCGCCGTTTGCGATATAAGAAAAAATGGAGCAACTTGAGAATCCAGTACATGGCCGAAAAAAGGAGAATTTAATTCCAACAAAAGTGGAGCCGGGGCGAGTGACGTGTTAAAACCTAAATTTTGGTGCTTTAACCAATTAAATTTCTTAAAGTGCCACACTGAACTGAAGGGAAGTCGCAACAATATAGAGGTAACTATAGTTTTCTTTAATTAATGAAGCACTAACATGTTAACGATTTTTTTTATTTTGTTTCCAGAACAATTCAGACAGCGAAAGCTTCCCGGATGATTCGGCCGAATTCTATTGAATTAGAAGACTCTTCTCAGTCTTCTAACGAAAAAGGATTTGAGAAAGCTCCTAGGAAGAAGATGAAATCAGCACCATCTCATCCTTTCACCAAAGTCCTTGCTGTGTTAAAAATGTTAGCAGAAAAGCGTACAAAAGATGTGAAAACATACGCCTGGCTGGGTGCAGTGGATATCGATATTGAAGATCGAGCAGCTGCGTGTTTGGAAGTGCAGAGCGTAATGGTGAAATACGTTCAAAAGGCGCAGCAAAAAAAGGTGGTAATCGTCCCAGTGTCATTACCTTTGCACGAACTGAAGAAGATACTGCTGCTAAAGTATCTGACGACTCTGCAGGTGGCCTAGTTGAAGATACCTGCGAGATGTCAATTGAAGTTCTTTTAGATGAGGACGAATTCAATGATGAGCTTCAGACATGACTGGCTTAATTATTTTTATTATTTATTATTTTAGAGCGTAGAGTTAAACGTGTTATTTTTTTTTTTTACTTAGTACTTACTTATTTAGCGCAGAACTAAGCTCATTTGTTTACTTTGTTTTAAAGTTTAGAACTGAATTGTAATCCCTTAATAATATGATCTCTTGATAACTACGTACACTAACACCGTATAATTTTATTTGGTATCTACGGGTTAACATCGTCTATGCAATTGTGATTAAAAATCAAGTTTCAAATTAAGATAATTAGATAGTTTGTTTTTTTTTTAAATATTTTCACATCCAATCCAGCTTTCCTTCTTCATTAAAGTAGTTCAAGAAATGTTGTGGATTTTTTTCTGCTTGGCCCTTTCGTGGATTGTATGCACGCACTGTCTGGAGAAGAACAGTCAGTATCGCACGCTTGCCTTTGCGTGGTACCCACATACCTTGTATCTATTTCCAACAAATAGTTGTGTAAGGCACAACAAGTAAATGTCACCAGTTCAACATTATCGACTTTCAATTGCATAGTCGTCAAAAACACTCGAAACCCGTTGGAAAGGATATCGAATGCATGCTCCACAACATGTCTTGCACGGGAAATCCTGGGAAATCCTTGAGTTAAACCCTTTTTTGCTTCACAGTTTGTGTGGAACGGGTATGGTTTTAATAAATGTTGTTGCAGCGGAAAAGCGTCGTCTGCGACCACAACATAAGGTAATTTTCTTCCTTTTCCCACAATATTGTCTTGGGGCGGTCCTTTGTTTTCCTCCAAAATTTTATTTAACTCGCTTTGCAGAAACACCCCAGCATCATTAGAGCGGCCATTACAACCGATATCGACAAAAAGGAACTTGCAATTGGCATCAACAAAGGCCATTAATATGATGCTATTCGTGCCCCTGTAGTTGCCCGAAAGTTGATGTGCCACTTTGCCACTTTGTCCCAAATGCCTTTGCCACACCCTCCCACTCTGACAAAGTGCTTGGAAACTAAAAGTAGTGAAGACATTTTATAATTGAATATATGCTTAAAATTTTTTGCATTTACACACACCTTCACGTAATCATTTTTAAGTCTGCTCCAAATACTCGCACAAACTCGTGGCACAATTCGAGAAATACTGGTCGTGGACAGTCGGGTCTGATAGTTTAAGCTTTGGAAACTTTCTCCTATGATAGTACAATTAAGTTTATTTCGGTGTCTTTTTGATATTTTATCCCGTTTAACGTAACTTACCTGTGGCAAAGAATCTGAGCGTAACTGCTAGTATTTCTGCTGGTGGAATTGCATCTCGCATGTTCGTATCGCAGAGCTCAATATCTCTTTTTACTAACGACAAAAGGTAATCACAATGACTTTTGTCCATTCGGAAGAAATTGCAGAATGAGGAAACATCATTTATTTGCAACTCCTTCGTCAGAAAAGCAAACGAGCCGCGTTCAAGCTTGTTCCTTCCCCATGGTTTCACACATTGCCCTTTGCGTCGCGCAACTGGCAATGTTGACGCCTTGTTACACAAATCAACTAGTCCTACAATATGAAATTTATTTTAATTCACAAACAGTTGATATGGTTCAGTGTAACAAACCAATTATTAATTCGTCTTTGTCACTATCGTCCGAGTTAATCTCTAAATAGGATATTTTACACCGATTTTAAATTATTTATACACTTTGGAAAAACCTTTAAAATTCAAAAAGTTTTGACGTTTCTTTTGTATTTTGATTCGCAAAATTTGGCAAAGAAAAATTTGTGAGTGGAAAAGCATTCGTAAATACCAAAAGAGAAAAGAAAAAATTTGGCAAAGAGATATTTGGCACTGGAAAAGGGAACTTAGCTATTTCTTGTTTCTCAAATTCAAATATATTTTGTTTTTGTACTTATTTGTTTACTTTTATGCTTGATGTACATTTACTTTTGTGCTGCAGTTGCTTGTGAAAAAATACTAGACAAAACTAAATGTATCTTTTTGTTGGCTTGGGGTGTACGTTGTCGTAGTTACACCACCTCGTCAGTGGGACTTAACTTTCAATCAAATATAATTTTGCTACGAAATCAAGAAAAAAAATTCCAGTGCTGAGCTATCAGACAACGAAATTGGGTAAAATAACAATGATTGTTATCTGTGTACATCACAGGGAATGCTACAAAGTACAGCTCTTATAATGCTAAAATATACAACTGTTAAACAATGTTGCACATAAAATATTGAAATTTTTTTTACCTCCAAACGCAGAAAAAACGGCTACATTTTCTCCCGCGATGGCCATTAGCGGAAAATCCGCCAAATTGGCATCACTATTTCCAATACACGTTCTGCTCAAACCGTCTCTTCGAATGCTGCTTCTAACGTGATATATCTGACATCGCATGCTGACTAGGGTTAGGTAGTTCATGAACTATATTGTTCATTTAGGGTGATCAGACATCACCATCACGAACATAATGTACATGTTCGATATGGCGAGTATGTTCGTGATTGCTATATCCGGGCATATTAAATGAACGAGTTCGATAACTAGTGAACGAGTTCGACACAAGTCTAATGCTGACGTTGTTAAGTACCAATGATATTCAGTCGGCAAAATTCACACTCCGTCTGATTTATCCACCACTTTACACCGTTCTGAACATAGACCAATACTTATAGTAGACCTAATAGTTCTCTCACCAACTTTATGAAATTTGAAATTTAGAGGCAATGGTTCAAAACGTTTTGATGAAAGACTGTGAAATTTAAACGTATTTTGGACTTTTTTGATATATTTTAGAATTAGTATATATTTGTGGTGTACTTACAAAAAAATGTTAACGCATAAATCGAAATACCGTTGCTGATTTATTGTTCGATGGTTGTTCGAAGCCATTGCCTCTATCTGGTATTATTAAAGCAATATTTCCCAACTTGCAACCGCCCATCTGCAACACACCAAATGTCATAAATTTACTGAGAGAGTTGTCGTCTCTACATGTCATTATTCTATGGTGATAACTTTGTCAGAGATAACGTTCGTGCTAATTATGAGCTTTCTAGCGAGTGTTCGACGCATGCCTAACGCGTTTTGTTGGTGCGAGGTGTGGTGTTGCTGGCGGGGTAGATTTTCACGCACGATACGAAAATTTCTGGGAAGTTTTGATGCTTCTCTCTCTTCTGCCATTTTGTTTCATATTAATTCTCTTGCCGAAGTGAAAAGGTGTAATCGGTTGGTACAAATATTTAATTTTTAATAAATTAACTGGGAATTACAATTTTTACGAATGTATGACAACGAATTCAACACAGAGAATTTCTTTGTTTAATAAATGTAATTAAACTAGACCACTTTTACAAATTTTTACGAATGTAAGAATAAAGGAGATCAGCCGATTAAACGTCGAAAACTGCAGGGGTGGTTGCAAGCCAAAACGCAGAATGTAATGTAATCGTGATTTACGTTGGCTTTTTAAAAGAGAATAGCGTGATAGTTGCAGCCTGACAAGCATAATCTAAATGGGGACTGTGTTTCTGTGCATGCTAATGAAGGTAGCGGTGCTGCTTACTCTACTGACAATAATGTTTCTGTCCCCCTTGCGCAGACAAATAATGTTGTGAACCTTTTGGATGTAAATAGTAACCCAGCACACAATTAAAATTGGATGCGACCAACATCCTGTAAAAATCGCTAAAGAAAGTCATTATTGGGTAGAATTATGGTGTTGAATTGAAGTCATTGTGAAGAAGAAGTGGATACAGTTATCCTCCTTTAAGTCAAATATTATGGAGGATCAAATCATGGCCTATGGTGAAAAGCATACCGACTTCAGCAAGTCTAATGTTGCTTGCTTTAAATTATTAAAAAAAAATTACATGAGGTGTCAGGGGACATCCGGTTGGAACGAAGTTCCTTTCGCTATATAACTATTATGTACTAGTTAGTTCTAACGCTCCTGTTGAAAAATACTGTAATTTAAATTGATCTTTAAGAAAAGATACTTTTTTAAAATGATAAACATTTTTTAAGAAATTTTTTATTTATTGAATGAATTTTTTAAAAAAAAGTATATCTTTAGGTTCCTCTTGTAAGAATTTGTATTATATTTTCCCGATAAGGTCCTTTCTTTGATGAGAGGTACTTCTTTTATTAAAAGCTAATGTTTTTATGTAAGAAAAAGCCTAAGAGTATGAATTTTTTTACAAAGAAATACCTATTTTAAGAACAGGTACTTTTTAAAGAAGTGGTACTCTTTTTAGGATAAGGTTATTTTTTTTAAGAAAATTTACTTATTTTCAGGATGGCTACTTATCTCAAGAAACGAAAAGAAAAGGTAATATTTTATTTTTAAGAAAGGGTACTTTTTGTGAGAAAATTTATTTTTTGTAAGAGAAGATTTTTTTTTTTTGAAGAAAAGCTCTTTTTTTACGAAAGAACAGGCAAAATTTTAAGAGTAGGTACTTATCTCAAGAAAAGATATTTTGTTTTACATAAAAGGTGCTCTTTAAAGAAAAGGTAGTTTTTAAGAAAATGTACTTATTTAAAAATATAATTTTTTAAGAAAAGGTACTGCGTGTAAGAAAATTCACTTTTTTAAGCAAAGGTACTTCTTTAAGATAAGGTATTTTTTAAGTAAATGTCCTCTGTTTAAGAACATGAATAGGTATTTTTTTGAGAAAATTAATTTGTTTTAGAAAATTTAATTTTTTTAAACTATAATATGTAATAAACAGGCTCCACCTAGAAAATGTCCCATGAAACAAGAAATATCCCCCCATATGTAAGGGTGTGGAGATAAATTTATCCGATAAATTTATTTATCGAAAACACAAACCACTTTTTCAAAATTTCTGAAATCTCATTTTTTGTACAAAAAACAGTAATTTTGTACAGAAAAAAGAGTCAATAAGCGTTTTTGAAGCCATTTATGATGAATATAGCATATAATTATCTTTATATAGAACAAATATTTATTCTTCCTGTAAAAAACTGACCCTGGTTATTTTTTATCTAACCTGGGTCGCTCACGACAAATGCGAATAACCTTCTAATGTTTAGCCGCCTAACAACGTAGAAGCTCATAAACAGCACAGCCTATATATCCTGATTCCATTTGAGATCGGAGATATAGCCTAATTTATGAAGCGACCCATGTCATTGACAGAAATAATGATTTCGAGTGCCAATATTGAACACTCCTGATAAAAGTGAATGGACTAACTATATCCTCCAAATTAGACCCACGGGAGCACATAACATCCCCAGTACAGATATATGCTGATTCCATTTCAGATCGGAGATATAGTCAACTGAATGAAGCGACCCATTTCATTGACAGAAATAATGATTTCGAGTGCCACTATCGGACACTCCTGATAAAAGTGAATGGACTACCTATATATTTCAAACTAGCCCCATGGGAGCACATAATACCCCCATTACACATATATGCAGATTCCATTTCAGATCGGAGATATAGTCAACTTTATGAAGCGACCCATGTCATTGACAGAAATAATGATTTCGAGTGCCAATATTGAACACTCCTGATAAAAGTGAATGGACTAACTATATACTCCAAATTAGCCCCATGGGAGTACATAACATCCCCATTAGAAATATATGCTGATTCCATGTCAGATCGGAGATATAGTCAACTGAATGAAGCGACCCATTTCATTGACAGAAATAATGATTTCGAGTGCCAATATTGGACACTCCTGATAAAAGTGAATGGACTAACTATATACTACAAATTAGCCCCATGGGAGCACATAACATCCCCGGTGCAGATATATGCTGATCCCATTTCAGGGTTGTGCTTCATTGATTTGCCAGTCTTGTACTTTGGCTTTTATAAATTTACTTCTTACTGGGTTCAAAACTACACTATGTAATAAAGAGGATCCACCTAGAAAACTTCCCTTTAAACCAAAAGTACCCAATATAGTTGATAATAATGGGTTGTAATAAGGTAGTTAAGAAAAAGTTGTTTACAATTTTTTCATTTAGCCCCCATCCCCCAACGTGCGATGAGGAACTTCGTTATCTTTGAAGCTGTGATTTGCGCTAGATTTTTACAAAGAACTGTTTACACCTTTCCTTTGGCCTGCTAACGTTAAAGTTCGTCCATTTCGAAATGTTCCCAACGCTCATCCTGCAGGAACTCAATCTTAGTTGATCTGTTTTTATGGAGACATCGCCAGGTGATTACGATAATATTGTTATTGTTGAAACCTGGCTTTATATTGATTTCCATGATGGAGAGTTTTTTGATACTAAAAAGTACGCTGTTTCCGAAAGGACAGGGATTCTGTGAAAACTTTTTGTTCCCGTGGAGAAGGTGTTTTGGTTGCTGTAAAGAAATCTTTAAAGTCTACGTCTTTAGTGTTGCCTAATAGTGACACGTTGCTTGATCAAATTTGCGTACGCTTGGAAGGATTGAAGAGATTGTTTTTATGGTGTCCTACATACCGGCAAATAGCAGTCAAAGCTTATATGTTTCTCATATGCATAATATCTCTGAAATGGCTCCTGATAACGAAAACGATGGTTATTTGGTTCTGGGTGACTTCAATTTATGTAATATAGTTTGATCTTTACTGCCTAATTGTAATTGTAATACATTGTATCCTGGAAATGTTAATTTAACGCACGAAATCAATTGAATTGATACAATTTTTGGTTTGTCTTTAGTGCAAACTAATTCATTTTTAATTGTCTTGATCGATTATTCGAACTTGTATTTATTTCCAATAATTTTAGATTTTATGTTAAAACATGTGATAAGCCCTTAAGTACTCCAGACATGCATCACATGCCATTAAATTTAAACGTTGATTTTAATATGTTCCCTGCTCTAATATTGATTATTTACGTTATGATTTTAGTAGATGCAATTTTGAGCTTTTAAATCAGCATATTTTGAGTATTGTGTGGTTGGATGTTTTGAAAACAAAACCATCGATGATTGTTATTATGCATTTGTTTAAGCAAGAATGTTATAAATTGCCTTGGTATACCCCGGGCTTAAAAAAATTTAAAACTTTGAGAAATCAGTTTCACAACGTATACAAATCCACAAAATTCTGTATAGCGAATACATTGTTCAATTTGAAAATAAAATAGTTACTAATTCACAATCATCATAAAAGTAGAAGCAGTGATTTTCCGTCATCAATATTCTGGGATGATATATTTGAAAATTCTCCACTTCAACAAGCAAACTTATTAGCCGATTTCTTCAAATCCAACTTCGAATTTAGAGTACCAAATATTGATTTTTGGGATAGTGTTCACAGATTTAGCTTTCTTTCAGTTTGATGAATCTGATATACTCGCTGCTTTAGCTGATCCCAAGGATTCACCTAAACCTGATATACATAGATGGACTTCCTACGCTGTTTCTTAGGAAATGTAGTTTATCTATTTACGGTTCGCTAAAATTGAGTTTTAATAATTCCCTTAAATTTTTTTGTTCCACATTGTTCTTTTGACCGGTATTTGTTCTTGATTACAGCTAGGACCGAAAATCCAGCTTCAGCTTTTTAAAGCTTTCGAAGTTAAATTTGGACACTAATTTTGAATCGATAACCAAAACTCCACCAACCCGGAACTGGTGAATCTAGTTTTGAGACTGTTGTCGCAAGAGAGTTCAACGAGACTCTCATACATTCGGATGATAGTATTTTCAGACAAAGAACACACTGCGGATTTTTTTCATTGTTTACTTATATTGAAGTACAACCAAAGTCCAAATAGCTATTATCGTATTTTCGACGTTTTCGCTTCGACATTTTTTGGTATTTAACCCTAGAACGTCATACTTTTTTTTTGTACACTACCGTCATCTTTCGCCATTATGACTACGACCTCTCTCAAGACGCTATAAATAATAGCTCTGTTCGAGTACTTTCCCAGTAAAAATTTGCAAGAATCTACTTTTGAGAGCGAAACAACAATTTTACTCTCTTTATGAAAATTTGCAAATAAAGTACGCGAACGACTTCCAGTAATAATTTGCAATGAAACAGCTGATGTTTATGTGTGCAAGGAAACAGCTGATTTTTCTGTTTGCATTTCATTAAACAAAAGCTGTAATTTTTATTTGGAAGAAATTTTTATTAAAAAAAAATGAGTAAACGACAATTGGATATACAGTGTTCGCCAGGAATGTTCGAAAAACTTACAAGTGGTAAGTATTCACATATATGTATCTAATAAAAAGGGCAAAATTAAATTATCGTTGCAGATGATGATTTCAGGGGTTTGATGACACAGGAGGCGTCGAGTATGGGGGCATACGATGCTTTGCTTTGCCTTTGCTTTGCTACTGCCACAGTTGTCCAATAATGACGTCGCCGGTTCACCAGAATTTCCTGAATGCCACTGCACATTATTGTTTTCCATTTTGTTTCTAAATTTCACAAATATATTGAATAAAATATTAAACAAAATAATTTGTACTTACCTCTGTCGTTGTTAATTTATTTTTGTGTTTTGTTTCTTTACATAAAACAGCTGATTTCAAACAGCTGTTCTATCTTGCAATTTTATGTTGGCTAAAATTTCTCCAAACCAAAATTTGCAAAATCTCTAACATCGAACTGTCGAAATTTTCGCTCTCTGGCTCTCATTTACTGGACTTTTGGAGTAAACGAACAGAGTTCAGTAAAAATTTGTACAAATTTGCACAAATTTTCGAGTACTCGAACAGAGCTAATATCGTGAGCAAACATTGAAACCAAAATGAATGTTATTTTGTTATTTAGTTAATTTGCAGTTTGCAAACGACTAACGCTATGCAAAAAATGAGATCAAACCAAACGGAGAATATAATAATTATAATATATTAATAATACAATATTGAAATATAATATTAAATATTATTAATAACCGTAATAAAATAAAATGTTTGTGGTTTCGGATGATGATAGAGGATCGGTAGATTCGGATAATTATAGGGGATCGACTCACGGCGCCCCTCTTTACTTTCTACGGCGCACCAGGGCGCCGCGGCGCACACTGTGGGAACCCCTGCTCTAATAGGTATACAGCAACTTCTGTTATACCGCAAAGGTACTATTTTAAATAAATAAATGGTTTCCCATTACATCCCCTGAAGGGACCGAGGAGAACTTCTCACAATCACTGAGGTGTGCGCTTTCCAGTTTTCACTCACTGATTGGGACCTACAGTTTTACACCGATTCCGAACGGTATTTTGAGAAGCTTTTCCATAGCTATATACTCGATAGTGTCGCCGTCACTAAGCGAGGTGACCGTCGTCGAAAGAAATTTTAAGGTGGTTGGAGCAGGGATCGAACCCAGGATCTCCTGTACAAGAGGCGCGCACACTACCCATTGCACCACCGACGGTACTTAGCCAAGAAAAAGCTTCTCAAAATACCGTTCGGAACCGGTCCCAATCAGTGAGTTCAAAACTAGAAAGCGCACATCTCACTGATTGTGAGAAGCTCTCCTCAATCCCTCCATGGGATGTTATGGGATACCACTTTTTTTTTTGAGCCTATATCAAGGTGCCTTAAGGAATATAATACTACGAGGGCGGATCAATAAGTTCGAGACTTCTTGAATGAAACACATTTTTTTTTAAAAAAAAAAAAATATTTTTCAACATAATCACCTTTTAGCTCAATACACTTGATCCAACGTTTCTCCAGTTTTTGTATCCCTTCCAAATAGTAGGATTTTTCGAGAACCATAAAAAAGGCATTGGTTTCATCAATAATTTCATCGTTTGAGCTAAATCTCTTTCCACCGAGCCATTTCTTTAGGTTTGGAAATAGGAAATACTCGTAGTCACATTCGTTGCCCAATTCATGGAATTTTGCCATTGAGACTACATACGTAAGCACCCGTGCATTATCTTGATGAAAAATAATTTTTTTTCTTGGCCACATGGGGTCGTTTTTTTAAATACTCGTTAAATCGGTCCAATAAGTTGGCATAATACTCGCCGTTTATTGCTTTCCCATTTTGAAGGTAATCGATGTGGATTTTCCCCCGTGCATCCCAAAGAACTGTTGACATCACCTTATTAGCCGACAAACAAATACCCGGAGAAACCCATTGTTTAGACTGCTGCTTGGTCTCCGGAGTGTTGTAATGGATCCATGTTTCATCCACAATTAAAAAACACCGCAAACTCTCTTTCGAATTGCGGTTAAAAATCTCCAAACAATCCTTTGAAGTTGTCACACGATTACGTTTACGGCCAATTGAGAGCAAACGTGGCACCATCCATCTTGCAGATAGCTTTCTTAAACCCAACTGATCATTTAAAATCGAGTCCCCAGTGCCATATATGGCATCAACAATCTTGGATTTTTTCAACATTTTTGTTTGTATTGACCTCAATTGGCCGTCCAGAGCGTTAAACGTCATTTGTACTTGTGTGATCACAACCAATGTCAGTAAACCACTTTTTTACCATTGAAATCGATGGTGTAAAGTCCAAGCTTTTTCTTGGTTTGATTAACGGGATTTTTTCGCAAAAAATAATGTTTAATGAGCACTCGAAATTTACTGTGAAACGCAAAGTAAATGCCGGCACTTTGACAGTAGTCTATTAACAGGCGGTACTTGATGGGAGCAGTGTTGCATTTCATATAACTTCGAGGGAAGTTCCAAAAGTCACGGACTTCTTGCTCCGCCCTCGTATTAATATGAATTGTTCAATTGATTTTTTGTTTTCACTTAATAGATTTAAAAATATTTTAGATTTATATTAATTTTAGTTAAGCTAGCTGTAATTGTAATCGTAGTCCATAGACATAAATAAATAAATAAATAAAAACAACAATCGACCAAACGAATCCAAGCCAACGAGTACTTCTCCCCAGGTTAAGGTTATTTTCAGTTTTGCTTTCGTATGTGAAACCTTTGCGTTAACATTGCCAAATTGTGCTCCACAATACTTATCCCGATAACATATTCCACTTCAATGTAATGGGAATGGGCTGCATGTTCCCCGCCGACTTTTACATCGTACTTCGCATATCCTTTGCAACCTTTTGTCGATTAACAGAAAATAAAACAGGAATGAAAACAAAAGTACCTCATTAAAATACATTCATTGCAGTTATCTGCAAGTGAAAATGTGTTTTTTTTCAGAATATCCTTTTGCCGGTGATTTTACATCGTTGTACTCTTAAAGGGCCGAGTGAAAACCTATTCATGATAATCAAAGATGTAAGTGCATGTTTTTAATATTCTACGAGAATGAAACTGAGTGTAACTGGATATAAGAGTGGTAGTATGGGTGTGAATGAGAGTGCAGGAGGAAGAAGGAGTACGAGTGCACTTGTAGTTGATACTCTGGTTGTAAGTGTGTCAGGGTAGGAGTAGTCGGTGAAAAGGACTTGAATGAATAAATTTAAATGTGTATATGGAATAGGATTTAACACATGGTAAATATTTATGAAAAAGGACTACACCCGCACCATTGTTAACAACGTACAATGTATATACGACAATAGCAATAACGACAACAATCACATTTATTTTGAAATCATAATGTAAATACATATATGCATTTGTATTTTAGGATAGGTATACACAGGCATTCAAGCACACTCTCTTGCGCAAAGTGGAGTTCTATCGTGACTGTCATGGTAGACGGACGTGTGGCAAAAATCAATCGTTTTCATTATTTTTGTGCGTTAAATATATTATTGACAACGTATACATTAGACGTTGTTGCGACTAAATTTATATTTAAAACATCAAAAGAGAAACAGACTCTACAAACCAAAAAAACAAAACAATAGTTATTTAAGAAATGAGTGAGCTTAATGCTCAAAACTCATCGATAGTAAGTGGCAATCAATATCAATAACAGCAATATAAACAACAACAGTGTAAAAAATTCTTCAACAGTAAAAAATAATTCAACCGAAAATGATAGAAAGAGAAAGAGCAATATACAAATAGGCACAATGTCAAAACAACTAAAGAATAACTATTACGCTATTCTCGACGATGATGAACATTGCAATCGAGAGCACTTAGAGAAATTTGAGAAACATATACAAGGAAATGTGAGACCAAATACATCAAATAACTCTACACAAAACTCTACAAATAGATAGAACAGAGATAGTGCAATACAAAGTAGTGCAACAAACAACAAGAAAAATGATACAAATATGAATATGAACAATGCAAACAATAACAACAACCCTACAAGTAAAAACAAACACAAAAAAATTCCACCTATAAATATTTTTGAAGTGGATTCTAACGTTTTAATATATTTCCTGAAAAATGGATTAAAAATAAACGAATTTAAAATTAAGGAATTTAGTAATAATAAAACATCATTATTTATGTCTTCAATGACAGATTATATTAGAATAAAAGCTTATTTAGAGAAAACAAAAACAAAATTTTTTAAGGTTACACCAAAAGATATTAAAACAAAGTCTTACATACTAAAAGGTCTCAGCGCCGATATCGACCCAAGTCACATCTTTGATGAACTATGCAAAATCCAAAATGAAAATTTAAAATTTATTAAAGTCAGTCGATTCTAAACAATCACTAAACAATGGCTACGATCTACCGATGTATATAGTCCAAATAAGTAATGAGAGTAAAATACAGGAACTCACATCTATAAAAGGACTTCTATATCGTTGCGTACGTTGGGAACCCTTGAGAAAAATCGAAATTCCACAATGCAGAAGATGTCAAAGCTTTTTTCATAGTGCAGCCAATTGCTATTTACCGCCAAGATGTGTAAAGTGTAAAGAGTCGCATGATATTGGTAAATGCTCATTGGACAAAGTCTCCGAAAATGAAAGAGATAAACTGTTTTGTGTGCTTTGCAACAAATACGGACACCCAGCATCCTATAAAGGATGCGAAAAATATAAAGAAATGCAACAGAAGCTTCGTGCGAAACAACAAAACTTTATCAACAATAGGACAAAAAATGCAGCAATTAATGTCAATCCTCACATAAGCTATGCTAGTGTCTTGCAGAATAATATACCACAGAACGTAGATAATACAAATACAATCCAAACTGCTCTTAGAGATATTACAACTTCATTACAAACCTTGTCAAATCAAATTTTAAATTTGCAAAAACAACTCCAAATACAGACATCTAGAATAGATACTATTTTCTCTATGCTAGGTGCTTAAACAATAACAATGGGTGAAACAATTGTAAAAGCACTTAATATAAGTATACAGAATGGGGCAATACTTCGAATAATTCAAAGGGAAATATGTTACGAGGATGGTTATCACTCAATGAAATAAATTTCAGGTGTCATTTATATGGTTCCGTTACAGCCTCTTATCCTAGATGTGGTTCATATTTGGATCTATGTATATCCGACTCTCGTTTACATATACAAAAGGAAAATAACTCCATGAATTGTCTTAAAACACTTGATTATGATAGTGACCACAATGCAATACAGATAAAAGTTCTGAGGGACGAAAATGATAACCCACTAACGTTTTTTAGGGAAACTACAGTTCCAGATTTTAATTATAAGAAAACTAACTGGACAAAATTTAAAAATAATATACTTTATCAACTGAATAATATTGCGAATATTCCAAACAACAGAAATCTCTCAAACTCCGAAATTGACTTTTATTTATTCAAATTAAATGATGTCTTGCTCCAATCTACAGAAAATTCTGTTCCTAAATTCAAAAGTTGTGACTCAACTGAAAAATTTATTAACAGAACCATCAAAATATTGCAACAGCAGAAAAGTAAAATTTTAACTATCATCAAAAAACACAATAGATTGAAATGTTTTCTTACTACAAGCGAACTGAACATACAAAAAAATAAATTAAAACTTATAAGAAAGCTAATAGATGGCAATTTTGTTATATCCACAAATAGATTTTTTCAAACAAAACTAAGAAACATTGACCTTAAGGCTCCTTCGAAAATATTTAATGAATCTAGAAAACAGTTTCGAAATGCCAATGATGTAAATATTAATGTTTTAAAAATTCCACAAGGAGATGAGTTTCTTATCAGAAATGCCGGGTATAGATCCAGTGAACTAGAGAGTGACGATAATGAGTTTATTATTAGAGATGAAAAACAAGTTTTGAATATTATTGGCTCTTACTTAGAATCTGTTCACTCTTATAAGGAGATTGACAGTGATAATACCATACACACTGCTGTTGATGATTGTTTTTCCAGCTTTATGGAAATGAAAACTGCTTATGAACATAATCGATCAACTATCACAATATTTACTTCAGCGAAACTGGCCAATGAATATAACGAATCTAATAACGATGATTACTTCACTACAAAAAAATCTTTATTTTACATTTTCAATAATCTTAAACGGAAATTATCTTCGGGTGTGGACAATATTCCCAATATTATCTTAAGGAATATCCCTGAAGCAATGATTCTATTGTATTGTACACTTTTTAATAATATTCCCAACAATTCGTATTTTCCTCGTGCATGGAAGGACGCAAAAGTTGTGATACTGCCCAAAAAGGATAAAAATTCAAGTAATCCAAAAAATCTGCGTGCTATTAGTCTTTTACCTAATATAAGTAAAGTTTTGGAAGTATGTGTTAACGACAATATTGTAAAACATTGTAGAAGAGAAGATTTAATAAATAGCCATCAGTTCGGCTTTAAATGCAAACACTCAACATTTCATGCAATCCATCAGCTAGTCTCGAATATAAACTGGAATTTAAATAAACAATTATATACAGGTGCGTGTTTAGTTGATTTTGAAAAAGCTTTTGACAGTATTTGGATACCTGGATTGATATATAAGCTGATACAATATAAATTTCCGCAACACTTAATATTCCTCATACACAACATGTTAAACAATAAAACTTTCTGTGTAGTTAATAAAAAGAAGGCAAGCTCTAAAAGCTTTGTAATAGCAAATGGTTTACAACAGGGAACTGTGAATTCACCAATCCTATTTAATATATTTATACTTGATTTATTGAAGAAAATGGATAACGTTATTGGGTTTGCCGATGACATTATTATATATCATGCTGATGACAAAATACAGAAAATAAACCGAAAACTGCAGACAGATTTTTGTTTTATAGAAAAATACGCTTACGACTGGAATATGAAAATTAATATAAATAAATGCGAAACTATACTTTTCAGGCCTCCTGTGGGAAGATGTAATAACAACATTAGGAAAAATTGGAAAGAATTCGGTATAAAATCTAAAGATAATGTAAATATCCCGAACAAACAAGTTGTTAAATATCTCGGTATTCACTTGGATAAATTCCTATATTTCAATAAGCACATTGATTTACAAATAATTAAAGCCAAGAAGGCCTTTTTTTTGTACAAAAATCTATTTTTTTCAAAGCACATAGAATCAAGGGTCAAAACTCTCTTATATCAATCACTGATAAGACCTATATTAACATACGGTTGCCAAATATGGTTTAACATTTCTCCTTCGTATATGGAGAAATTAAGAGTGTTTGAGACAAAAATGCCTTAGGGCATGTACATCTCTTTACAGATCCCCAAATACTAACTTTACCAAATATGTATCGAACAAAAAACTATATAATACAGCTAAAGTAAGTAGAATTGATAATTTTATAATTCATCTCATTAGAAACCATGTATTGAAAAGCTTTGAATGCAAGGAAAATAATTTAATTTTGGCACCATACTATGCGAATGGTGAGTATATATCCACTACGTTGGTAACTGGTTATGTACCACCGGAGGCCTTTTTATACCTCGATAGTAAAGGATACATCCAAAACGATATGAGCATTCCTATATTTTTTCACATATATAGATGAGCCAATAATAAGACAATTTGTTGTAGACAATTAACAAGTGATAACAGCAGGTTTGATACCAACTTTTACTTAGAAGATAAAAATATTATTAATAATCTTAATCGGAATAGATACTGGTGGCTAACAGAGTAACACAGTGCAACACGAAAAAAAATAACCGTATACGGACACCACTACGTGATAAAAGACTAAAAAAAAAGAGACCCGTGTCTCCCAATTTTTCCCAAAGTCGTGCACTTTTTTTTTATGGGCCGCCAAAGATTTGGGGCCTCGGTATCATTTTCGTAAAAATGTGATCATTTTCTCAGGCTCATATCTTGCAAACCGTTCAGAACCGTTCAGATTTACTCTCTGAGGCAAAGTTGTAGCTCTTGTCATAAAGAACAAAAATTGCGAACATATAAAATCAAAAACACTTCACCTTCCAGATAAAAATCGCAAAAAACTTAAAAAAAATTCGATTTTTTTTTACCTTTTTTCCCGTGTTCAGGTCCATAGGTAGCAAACCGTTCAAAATTCAAGGAAACAATCAACTACAAAAATTTACCTAAGATCTCAATAAACAAATTTCTAGAACATATAAACTTCCTAGAGATGATTCTTAACACTGTTTAGGTAGCACGCAAAAGTGAAAAATTTTATTTTTTTAATTTAATTTTTTTTACCTTTCTCTCCTGTTCAGGTCCATAGGTAGCAAAAAATGAAATATGCCTGGCCAGAACCATGTGTTTGTCCAAGGGTTAACACTGTTTAGGTAGCGCTTAGGTATCACGCGATCATGCACCGACAGCAGCAGCACAGGCAATGCAGTAAGCTCAGCACACGCAACAAGGGACGCAGCACACAATATAAAAGCGACACGACGATCACATCGAGGCATTACACAGCGCGACGTCAACGAGAGCTCAGCGGTGAAAGTTATAAAGTGAAAGTGAAAGTAAAAAAAGTGAAAGTGCTACAGTATAATTCGCACACAACATTGGCAACTGACAATTTCAATATGCAGTGTGAAAATATTGATTTATTTTGCTACGTTTGCGGTCATCAAACCAGAAAAACAACATCTACAAGATTTCAGAAGGAAAAGAATTTTTAACTAGTGAATTCAAAAGAGCATATACATTGTTTTTCGACGAAGTGGACTTGACCGGTGAAAATTACACACCTAATACAGTGTGTCGCCAATGTTATAACAATCTCATGGCATGGTTGAGTGGAGGCAGAGGTACTATGAAGTATTGTAAGCCGGTAAACTGGATTAATCGCCCAGGTATCATGATCACCAGTTGCTATGCATGCGTAAATTACACATGTCGTCTAAATCGACATTCTGAGAAGAACAAAATTTATAAAGCAACTGCAACAGCCACACTACCAGTGCTTGCACCTGAAAATTTTGTATCACCAAGGCCTCCAACTCCAGATCGTACTACAGAATTTACAGCAATGAGTACAGCAAGTGGTGTTACTTATGAAGATCCATTTGATACCGATTATGAGCCCCAACAGGGAAGAGATGGACCACAACTAATAACACAAATGGAAATGGATTTCATTGTGGCCATATTGGGATTATCGCAGCGACTTGGAATATTTTTGACAGCTTTTTTAAAGCAAAGAAAACTCACACATGCTAATGTTAAATCCACGGCGTACCGCAAACGACAAGCTGAATTTCAGATGCTCTACACTCTAAATGATGACAATTCGTTCGCTTACTGCAACGATATAAAAGCTTTGGTGGTAAAAATGGGAATGAACTACATCGCTAGTGAGTGGAGATTATTTATTGATGGTTCTGTTTCAAGCTTGAAAGCAGTGTTGTTGCATGTGTCGAACCGAAAACCTTCCATTCCGCTAGCAGTGGGTATCAACATGAAAGAAAGCTATGAAACATTGAAAGATATAATGGAAAAAATCAAATATTACGAAAATAAATGGCGATTTGCTGTAATTTGAAGGTCATCAACATTTTGCAAGGGATCATCGATAAGGGCGGCTTCCCAAAATTCATTTGTTTTCTTTGTAATTGGGATTCACGCTCACCTCTGAATCAATTCCTATGTAACTCGTGGAGGCCAAGAGGAAGTGTGGATGGACAAATACAACAACATAGACTGAAGAATGCACCTTTAATTGACAAAACTCAAGACATCTTGCTGCCACCGCTCCACATAAAATTGGGAATTGTTAAAAAATTCATCGAAGTGGCCGTTGTAAATTGTCCAAACGCATTCGACTATTTGAAAAGCGTTTTCCCAAAGCGTATCGATGATAAAATTAAAAAAGGTATTGTAGTAAATTTAAAACGAATTTTTGTTCACCTAATTGTACTATTTACTCTATGTTAATGTTTTCTTTTCTGTCTTTATTTTTTGTTTTCATTTAACAGGCGTACTTAATGGCCCTGACATTAGAAAGCTATTCAAGAGCAACTTTGATTCACCGCTTGATGAAAATCATTCAATGGCATGGATTTACCTTCAGCGTGTATGCACCAGAGTCTTGGGAGGGGATCGAGACGCGGAACCGGAAGCAAGATAATGGGTGAAACAAATGCTGCATTATTTTGAGATAATCGGCGCATCGATGACATTAAAGCTGCATTTTCTTTATTTTCATTTTGACGATTTTATCAAACAACTCCCTACCGAATCCGATGAGCAAGGAGAACGGTTTCACCAAACCACAATGCCCATGGAAAAACGGTACAAAGGCAAAAACCTCGACGCATTGCTTGCAGAGGTATGTTGGTGGAGTCACAAGATCACCCTGTATGATGTTAATGAAGTATTTGAAGAAGAAAGAGCTGATGATGGAGGGCAGTCTGGAAGCAACGTGCCTGTGGACACCATAATTGCTGAATCAGAGTCAGATTCGGACGACGATTTGGATCCACAACTTAAGAGAGCGCGATTTGCAAGTCCAGGGCCATCAACATTATAAACATAATACGAATACTTTTTTTTAATATTTTTGTAATAGATAGCATAGTATCTCAATGTTGAAGTAAATAAAAAACAAATGAAATTGAAAAACGGTGTTAAGAATAATTCCCAGGAAGTTTATATGTTCTAGAAATTTGTTTATTGAGATCTTAGGTAAATTTTTGTAGTTGATTGTTTCCATGAATTTTGAACGGTTTGCTACCTATGGACCTGAACACGGAAAAAAAGGTAAAAAAAATCGAATTTTTTTAAGTTTTTTGCGATTTTGGTCTGGAAGGTGAAGTTTTTTTGATTTTATATGTTCGCAATTTTTGTTCTTTATGACAAGAGCTACAACTTTGCCTCGGAGAGTAAATCGAAATTCTGAACGGTTTGCAAGATATGAGCCTGAGAAAATGATCACATTTTTATGAAAATGATACCGAGGCCCCAAATCTTTGGCGGCCCATAAAAAAAAAGTGCATGACTTTGGGAAAAATTTAAATAAAATTTAAATTAAAAAAATTTTAAATTTTAAATAAAAACATAAATGTTGCAATTTCATTAAAACCTGCATACTTAGGGTTCGTTGCAAAACGTATCATGTATATTTAAAACTAAAATTGGATATTTGTAAAGGCTTCAAATATTCATATCCATCAAGCATTCAAATTATATATTAATTATAAGTATGAATTTAATTGAAAGCCTGTTAGATAGGTATAATAATTTCCGAAATCAAAAAAATTAAAATATACACAAATATGTGTTTCAATCATAATCAGATCAAACACTTATACATAAAGGGTGGGCTATGTAAAATGTGGAATTTGAAACCCGATATTTTGAAGCAGAGTCAAAGTACTAATAGATTATTAGTTAAACAATAAATAAATGGTTTCCCGTTACTTCCCATGTAGGGATTAGGGAGAGCTTCTCAGAGCCAGTGAGCTGTGCGCGTTCTAGTTTTACACTCACTGATGGGGAACTACAGTTTTACACCGGTTCCGAGCGGTATTTTGAGAAGCTTTTTCATGGCTTAATACTCGATAGTGTCCCTCCCATGCGTTTTCGCTTCGAGAATAGGCTGAAGATCGCTTGGCTGAAGATGCTAATTTTTACCGAAACATCATAATTCACGGCTGCATTGGCAAACAAACTTGTTGCATTTGTGGCTCGGAAAACTCACTCGCCGTCGAGGAAAAGCCGATGCATTCACACCGAGTGACTGTTTGATGCGGTTTTGATTTGGCGGCATAATAAGTCCATTTTTGTTCCACATGAACCCGAAGCCGCCGCGGCGCGCCGTTGCCGGCAATGGCTAGCGCTACTATGTGCGATTTTTTGTTCACAAAAGTTGAAGAGGATAATATGGACGTAGTATAGTTTCAAGAAGCCGACGCTGCGTACCACCCATTCAGCATTTCAATCTATCTTTTGCGCGCTGTATTCGAAAACCAAACTTGGTAGTCCGCCTCGCAGCTGCTATTTGACTCCGTTAGACTGGTATTTCTGAGGCGCCGTGAAAGATAAGTGTTACGCAAACAATCCCGAGTCTATTGAGGCCTTCAAGCACGAAACTGACAATGTCGCTCACGAGATAAAGGCCCAAGCAATCGAAAATGGATTGAAAATTAGGGTAGATCGAATGAGGTACTGTAAATTAAGCCGTCAAAGCCATTTGATCGATGTTGTATTCCTGTCATTAACATCAATGATGGGCTTAATTTTACAGGGCCAACCCTTTATCTGCATAATATTAACGAATTGGAGTTTGGTGGGGACTTGGGAATATAGCTATTTCATTATCACCGCAGTCAAATCGTCAGCTCTGTTCTCAACAAATGTTTGGGGAAAAATGTCACACTGTGTAATTATAACAAATTCAACAATCCAAAGTATAACAATTATACGACGAAACAATTGGACAATGACCAATGACGGACAATGACGGTTTGCCAGGAATCATGAGTATGCATTTGCATAACATCTTCTTTTTATATTTTTTTCGGCAAAACAAGTTTTATTACTCAACGTAGTATTCATTTAGCGCGATACATTTATTCCATGGATTTTCCATTTTTGTTATTTTACAAGGTTCAGGTCTGGAAATAGAAGGTAGTAACTTCTGATAATAATATTCGCCGATTATCGTTTTACTCTTAATACGGTTATCGATGTGAGTGGCACCGTAAGCATCTCAAATAAATAAAACCATGACCTTTTTTGCCGTCAGACTCATAAAATGGCAAAGCCGATCAAAGAGTTTTGGTGCTTGTCGAGTGGGGCGCTTTATATTCCTGGCCGCAGGATCGCCGGCCGGAGGGACTTTTCCGCTCACCAAGTGTGCCGATCTGATCCGTTCCCACGACGATCGGATCTATGCTCCGGAACGACCCCAGTTTTATTACCCAGGGACGAATGAAGGGAAACTGACAACCTGTTACAAGAACAACAGCAGTCTGCCTCTGAACACTAACATCATGCTGAGCTTTAAACACACACGAAGTCCTTCGATATATAGTTTAGTTAGATGTGGACAAGTGGGGAATACACCAGAAGAGACCACAGTATGTGGCTCCGAAGGAAGTTTAGGGTACTAATACTACACTACCGCGCGTCGTAACTGCCGGCCGATGTTTCGTCGGCCTTGCCCACTCTTACGAACCCCTTGAAGCTTCATCGTGCTACGGTAATACGCACAGTATTCCATGATCTTAGTTACTTTGGTAATCCTAACATACTGTATTGCCCTCTCACTCGGCCATATCCAAAACAAAATCAAAAAACATATCAAGTTTCAACACGTTATAAAATTGATTCCCTCTTCACGAGGCTGAACTTAAAGATGCAAAAAATCCAAAAAATTCGAAACGCTCATGGCAAAAGTGCTCTCTCGCCGGATACAAAATTCGCCGCGATGTAAGATTATAGACTCAGAAAGGCAAAACAATATATTTTTGCCAACTAAGAGTTTTACCTTCATAATATTTTTTTAAACATTAACAACTTAACTTACATATTTAATCAAAATCCTAGCAACACTGATTAGGATTACAATTACACTGTGTGTAATTTTTTAAGTCATGGAAATATAACCATATACGGACAACACTACGTGATAAGAGACAAAAAAAAAACGACCCGTGTCTCCCAGTTTTGCCCAAAGTCATGGACTTTTTTTATGGGCCCCAATGATTTGGGGCCTCGGTGTCATTTTTGCAAAAAACTTATCATTTTGTCAGGCCCATATCTTGCAAACCGTTTCGAATTTGTATTTACTCTCTGAGGGAAAGTTGTAGCTCTAACTTCATGCTACCTTTTGCGGCCACCTAAAGGCTACATAAGCGCTACCTAAACGGTACCCAAAATTAATGGTTTCAACGAACAGGGCCTCCACGCGATTAGACCAAAGCGTGAACGTTAATAACCGTTATAACTTCGAGGGTAGTGGACGAATTTATATACCTCGGATCTGCCCTAAACAAAAACAATAACTTCAGCCTTCAGATCAAGCGGAGAATTGTGCTTCCGAATATATGTTATTTTGGGCTAAGCAAGCACTTTAGAGATAAAGCTCTCTCTCGAGTAACAAAAGTCCAGTTGTTCCAGACTCGCATTCAACCTGTCTTGTTTTATGACGCAGAATCCTGGGTCCTATCGCAAGCAGACGAAACATCTGTAGGAGACTTCGAGAGAAAAATACTCCGAAAAGTGTATGGCCCTATAGTGCACAACGGCGAGTATCTGCGACGCATGAATCCTGAGCTGTATGAGCTATATCCCGACATTGAGATAGTTAAGCGGATCACAATAACGCGATTGCGGTGGCTATTTCATGTCAGTAGAATGGATGAAGACGAACCAGCACGAAGGGTTTTCGAAACCGAACTCGAAGGAAGACGAAAAATAGGAAGACCAAGACTCCGCTGGAGGGATCAGGTTGACGAATCCCTGCGTAGACTTGGTATTGCCAAATGGAGAAATAAAGTAAAAGATCGAACTGCTGGGCGAAATATGTTATCTTCTTTTTGTAAGGTCCCTGGTAGTCACAACATAACATCTCTTTCCTATGCATGCTTTCTTCGAAAGGCACAGCGATTGCCATGAGATTGATGTTACAGTGTACCGTTTGCGTATTATATCCGTTTGATTTTGTATTATTACATATTGAAGCTGCTACTTTTGTACTTGATAAGAACTTTTATTTTTCAAAACCAATCTTTAATTTACAAAATCACTTACCTTTTCAAAATTAATTTTTACTTTATAATATGGTTCCTCTTATCGAAATTAATTTTCACTTTGTAATATCATTTTTGTTTCAGGTTTAATTTTTACTTTATAAACTCATCGTCCTTTTCAGAATTAATTTTGACTGTACTCAATAATTTTCTTATCAGTTTTAATTTAATTTTATAATATCATTTTTCGTCTCATATTTGTAAATTCAAGTGTTACTTTCCAGTTTATTTTTAACTCTCTGTATAAACTCGAGCTTTCATGTTAAATTCTATCTACACTATTGTTTTTGCGCCTCACAACGTCGCAGGAACAAGACCTCGCAAGTCTGCAAACTCTACAAAAGTATCCTAAAAAAGTTCATTGACCGCGGCAATCCCGACGCAACGCGTTCAAAATTCAAAAATCATTACACGAGACTTACTTGAAGAGTAGGGGCAAATAAATTTCCTGTACTGACTTAACAAATTAACGAATTACACTATGCATCATTTTACAACCTAAACATTTTGATACGCTTGAGACTCAAACAACTGATAGTTACTGGTGAGTGAAGAAAAACCCTAGTTGGGTTTGGTCTGATTGATTAAGGTTTTTTTTTAATTGGCGTTTGAAGTTTTAGGCTTAGAAATGAAATGGACTGTCAAAAAGTATTGACATATTTGCTCAAGTGACTTCGACAAAGTTGTAGCTCGTGAACTGCCCTACAAAAAACCCTCAAACGTTTATTTAATCAAATGCCACCTTGATGTTGAAAAACTTCAAAACTTCAAAAATACATAAAAACAAATCCTGTAAAAAACGGCGAAAATTATATTTTTTACATTTTAAAGTTTTTGATCATGAAGGTGGAATTTTTTGGGTTAACGTTTTTTGTAGGGCAGTTCACGAGCCGCAGACACCCAAGAAAAATCTTGAACAGTTTTCGAGATGTAGGCATTACCAAAAGTGTTCTCTTATCAAAAATTCATGGGTTCGATATATACATTTCTTTCTACGGCGGTCACCTCGTTCAGTGGTGGGAACATTATCAAGTAGTTAGCTCATAATACGGTTCGGAGGTGGTGTAAAGCTGTAGTTTTGAATGCAATTGCAATTTCTGAATTTCAGTTCTTCTGTTTTCAATTGTTTTTCAATTGTAGCTTTAATTAATATTTTATATCACATAACTATATGGGCACGAGATGCCTTGTATATAATCCAACTCACAGATAATTTTTGATAAAACATGTAAGAAAAAAAATCTTTATAGGATGCGGTTTTGGGAGGACTACGACCTTAAGGTTGTTTGAGTGTTATCCAGTAGTTGACCAATAGGGCGGATATTTTCACACAGTTAACACTCGTGTAGTTTTTGGCATGCAATTTTTTTTATCAACGTTCGTAACGAGTTCGAGACAGATCCGCCCAATCATAATTTCACAGATTCGCATTTTTATGTTTTTAAGGACTCGTAACGAATTCGAAACGGATCCGCATGATTTTCATCAAGCGATGAATCAAAGTTGCTCTTGAATAGGTTTCTAATGTCAGGGCCATTAAGTACGCCTGTTAAATGAAAACAAAAAATAAAGACAGAAAAGAAAACATTAACATAGTGTAAATACTACAATAAGGTGAACAAAAATTCGTTTTAAATTTACTACAATACCTTTTTCAATTTTGTCATCGCTATGCTTTGGGAAAATGCTTTTCAAATAGTCGAATGCGTTTGGACAATTTACAACGGCCACTTCGATGAATTTTTTAACAATTCCCAATTTTATGTGGAGCGGTGGCAGCAAGATGTCTTGAGTATTGTCAATTAAAGGTGCATTCTTCAGTCTATGTTGTTGTATTTGTTCATCCACACTTCCTCTTGGCCTCCACGAGTTACATTGGAATTGATTCAGAGGTGAGCGTGAATCCCAATTACAAAGAAAACAAAAGAATTTTGGGAAGCCGACCTTATCGATGATCCCTTGCAAAATGTTGATGACCTTCAAATCACAGCAAATCTTCCATTTATTTTCGTAATATTTGATTTTTTCCATTATATCTTTCAATGTTTCATAGCTTTCTTTCATGTTGATACCCATTGCTAGCGGAATGGAAGGTTTTCGGTTCGACACATGCAACAACACTGCTTTCAAGCTTGAAACAGAACCATCAATAAATAATCTCCACTCACTAGCGATGTAGTTCATTCCCATTTTTACCACCAAAGCTTTTATATCGTTGCAGTAAGCGAAAGAATTGTCATCATTTAGAGTGTAGAGCATCTGAAATTCAGCTTGTCGTTTGCGGTACGCAGTGGATTTAACATTAGCATGTGTGAGTTTTCTTTGCTTTAAAAAAGCTGTCAAAAATATTGCAAGTCGCTGCGATAATCCCAATATGGCCACAATGAAATCCATTTCCATTTGTGTTATTAGTTGTGGTCCATCTCTTCCCTGTTGGGGCTCATAATCGGTATCAAATGGATCTTCATAAGTAACACCACTTGCTGTACTCATTGCTGTAAATTCTGTAGTACGATCTGGAGTTGGCGGCCTTGGTGATACAAAATTTTCAGGTGCAAGCACTGGTAGTGTGGCTGTTGCAGTTGCTTTATAAATTTTGTTCTTCTCAGAATGTCGATTTAGACGACATGTGTAATTTACGCATGCATTGCAACTGGTTGCATCATGATCACCTGGGCGATTAATCCAGTTTACCGGCTTACAATACTTCATAGTTTGCAAGATATGAGCCTGAGAAAATGATCACATTTTTACGAAAATGATACCGAGGCCCCAAATCTTTGGCGGCCCATAAAAAAAAAGTGCATGACTTTGGGAAAAATTGGGAAACACGGGTCTTTTTTTTTTTAGTCTTTTATTACGTAGTGGTGTCCGTATCTGGTTATTTTGCCATGACTTAAAAAATTACACACAGTGTTTCCTTTGAAAATCACATTTCGATGACTAAATATCGAACAAATTTCGTCACTAGGAGGGCGAGTATTATATTGCGCAATAAAAATGCGGTACCATGGTATTGACTGCTAATTTTGTGACTTACCCTTCGTAAAGAAAACACTTCACTCCAATCGATTCAATGTGGATAAATCTGTCAGCCATTGATGTAAACATAACATACAGCGAGGGCGCCTTTATACCCATCCAACATGGCGCCACAGCGGTAAAACGTAAATGTACGATATTAGGCAAAAATGCGTGGACAAAGTTTAGATCTTGTTAGTCGGGCCTAAATAGGAGATTTACGCTCGGTAAATACATGAAAATATCCTCTATCTAGGCAATTTCAATGACCATAAAAAAATATCAATCCATCCTGCGAAATGAGGGAGTGAATATAGCATAAACCTTGATTTTCATAAAATGGACACGCCACGGTTCTGATATTTTCATTAGTTTCTGTATGTTTCTATCGAATAAGCGCGACGCAGGTGAGAATATTGTTGTGGAAAATCTTGTGTACCATAAAAGTATTGAAATTACGCTATTATTTATTTGCCGTCCCTTAATTACATGGAAATAAACGTGATGGACAAAGAAAACGTTATTTCCAAGGAATCACCCATATACTACAACAAAAGAGACTAGGTCTAGAATAAACATACATTCAACCAAATATGAGGAGTCGCATTAATTTAATAAATTTCTTCATTCGATTATACTTAAAGAACTTAACCAAATTTATGCAAAGACATCAAAAAACATTTTGTAAAAAAATACAAAAAGAGGCATTTTGTTCTGTGACTCCTCATATATACAAATGCAACCAAAATGCATCTTTTACGAAATATTACCTACAAATTTTCCGAAAATAAAATCAGCATTTTAAATTTTATACTTTATTGCTTTAAAAATAAGGAAAATGGATTATTTAGAAAAATGTATGAAAAAACATAGAAATACATATTCATTCTTTTATTTCAGTGGCGACTAATAAAATCAAGCGCATTTCAATGCAAATGAATTGAATATTTTCTAGGAAATTCGTTGTTGTCCATTACAGCCTGACATATTCAAGCCATTGATATTATTGGTATGTCAATGTAGCTTGTTGGGATTGATTTCCACGCATCTTTCAGTCGTCGGAACAAAATATCAGAACTTGTACAATTTTGCAACTCAATTTTTTGGTCTGGTCTGGTGATTGTGGTGGCCATTCCACAACCGTAACTCTATTTTCAACAAATCACGATTTAACCACTTTCGATGAGCGTTTGGGGTCGTTGTCTTGCTGGAAGACCCACCATAATGGCATATCGTACTCGGCATTTGCATGCATTACCATTTCAAAAATGTCTTTCTACACAAATCGGATCATAATGCCATCAATTGTCTGCAGTGGACCAATACCAGCACCAGAAAAGTAGCCCCACATCATTACACTTCCCCCACCATGCTTGACCGTCTTTTTGCAAGTAAAGTGCTTCGATGCATTTTCCTACTAGTTGTCGAACGTAACACATGCCATCGCTGCCAATAATATTAATTTGGGATTCGTCACTAGACCTCCATTTACTTCCTAGCCAATTTAAATAGTCTTAAGCAAACTACAAACGCTTCTTCTGATCACAAGTTGATATAAGCGGTTTATTAGCAGGACTTCGTTCGAGTAGAGAGGCCTGTAAATGACGTCTACGAATTATTCGAGCTGAAACTGATATTTGAATTTTGCAGTTGTTTAGGAGGAAGAGATATGGGTCTTATTTCACGTGTCTCATGATCAAATTGTCCGTCCGATCACTTGTCTTGCGCGGTCGACCACCTCAGTGTATACCACAAATTTAAGATTTTTTTATAGTAGCAATAATGCGAGATATTGAACTTTTATGAACATAATATTTCTCGGCACTGTCTTTCTGTGATATTCCCAAGAATAACTATTCACAATTTTCCGTCTGAGCTCATATCCGAATTTATCGCGCGCCATTTTAAAACGTACTCTATTTTAGCTTCAATAGGAAAAAATAACAAAATAATACTGAATATTCCTACAAATCTCATTACACAGGCTTTCTAATTAGTCATATGAAGAACAGCGATCAAAATAATTACAAGGTGGCGCAAAAGTATACTTCCGATGTTTTTTGGCTGTAATTTAAAAAAAAATTAAAAACTTTGATTCTTCTTGTGGATTAGTCTTATTTGGTCTATTAATTTTTTTTACATCAAGTCGAGAATATGATATCATTTAAATGCCCGCCGCCACAGTTGATTGTCATTTGAGCCCTTTTTATGGCATTTTCCATCACTTTGGCCAAAACTTCCGGCGATACGTCGTCACATTCTTGACGGATATTGTCTTTAAAGGCTGCAAGAGTCTGAGGCTTGTTGACATAAACCCGCGACTTCAAAAAGCCCCACATAAAGAAGTCTGGAGCAGTCAAATCAGGCGATCTTGCTGGCCAGTGCAAATCGTCAAAACGGGAGATTAGGCGCCCGGGAAATGCATCCTTCAGCATATCGGTTGTGGCACGTGCAGTGTGTGCCGTTGCACCGTCCTGTTGGAACCACATGTTTTCCAATCCCAATTCATCAAGTTGCAGCAAAAAGAACTCGTTGATCATTGCTATGTAGCGCTCACGGCGCTTCCATGACATCGACGGCGCTTCCATGACATCCTCGGCTACAGCAGCAATATTCTCTGCAGAACGGCTACTCCGGGGTCTGCCACGCCTGGCAGCATCTCGTGTTGTGCCAGTCTCTTCGAGGCGAGCGGCTAAACGTCGCAGTGTTTCACCAGTAGTCGTTGGACGGCCAGGAAATCTGCGACGAAATTCACGTTGTGCCAAAGTCACCGACCGATTATTGGTCAAATAAATAGTCAGCAATATTCCGCGTTCTGGAGCAGTGTAGCGTAACATTGTTTATTAACGTGTATTTCGCATGTGTTTACTACACAAATGTCAAAACAGAACTGACATTAGGGGCCAATCGCAAAATTTATAGCATTTTCTGATAGGAGAATTGCTTTTGCGCCACCTTGTATAAAGACGACGTTATTTAAAACAAAATTGGAGAGTTGCATATGTTTTGTCCACACCTATTTTGATATTTATCGAAAAAATTGCTGATAACTTGGAAATGTAAACAAAAGCTGTAAATTCTGAATTTTTCTTAAAAACCTTAATGCCGTTTATTATTTATTGAAATATCATGGTCCATTTTGTGGTACAATGTTACAAACTTCTAGACCGTCTTAAAGGCATCCAATCTTAGTTGCATATGTTTTGGCCACCACTGTAATATAAATATATACTATGTATAAGTATAGCAAAACAGACTAAGTCTACAACAATTGGCAAATATCTGACCAGTGAAAATGACGCCATAACCAGGATCTATTATAGTTCAGCACTTCATCATCATTTAGTACTTGTACAACATGTATACAATATAGTACGTACTTCTGAAGCTGGAACTTCTATGTGTGCATTATGCCACCCAGTTCCTTGTTTAATATTAATAAAATATTGTACGATGATATTATATAAAAGTGTACATGGTAGATACGAGTATCCTGTTAAAGTTCTAACTCGATTATTTACAGTTTTTCTATAGTCTGGTTGGAAAACTGACAACAACTTGACGTGGTAATCGATGCATGCTCCGACAACGAAACGATATGGATTCATCACTTTCTTGTATATTATGAATAAGTAATTCACCGGTAGGTAAGAGATGAAATTTTCCATCTGAAAATAGAAAGCCAATAAATTGTATATATAACTCATCGTAAACTGATGGCAATACTATAATATTAAGTATATACATGCGATGATAAACACATTTCAATGGGGATGTTAACGTGTAGTAAATCTAACATGACTAGTATATGTGCATAAATAAGAACGTTTAAAAAAATACAGGAATTAATTCTACGATGTACCTAGATATATGGGGTTTAAAGTTTTGGACCCAATTATTTATTTTGATCACAAAACAACTGTCAATGTCAAAACAGCATGTTACTTTGCAAGAGTTGTTACCCGTCTTACTAAACGGTATTTCGTTTTTATATTGACAGTTCGTTCCGATCAAAATAAAATGTAAATTTTCACATGAGAAACAGGAGCATCTCGACTAAAGTTGTGTAGTTCACGAACGAACTAATTCAATTGAATGATTCACTCTTGTGAACTAGATGAACTAGTTCACACTGTTCCGTTCCGCTCTTTTGTTTCAGTAGTTCAATTGTTTCAGTAGTTTTTTGCATTTCAATTGTACAGTTATCTCCGCCATTTTCTAGTTCATGCTCTCTTTGTCTCATTTAATTTGCACAAAGGTGCTTAATGTTGCAATCTTTGTGGAATGGACATATTCCAAAATATTTCAGAAACGGACTATCCCAATCGTTAAGTCGATCTTCAACAGCGCTATTTGGTATAAACAAATATCATAGTACCCAAAACACTTTAAAAATCTGCAAAAATCAGATCATTTTCACGATTATTCGCTCCGATTGAACTAAAACTACAAGTTAAACTGAAATGACCTCTTTAGTTGACAGCTCATATGAACTATTAAGCTATAATAATACAATGAACTAAATGATTGAACGAGTTCATTCTGTTGAGCTGAACTAAAAAGAGCGCTCACTCGAACGAACTAAAATTCCCAACTCTAATCTCGACGGTCAACGGACAACGTCTCAGCGGTCGAGGAAAACAAAATCCTAATCCGACTGGCGCGCGGAAAGCTGTACGCCGGTCAGGGTCTGATCCACAACGGTTAACATTAGGTTTAGGTTAGGTTTAAGTGGAAACATAGTCCAATGAGAACCATTGTCGTATCACGGGACGTCGCACAGTGTCGTGATTTCATATAAACGGTGGCCAAAAATAGAAAAAGTTTCCATAGAAGAATGAAAATTGGCATACACTGCTTTTATAAATGGGAAAGAAAAGAAACGAAGCTTTGTGGAAATCGGTCAACAGACACGCCCACCTCCCATATATCACGAAATGAAAAAGTGGTGTATTTTCCAAAATTCTCGTTACAATTGATTCAAGATTGCCAAGATTTGTCTCTGATACATTTACTGATAACTGTGTTGAATTTTATGAAATTATCTCAAAGAACACGCCCACCTCCCATACATCCTGAAATTAAAAACCTTCTAATTTTCTATAATTGTTGTTGGAATTGAACGAATTTTGGCACGATTTGTCTTTGATATACTACAGATAGTTGTCGAATTATAAGAATTTATTCCAAAGGACGCGCCCACCTCCTATATACACTGAAATATTTTTTTGAAGAACCGCAATAATTTTTTGAAGAACAGCCATTCTAAACTTTTTGAAATATTCAATCTTGATTAGAATAATTCTCTTTCAAAAAAGGTTGCAAAAAGGATTACAAATCTTCAGACAGCACACCCAAGTATGATCTCTTACAAATTTTCATCAAAATCTGAGATATCGCCCCCTTTTTCCAAGATCTTTTTTGATGGATCTAGTCTTTCATAAAACCTTTAATAAATAAAATGCATGGCTTTGAAATGTTTTATAAACTTTAATAATAATTATAGAGAATATGATTCGTTACAACTATCAGTTTCTGAGACAGATTCTTCAATTTCATTTTCGAAGTGAGTAATGTCATCCAAAATATAATCCTTGATGTCAGACATGTTTTTTAAATTTCTTTGTATTAATATAACGGGTTTTTAATAAGAGCGCTACAAAAGTTATTTTAAATAAAACAAAACCGGTTTTAGATACCAATGAAATTCTTTATTCCTGTGACAGTACGTTCGATGTCATTATGTATGGAGCTCGATTTCTTTTGCATGGCCACCACGGACACGCTTGCAGAAGTCCAGACGCTGAACCCAATTTTCGACGGTTTTCAAGCATAAATCGGCCGATACTGCTGCAATTTCACGTTCGATATTCGTACGAAGTTCATCAATCGTCGCTGGCTTGTTGGCATAGACCATAGACTTGACGTAGGCCCACAGGAAATAATCTAACGGCGTCAAATCGCATGGCCGAGGGGGCCAATCGACTGGGCCATTTCGTGAGAAAACATGTTCACCAAACTTGGTTTCCAATAAATTGATTGTGGCATTCGCAGTGTGGCTTGCGGCGCCGTTCTGTTGGAACCACGTGTCCTCCAAGTCCATATTATACAATTGGGGCCAAAAATTTTCGGTTATCATTGAACGGTAGCGATTCGCATTCACAGTAATGTGCCGGTCTTGATCATCGCGGAAGAAGTACGGCCCAATGACGCCGCCGGCCCATAAACCGCACCAAACCGTAATTTTTTCGGGATGCAATGATGACTCATGGATTACGTGTGGATTGCTGTCTGACCAATAACGCATATTTTGCTTATTGGCGAAGCCATTCAGCCAGAAATGAGCCTCATCGCTGATTGTTGAGGCCTCTTAAAGTTGAGGCCACTGACTCCAAATTTCGGTAGTAAATTTTAATAATTTCGACTCGTTGTTGGCTCGTATATCTTTCCATGATGAAATGGCAAACCTTGCTGAAGATAAATGGGAAAAAATATGGCAGTCATACGCATTATAAAGACAAAGCTTAGGCTCTGATTGAAAAATCATAATATCGATTAAATCTTTATTGGAATTATTTCTAATACTTTTGCGAGTATGATGAAGTCGGTTAATACGAAAAATTGTATGATAGGCTTCCTGGGCTTCTTCTGTCAGCATTGCGATTGGAATTTTCGAACACTTTACGAAATCAGCACCGCGAATTAAAATTGTGTGTACACTCATACGCATAAAGTACAGCCACATTTCCCCCAGTATAAATTTGCGATTTTCTTCAAGTACCTCTCAAAATTAGTAATATTTATTTCGTACCCACTTGAAATTGTGTTCACAATGGCTCCCATTTTTCCATTAATAGTGGGTCAATTCCAGTAATTTCAGAGGATTTTTTAAAATTACCGAAAAACTTCTGGCTGTATTCCCATCGTTGCTTGTGCCATATCAATTTAACCACATCAATATTTAAGTCAATTCTTACAACTTTTTTGTATGTCTTTCTTTCTATCTTCGATAATTTTTCTATTTTCTTCTCCAGAAATTCGCCATATCTTCAGAGCCAGTCTGTACGATATGCGGAGAAAACATTCGAATGCCTTGATCCAGCCATGCAAAGTACACATTCCGTATTTCAAAAAATCCTCCCTAATATATTTTTCATAAATATTAGATCCACAGAAAAATTCGGTTGAAACAGCCGAATTAGGCGTAACCGAAATTATAGGTCGTCACAACCTCGTTAGAGGTTGACACACCCTCGTTAGAGGTTGACACAACCTCATTAGAGGTTGACACAATCTCATATTGACGGTTATGGCAAAGTATTTGCTGTGGATGTTTTCGCAGAAGTAGGAGTGTTGAGGAAATTCTCGATTCTTCTCTCTTTTTCAATTCTTTTTTTATCCCAACCATCCACCATACTAAACAATTTCACATATTTCTTTTTAATATTTTCTATTAAAATGTAATGTGTAGAAAAAGGACTGTTTAATACAGGGTGGCTGATGAAAGCCGCTTCCAAAAAAAATTTAATAAACTTATTTTCTCTTTAATGAATCTGGTTAATTTTTTTTTATTTTACAGATTGATTTGTAGATTTAACGAAATTGGATAAGTGGGACACGTTTGGTGGCAATCCTCCGAGCAGATGGACCATAATGAGACTTGTTAATAAATTTTCCGAGCATGGGACGGTCAACAGAACACCTTACCATCGAAACCCTTCAGTTCGGATGAAGGAAACAATCGCTGCTATAGCTGCTGCCATACAAAACAATCCAAGAGTTTCGACAAGAAGCTTATCTGCTCACCCATTAATTAATCGGTATCAACAGCACAAAGATTTGGGCTTATCCCATATAAAATTCAAATCGCCAACAAACTGAACGCAGCAGACTATGCACAAATGTTTGGGCTTACTCCCATATAAAATTCAAATGGCCAACAAACTGAACGCAGCAGACTATCTGATTCGCCTTTGCCAGAAGATGCTTCAAATGGTGGAAGAGGACGGAAACATGTTGAACTGTCTTTTCATGTCTGACGAGGCCCATTTCGATTTGAACGGCAGCATAATCAAACAAAATTGTCGAATATGGGTTGCTTCCAACCCACAGATACTCCATGAGACGTCTCACAGTGTCGAAGAAAACGGTCTCACCGTTACGGTTACTGGAGACCGTTACTTGAGGATGTTGATAGAGCTTTTCTATCCAGAATTACGCCGAATGAGAATTTTTTTCAACTCTGTGTGGTTTCAGCAAGATGGTGCAACTCCTCACATAGCCCGGCCTGTTATAACAGAATTGCGACGAAAATTTCCCAATAAGCCGATATCCAGAAACTCCACATTCCGTTGGTCCCCCAGGTCGCCTGAACTTACTGCACCTGACGTTATCGTGTGGGGTTATTGCAAACAGGAAGTCTACAAAGCAAAACCAACAAATTTGAATGAACGAAAACAATCCATTCGAGAAACAATTGCGGCTATTCCTCTCTCAACTTTCCAAGCAGTAATGAACAACTTTTTGGTAAGATGCCGCACATGCATCAACGAGCAGGGGGGCATTCAAATTCCATTTAAAACTAATTAAGCTATATTTAAAAAAATTGAATGATATTTAACATGAATAAAAGAAAAATTAATTCCATACACTGAAAAAAAAAGTTATTTGAGTTTCTTAAAATAACAGTATTCACCAGCCACCCTGTAGTTATTGATCTTGAACCGAACAATTATTAAAAACATTACAACTGAAAAATCGAATAATAAACTTAAACGGATACAAAAGTAAATCTTTTTGTTTGGTTTTACTTCAAAAATCTATGCTACCCTCACGTAGCCACTGACAGAACTGCTATGTAAAAAGAAAACATTTAAGTGGTATAGGCTGCTCAGGAAGCATTTGAATGTTTAAAGAAACAATTGACATCAGCTCCGTTTTTAGTACATCCGAATTACAACAAGGAATTTATAGTACAATGCGATGCAAACAAAGTTGGCGTAGGTGCAGTACTGGCTCAATGTGACGAAAATGGAATAGAAAGGCCCATTGCTTACATGTCACAGAAGTTAACCCGAGCACAACGCAACTATACTGTGACGGAGCTTGAATGTCTTGCTGTTGTGTTGGCGATTAAAGAGTTTCGGATATATATCGAGGTACTCGACTTCAGAATTGTCAAATGGCTAATGAACCAGAGAGATCTAAATGGTAGATTAGCTAGATGGGCGCTCAAAATTCAGGGATTTAACTTTAAGATCGAACACAGACGAGGCAAGGACAACGTGGTACCGGATGCCTTGTCTAGAAGTTTTGAGAACGAGGTCATAGACGAGCTTGAATTGGAAAATATACCGGCGATAGATTTGGATTCTGCGGCCTTCCAGTCACCTTCATACGTCTCATTAAGGGAAAATCATATTAAACACGCGTTGCTCGATTACAAAGTTGTCGGGATTTACATTTATTACCGTTCAGATTTTGATGACATATTAAGTTGGAAATTAATAGTGCCGAATTACCTGATGAGGATGTTCTATACGCGTGCCACAACCCTCCATCCTCTGCCCATCCTGGTGTTGCCAAAATGTTGAATAGAATCCGCATATATTTTTACTGGCCAGGAATGGTTGTGGATGTAAAAAAGTTTGTTTTAAATTGTTATAGCTGCAAAACATCGAAGACCCCGAATCAAATACTGAGGCCTCCTATGAGAAATATGGCCGAATCAGAACGTCCATTTCAAAGGTTGTATGTAGATTTGATTGGACCGTTTCCAAGAAGTAAGCAAGGAAACATAGGTGTTCTTATTGTTCTCGACCACTATTTAAAATTTACATTTCTCAAACCGCTAAAGAAATTTAGCACCAAAAATATAAACAAATTTTTAAAGGATGATATATTTGACTGCTTCGGAGTACCAGAGACTATTATTTCAGATAATGGAAGTCAGTTCAAATGTAAAGACTTCCGTGTGCTTCTACGAAATTTTGGCGTTAAGCACATTTTTACTGCTATTCATGCCCCGCAATCCAATGCAAATGAGAGAGTAGACCGTGCAATAAACGAGGCTCTAAGATCATATAACCGGAAAGAGCAACGAGAGTGGGATTTGTACATCAGCAACATGAACAGTTCACTTCACAACACTACCCAGCAAAAAATTATGCATGCTAAAAAGCAGTAATGGAAGCAGAAATTCTTTAGAAGCACTAGCCAATGCGCTGATAGATGCGTATTATTTTCGAACAAAGTTGCCACTTAGAAGCTCTCGATAGTGCCAAATTAAAGCAACATACTCATTGCTTTCAAGAAGCTCTTCTTTGTTTGCAGAAAAAACGCTGTTTTTTCATGTGTTTATTTTACGGTACGAAAAGAAAACACGAGAAGTTTTCTCACTTGGAAGCACTAAAATTTGATTTTTTTTCTAATGATCACAAAAAGATATAAAAATATTTAATTTATTGCTTATAAGAAGCACTAGAATAAGGCAGAGCCACGATTCGACCAAAACCTGTGTTAAAAAAAAATTAACCGAATTTTTTGTAAACATCAATCGGCCTTATTCCCGTTGTCGTCATCAGATTTTTATCATCTTTATTACTTCGTTATCATATTAAGTAACTTCGAGTTTTTAATATCTATGTGTTTCATATTTACATATTTTGCTTGAAGTGGACGAACATTTTTCTAGGTATAGTTTTTACTTAAAACAATACACACGTTCTTCACTACGGCGGTGTTGAACGCTTAAGCATTTGTGTTAGCAACACAGCTTCTTTCCAAGACATTATATAGCAAAATATAAGCTCCAAATCTTTCACAATATATTATTTATTTATTTATTTAAGTAGTAAAATGTTCTTATATTTGTAACTTAAACATCTAAACTTATTAAAGAAACGGAAAACCTTAATTCTAGAACATTATATATGATAATTTGATTATAAAAGAAAAAAAAAATTCAGGAAAGAATATAAAATAACTACTTTACGAAGGAAAATACTACTATCAAAAACCTTCCAATTAAATTATATAAAAGAAAATAGTGGTTGTGTTATTTGCAAGTAGATAGTTCAGTTGAAACTATGCTGGCGATTAGAGGGTTGTCTGACATTGTGCAATGGTAATTGAAACGAGTTATTGAATCACAAATTTTTTCTGAAATCAGCTTTACATTTGACTCTTTATGTAATCTATTTGTAGAGTAATCCCAAGGCAATTTTAACATCATTCGTAATAATTTATTTTGACAAATCTGTAATGTTTTAATGTGGGACTTTGCACATACTCCCCAGACAGGTGAAGCATAAAGTATAATTGATTGGAAGATTTGTTTACATAATAAGATTTTATTGTCAGTTGACAGATCTGAGTTTCGGTTTATCAGAGGGTATAATAATTTTATTGCAATGCTAAATTTGTTCTTAATAGAATTAATATGATCGCGGAAAATAAGCTTTGTATCAAGAATTACTCCTAGATATTTGGCATTTGTTAACCATGGTATCGTGTGCCCCGATAAGTGCAAACAAGAAATTGGTAGATTACAGACGTTTCTTTTTCGCGTGAAAAAGATGGCCTGCGTTTTAGCAATATTCAATTTTATCTTCCATTTGCGCATGTAATCGTTTACTTTTTGTACTGCATTTTGTAGGTTATCAGTAATGATTTGGGGTGACTTGCTAGACGTGAAAATACCAATATCGTCAGCATATAACGCAGTATTACAATTTTCCAGTGTCGGAAAGTCAGAACAAAAAATTATGTATAATAAAGGCCCAATAACTGAGCCTTGAGGTACACCGACTGAAATTAAAGTATCAGGTGAGTATGCGTTGTTAATGCAAACTCTGAATCGTCTAACTCTTAAAAAACTGTCTATCAGTTTTACTAGAAGAAGAGGAAAGCCAAATTGAACTAATTTGAATATGAGAGCATCATGCCAAACAGAGTCGAATGCTTTTTCGACATCTAAGAGAATTAAAGCGGTCGATTCCTTGTGGTCGAAACTCGATCTAATATGATTACAAATTATTTTGACTTGTTGGCTAGTGCTGTGAAACCTCCTGAACCCGAATTGTTCGTTGGGAATAATATTGTGCTCATCAGTATAAGCTAATAGTTTATCACGAATAACTTTTTCGAAGATTTTCCCAAGTGAGCTTAACAGACTAATTGGTCTATAACTTCCAACCTCATTTGCCGGCCTACCACTTTTAAGTACCGGTATAACTTTAGCTAGTTTCCATGTATTAGGAAAATATTTAAGCTTAATGCAACAATTTATAATAAAAACCAGATAGTGAATAACAATAGCAGGCGACTGAATGAGAAGAATAAGACGAATATTATCTATTCCTGAAGACATTTTCTTTTTTATAGATTTCAATATATCAACAATATTATCAAAACTTATGAAATCTGAAGTATTGGGCTCAACGTCAGTTACATTAAATCTGTTAATGAATTCGGCGATCATTGCGTTTTGTGTGGGCACGCCCAAACTCTCTGAGATTTTGTGATTCTCAAGAAATTTATCAGCTAATACATTTGCCTTTTCCTGACTGGAGTGAATTCTTGTATCATCCTTTTTCAGTGACGGCATTTATAAATGTTTTTTACGAAGTACTTTACTAATATTCCAAAAAGGTTTCTCACCTTTATCTAGATTTGAAATACGGTTATTCCATTTTTTGTTTCTTAAAACAAATAAAGCTTCTTTAATATCGAGAACCAATCGCTCCATATTTTCATAATCTATTTGCTGTCTATATTTGTTCCACTGTCTTTTATAAAAATTCTTTAGACTAATTAATTTTTTAATTCTGACAGGAAGTTTAAAACAATTTGGAATATTTTCCACTTTTGGGATCCATTTAGCTTCAGCTTCTAACAAATTACCTTCAAAAAATTTAATTTTTTCGTCAATGACTGCTGTACAAATGTTCTGACTTTCGTCCATTGTAGAATTTGAAAATTTGTTCTCAAGCTGAGATTTAAATTCATTCCAGTTTGCATTTTTATAGTCCAAAGTAGTGACCGAGTTATGGGTGATGCTAGAATTAAGATTAAATATGACAGGGAGATGGTCAGAACTAAGATCGTTAATGACATACGGTGTATCTATGTACATTGGAGAATTTGTTAGCACAATGTCAATAATTGACGGTGATGATCTGCTAGTAGTAGGAATATACGTTGGATCATCCGTATTTAGAATGAAGATTGGGTAAAAGGTTGTTAACTCTGACAAAATATTACCCCAACTATTTGCCCTGGAGCACCCCCAATTTCTGTGCCTGCTATTTAGGTCACCACAAAATAAAAAACTGCCATTTACGTTGCAAAGTTTTCGCAAATCACTTTTAAAATCAAGTTGCCCTAAAGGTGAACTAGAACCACCCGGGAAATATGCGCTGTAAAGCTTAATGCTCTTGGAATTGCTGGAAAAAATTTCGATACCTACATTTTCAATAACTTTCGTTTCAATTACAGGAAGTTCTTTGTACTTAATTATCTTTTTAATTAAAATAGCAACACCTCCTCCAACAGTATGCTCTCTATCTACTCGAATACAATCATAATTTGGATGGTAGAATTTATTAGACGATTTAAGCCATGTTTCGGATAGTAAGCAAATGTCAATATTTTCCTTACGAAGAAAGTTAAATAATTCCATAAATTTGTTTCGTACACTACGACAGTTCCAAAACATAATCTTTTTACTCATAAGACTTATATAGATATTTAATTGCGAGTTTAGCAATAACATTAAATTGGTCGTGTTTATTTCTGCAGGTCTTTAGCCCGGCAACAATGTCAAGAGTGAGAGTAGTTATCTCTTGTTCAGTAAACAAATCTTCGGCAGGGTCATCTTTTTGGAGTACAGAGTTAGCATTTCGGATGGTAATCTGAGCATTTGCCATGGTGGAGTTTGCATGGGCATTTAAACCATTAGAATGGGGACGCCAGTTTGTATTGTATGTTGGCTGAGCGGCGAAGTGTTGATTTAAAGGAGGAAACATCTCATTTGCCAAAGTAAAGTTTTCATTCTTGTGATTTCTCTTTCTGTTTCTCAAGTTGTTGATATTATCTCTTATTTCCAAATAAAGAGCTCTATTTGGGCAACCCACAGATGTTGATTTATTATCACCATTACAGTTAGCGCATTTGTTTTTATTTTCAACAGTGCAATTCGAAGTTAAATGTTTACCAACACAGTTGGCACACTTAGCATTTACAGAACAGTACCTTTCTCCGTGCCCAAACATCTGGCATTGATGGCATTGAATAACTTTATTTTTCATTCTTCTTTGGTATTCCCATTTGACAATTACTCTGAAGAGGGACTTTACTTTTGGCCAATTGCGCCAATGTGACACTACGTCTTTCAAAATAAACAATAAAGAGCGTGTCTTCAAAACTATTAAATTTTTTTACTACTGCTTTTACATCTGTGCACTTGAGACCAAGTGACGTAAGAGCTGATTGTACATCAGCAGCTGCTTTGTCCTCTAAACCGTATAAGACGACTTTAAATTTACGATCATCTCTCTTATCGTGAGAGAAGAATTGACATTTGGTTTCAGAGAGGGCTTGTTTTATTTTTGCATGCGTTTCAGAATTATCACATATTATTTTTAGTCCAATTGATATCTTTTTAATAAAGTAGTCCAATATGTTGTATTTTGCAAACAGTGTTTGAATATGACTTTGTGTTTGACCCAAAACTTTAATGGGGGGTAAAACAACTTTAGGTTCACAAGAGGCACCGGCACCATTTGATTCGTCTGTTATATCTTCATCATCATCACCATCGTCTAGGGCCTGAAGAGGCATATAATAATTACTTCTTTTACTTCGATAAGAAGTTTTTCTATACTTAGATGAAGACATTGTGTCTACATCTTGAGTTGACAAAACGCGTTTTGGAATTTTTAGTTTGTTTCTTTTCAGCTTTCAAGGTGTGTTTCAATAACTTTTGATTTGCCCGGCTACTGCGCGTAGACGTGCGTCACCGACAACGAATCAAAGAGAACTCGATTTCACAATATATTAAGTTAAACTTTTCAGAATATAAAAGTTAATCAGATAGAAAAATTTGTGTCTGAACTGTATTGTGGTAACTGTAATTCGTCAAATTATATATATATATACTATATATACTAATATATTATATATATATTTTATATAAATATATAATATTAAATGACTCCGTACTATAGTCACATTTTTAAATTTTAAAATGGTTTAAAGCTCAATAAAATTCCCTATTAATTTAATTTAATGTCAAGTATTCAAGATTACAACTTTTTAACAATTACAAGCATTTCAGTGTAACATTCTTATTATATCTGTACTCTACCTTACTGCACTGCATACAAGAAGCAAGATGCAGTAAAGAGCTTTTAAACACTCCAACTGCTTCTAATTTCTAATAATTTTTTGCTGGATATCCATCAAACCCTTGGGAAATCGCCATATTATATTGTTTGCGGTCAGAATATGGTGACTCACGGTAACGATTATAGATTATTGATAGACCTTGAAATGATTTCTGATGGACCACCAGAGTTGAATAGAGAGGATCGGTACAAATGCAATCGCGAACAGATTTTAAAAAGAATGAGAGCCTCATACGATAAATATGCCAAATCGTATAATTTGCAAAGTAATCCTAGGTTATTTGAAGTTGGTCAAATGGTGACCAGACGAAATTTTGTGCAGAGTAGTTTAGTGAAGCATTTTAACGCAAAATTAGCTCCTGTAGGGATTAAGGCTCGAATAGTTGGAAAGCGTTTAAATTGTATGTATGAAGTAGAAGATATAGATTCGGGAAAAGTCGAATTTTACCACGCGAAAGACATTTGGTAATTTTTTTTTGTGCGTCGTGTAATTTAAGGAGCACTTTGCTCAATTCTACTTTGGGGAAATCGCAAACTTGTTTTTTTTTGGAGAGCAACGACTCACATGAAATTTGAGTAGAAAATTTTTGAAAATATAAAAATTTAAGGGATTCGATAAATAGAATTTGAACCCTTCACATGGGGAATTGAATAATAGAATTTGGATAGATACCAATACCGAGAGAGGAAATAGTTAATTTGAAATATAAAAATAAAATTCGTACCAAATTCTGTAGAAAAATTTCGTTGCCATTTTGGAAAATAAAACCGGACTTACTTTGGATAGTGAAACATCAAGAAATCGAAACTCCTTAATCACAATAAAACCTGGACTTTACTGTTTAAGTGAATTGGGTATCAAGGTGCCGAAATACTCGTTATTACAAAACAAATACTGGACCTAACTTGAGGGAACTGGGCATTAAGAAGCCAGAACACCCTTTATGCCAATAATGTAGAAACGGAACTGGATTAGGGGGGCGAATAAAATGCAGCATATTTTATTTTCTGAAGTTATTAACACCGTTCTTTTGACCAATGCGCTACGAATCAAAGCGCCGTAATTTTCATCTGGAACATTCACCAATTCTATAATAAAAAGCTGACAAAACACCACAACTCAAAAACAAGAATAAGGAGTTTACGTAACTGTTATCTTAAACCAACTTGGGGTGATCAAAGTCTGTTAAGTGGGTGTCCTCATTTTTTTTGCTTTGTATGTCATATTATGTGACGCATTAACACAACTTAAATTGTTTATATGTAAATACATATTTCGTTTTTGGTCATAATCTATTTTACTATCCTTTATTATCTTCATACATAATTACCACTACGATGTACTACTTATAATGCTCCTGTCTACTATGCAGAGATCGCTTCATGGCAACAAGGAATTACGTAAGTAAATTATTTGTTTAAACTATTTAAATACCGATATACCGACTCAATTAAAACCTACGATTTTATCGTAAAAGATTATATATTAATTGCACTACACTTTAATATTTCTAAATAACATGAATAATAATTTCTTGCATACGAAAATATAGGGTTTTAGATACCAATGAGGTGGCCGTCGGTGGTGCAATGGTTAGTGTGCGCGGCTCTTGTACATGAGATCCTGGATTCGAACCCGGCTCTGACCACCTTCAAATTTTCTTTCGGCCGCGGCCACCTCGCATAGTGACGGCGGCACTATCGAGTATCTAGCCATGAAAAAGCTTCTCAAATTACCGTTCGGAATCGGTGTAAAACTGTAGGTCCCAATCAGTGAGTGAAAACTGGAAAGCGCATAGGTCAGTGATTGTGAGAAGTTCTCCCCAGTCCCTTCATGGGATGTAATGGGAAACCATTTATTTTTATAGATACCAATGAAATTCTTTATTCTTGTGAAAGTACGTTCGATGCCATTATGTATAGAACTCGATTTCTTTTGCATGGCCACCACGAGTACGCTTGCAGAAGTCCAGACGCTGAACCCAATTTTCGACGGTTTTCAAGCATAAATTGGCCGATACTGCTACCATTTCGCGTTCGATATTCGTACGAAGTTCATCAATCATCGCTGGCTTGTTGGCATAGAGCATAGACTTGACGTAGCCCCACAAGAAATAATCTAACGGAATCAAATCGCACGACCAAGGCGGCCAATCGACTGGGCCATTCCGTGAGATAACACGTTCACCAAACTTGGTTTCCAATAAATTGATTGTGGCATTCGCTGTGTGGCTTGTGGCGCCGCCTTTTGGAACCACATGTCCTCCAAGTCCATATTATCCAATTGAGGCCAAAAATATTCGGTTATCATTGAACGGTAGCGATTCGCATTCACAGTAATGTGCCGGTCTTGATCATCACGGAAGAAGTACGGCCCAATGACGCCGCCGGCCCATAAACCGCACGAAACCTTAATTTTTTCGGGATGCAATGATGACTCATGGATTACGTGCGGATTGCTGTCTGACCAATAACGCATATTTGGCTTATTGACGAAGCCATTCAGCCAGAAATGAGCCTCATCGCTGAATATGATTTTCCGATGAAAATCCGACTCATTTTCAAGTTGTTGCTCTGCCCAATTCACGAACATACGACGCTTATGGTGGTCAAGCGGCTTCAGTTCTTGTGTCAATTTGATCTTGTAAGGCCAAGATCTTTTCGCAAAATTCGCCACAACGACGTCACAGAGATGCCCAACGCTTGAGAACGACGTGTGAGAGACACATTTGGTCTTTCTTGAACTGAAGCCTCAGCGGCATCAATATTCTCGACACTATGGGCACTTCTTTGTCTCACTGGCACGGGATTATTTTGTACTGTGCCTGTGGATTGAAATTTTTCCACTAGACGCTCAATTGTTGATCTGGTAGGACGATTATGACGACCATAAATTGGACGTAGCGCTCTTAAAGTTGAGGCCACTGACTCCAAATTTCGGTAGTAAATTTTAATAACTTCGACTCGTTGTTGGCTCGTATATCTTTCCATGATGAAATGGCAAACCTTTCTGAAGAGAAATGTCAAAAGAGCGGGAAAAAATATGGCGTCGTTTGCTGTCCCTATCGATTTACTTTTGTAGCGTCTCTGTTGAAAAACCGGTTAAATGGTATTGAATTAAAAATATATCATTAATTAGTTGAATTTGTTGACGAAACATGGATTGATTAGGCAAGTTTAGCATCACAGCAGCAATTTAAATTCTCGTAGATCCTTATATCTGTTCTCTACTTTTGTTCTTTTTTACTTCTCTATTCTTAACTTCTCTATCCCTCTTTTTAATTGTGTAACAGGCTGTCTTTAACTTACCCTCCCAATTTCCCTGAGCAAGGCCAGAAAGACATCCTGACAGCTGTTTTCGTTACAAATATTAGTTCGTTAATAAATCATATTTTTGATTTTATTTATGGAAGATATCGCTGTGGGCTGTCGCTGCGAAAATTGAAGAATTGTGTTTTTTATGCAGCCTAACATATATTTATTAATAAATAGACCTGTAGACAGTTTACCAAACTTTGGTTAATAGAATATTTGGTCTGAAGCCACCCAGTATCTTACGTCTTCATATTTCAGTATCCATAATCCATAGAACAGGGAATAGTTTTTATAGCAAAAATGGATTTAAAATTTATTTGTACAGCTAGCAACAGTTGCCAGCCAAAACATACCTAATGGTATACCCTTCATTATACGACCTCTAAGTTTACATATATACACTCCGGTTCACTTATTTAAAGGCACTAAAAATTCCATATTTAGCAACCTGTATATTTTGCAATTTGTAACCGATTGCAGAATTTTAAAATGGAAATGGAAGCTAGACATCGTGAGATATAAAAAAATCATGACAATAGTGGTTTCTTAACAATTTATAAAAGAAAGTCCAAAATGTGCTATTTTTTTTGGTTCACTTGAATAAAGGCACTTTAACTAATTTTAATGAAAAACTGTTTTTCTTTTTTTTAATTTATTTTACTTTATTTAAGAACTATGTATTAGTAATGGCTACAACCCCCTTTGTTTATAATAACGTCAAATATAAGGGTTTTCATTGAGAGATAAAGAGAATTTATGTAATCCAACGAAATTTGATTCCTAGCATTCTTAATGGCCTGAATTAGTGACTGCTTGTCTTCAAATTGTCTACCTCCTTCATGACCTTACGAGATAACCAACCCCAGACATTTTTGATAATGTTTAGATCTGGCGAATAGGGTGGCCAGTCAAGTATATTAACATTTTGGCTTGCAATGAACTCCTTTACTATTCTGGCGTTGTGTATAGGGGCATTATCCTGTTGTAATATCCAAGATATGGGACCAAATAGTTCACTGAACTTCGGAAAAGCCGATTCCAATAACGTTTTATAGCTTGCACCAGTCATTTTTGCACTTTGAAATTCAAGATCGATGTTGCCATAGTACGTAATAGCACTCCACACCATAACGCCGCCCTCTCGGCTGTGATGTCGGTTCAAAAAAACGATTTTCTTTGCGCAAAACATGGAAATAATAGTTGTAGTCATCAGGCCCATCCAAATTACACTTCTTCTCATCCGTAAATACAACGGTTCTCCAGTCATTTCCATGACCTCTTGGCTGCACATCCCATACCATGCAGTCTCTTGCGAATTGAAGCCGCTTTACACTTACGAGGAGCATTAAGTGTTCGCTTTTTTTGTAATTTCAGGTATTTAAGATACTTACAGCTCTTGATTACTCTGCGTAATGATGACTTGCTCGCTTCCACTCCAGCTTGAGCTCTTATTTTTGACAAGGATAAGGCAGAATTAGAAGCAATTCTGATGATTTTTCTTTTCTCATACGCAGATAAAGATAATATAACCCTTCCTTTTACATTTTTTTCCATACCCCTCGGGGTCCTTGATGTAAGTGTCGACAACTGTTGGGCTTCTTCCAATTTTTTTAGCTATTGCGCGGTTAGAATATCCTTCAGAACGGTAAACAACGATTTTAGTTTTTTCCGATAGATTTGAAATTTGTTGTTTTGCCATTTTGGCTCGTAAAATGATTAAGATGTAATAAACAAACGCTCCCTACAAAAAATCATCGCTTACTTTAAAAATAATAAAAAAATAATAAAGTGCCTTTATTCAAGTGCCCCCAAAAAAAATCGCAAATTTTTTTGACTTATTTGTCATGATTTTTTGACGTAGAATACGTCTTACCTTACGGTATGAGAAGTCATGTCAGGTTTTTATTGTTGTAATCTTTATTTCATTGAATTTGAAGAAACGGCTAGATGAATTTTTTAAAATTTTTTTTGTAGGTAAATGAAGATGTTATCTTTCGTTTGATATACATTTCATATTGGTTGATATATTTCTAGTATTTTAATTTCTCAAATAAAAATTGTTTAAACACATACACTCAAACATATGTGTGGTGTTTGGTTGAGTGTTTTTGGTTGCTCAACATTGCTTAGGAACATGTATCTAGTAAAAAGTGAAACGAACAGCAAGCTAATGTTGCTTGGCAACATGTATCTAGTAAAAAGTGAAACAAACAGTAAGCTAACGTAATAAAGCTTTTTTGCGAAAGCTTCAATAAAGCTGTTGTAACATTAATTTTGAATTGTAAAGCGTTCACACAACGCTCGAATGCTAATGCGAAGACTCGATAAGGTAAACCTTTTTTAATATTAGGGCGGCCCTCTCAACATTCGCAGAACTTATTTCAATAAAAATATTAATCAAATGCCGTTGGTAAATATAAAAATTACAGCAGACAGTTGTCCGAGGCCTTCGGCCACGGACTGTCCCTGCAGGCTGTGTCAGAGACACGGCCATTAAGTTTAACGTAGAATACGCCATCCGATAAGACAGAAAACATATATAACAATAAATGATAAATAATATAAGCAAATGAATTTATTGTTATATATGTTTTCTGTCTTATCGGATGGCGTATTCTACGTTAAACTTAATGGCCGTGTCTCTGACATAGCCTGCAGGGACAGTCCGTGGCCGAAGGCCTCGGACAACTGTCTGCTGTAATTTTTTTAATATCTCAAGATGTCTAGCTTCCATTTCGATTTTAAAATTCTGAAATCGATTACAAATTGCAACAGATACAGGCTGCTGAATAGGGAATTTTTAGTGCCTTTAAATAAGTGAACCGGAGTGTATTTTGCATGAGCAGTTTCCGTTTATGCACAACCAAATTCAGTGTAAAAGTAAAGATCGTTATTAATAGCAAACTATGATTTCTATTACAGCAATTACAGGATTGGTAAAATATTTGACATGTTGTTTGCTGAAACATCAAACCTTTGTTTGCTGAAATCACAAATACTTTGCTTTCCCCTTCTCATCAGACTTTTTTCTCGAGTGTAGTTATATAAAACGGCTGCCCGCCATCTGAGTGCAGCATACGTTCATAATTATACACATACTCAATTATATCAAAACGACAATGAGGATGGATCGGAAACATAAAATCATCAGAAAACACATACAACAAGCAACAATTAAAACAGTCAGTTACTCAAGGCAGATGGACTGATTCTAAAAACCATGGACTCATTAATCGGACTCGGACTTAAATTTGATTTTTATCTAAATTCTTAAATGTCTAAAGTTTTCAATTACAGTTGGATTATGTCGAGGTACAGTGTTGCTAATTTTTCTTATATTTTTATGAGCGAATTTGATATATTCAGATGTCCATATGCATATGTATATCGTCCAAGGCTACTACTCAGTTTGTATAAATTCTTTAGTTTCTAAATGGCCTTTTCAACTAAGAGTGGACATACAAGACCGAGTGAATGACCGTCTTTATGTATAACTGGGGTAAAAGACAAAAGCCTCCTCAATGGTACTGACAAGGTGTTAAAATGAAAAGTGGATAGCTGGCAAGAATGCAAAAAGATAGCCTAGCAATAATAGAGATAACGAACAAAACGTAAACGAACAAAAGCGTCAGTAAACTCTGATACGTTCAAAAACATTCACATGTTATTCTTATGGTGACGAAGTAGAACGAAGGGCAATACAAGTACCAACAACAACTAGTGTATTCAATTCGTCGTGATTTGTTTCTTTTTATTTTTTAGGCACGACTATAAGTACTATAAAGAAAACTATGCTGAATATGTTTCTAGCCTTCTGTACACAGTGGCGGATGTAAGAAATACTGTACTGATAAATATTTCAAATTTGGCGAATTAAAGTCTTGATCTTTGACCACGCAATTAAATATATTGATGCTTTCTGATAATATAAAATTAAAAATTAAACATGAAAAATTCTTGTAAATACCGTTTAGAGTAACTAGCAAAAAGGAATGCATCCAAGGAAGCCAAAAATCACCAAGTTACCACTGTTAGGAACAATGAAGTAGCGCGGAACCAGTTGTGAAATTAATACAGTTTATCGCATAAAGGCATCATTGTTTTCCGTTGTTAATCTCTCCACATTTTCATACCCGTACGCGAGAATGACGAATTGAAAATTTATATATTTTGATACACATTTTCATTGATGCCAATGAAGGAGTGAAAATGCTAATCACTTGATTCACATTTTAATGACTGTTGAAATATATACATATGTTGTTAAGTATTTACTATGTATTGGTCGCAAGAGCTGTTTTCTTTTCCTTTGATAAAACAAGGTTATTTTTAAACTATAAGTACAACAGTTCGCTTTATTTACACAAACTTAGCATTCCAAATTAGTCTTTACTAAATCAGAGCTATTTCTCGCTGGTGTATACTGTAACGCATTTGAAATAGGGATGTCAGTCGGGATTTCCCGAATCATTCGGGATTAGCAAATACCGGAAACCCGAAAAAAGCCCGGGACTTGAGTTTTTGGGCTTTAAATTAAAAATATTGGTCTGAAATTGACAACAAGTCATTCACATTAGACATAATTATTTTGTACTAAACGAAAAATTGTTAACCATCGGACTAGTAGGACTAAATAAGGCTGGAACAGCAGAAAATTCGGTCCAACTTATTGAAGGGCGTTTAATGGAATTCAGCTTGTCATTTGCCGAAGACATTGCCGGGTTTATGGAAAAATCGAAAACTTACAGCTCCAAAGCAACAATTGTACGTCCATCTCTCTATATTCCACTTTTTAGTTATAAACCACACCAACAGTTTCACGCTGAAAAATCTGGCCTTTTTTGTTGTTTGGATGCAAATATTAGGTGTTTTTTAGCGTGTCGCAAATATATTATACTTGTGTCCAAACACAATATTACATATTAGAGACACAATGATTAATAGGTTATAATATATGGTTTTGCGACCCAAATATACATTTGTTTGTTGAAAACTGCTGCAACCAAAAAGGCGACAAACAACAAAGACACAAAAAAGCAACTGATCTTCAGTTCATCAAAACAATGGTTACAAGCATGTACATGGTTCCTGCAATTTGTTGCTTGGCGGTTTTTTTAAGCATGGGCCATTGTGGAATTATCTTATTTAGAAGATGACGAACAATCATTCGACATTTGTTTAGCAAAAACAAGAAATGGCATTACAGAAAAATCCCACATCAGACCACTTATGGAAAACGTCCGAGAAATATGTTAACCTTTCCTAAAAAGTCCAAAGGAAAAGAGCTCATGTTAATTTTAGATTGAAACTTTGGAAAGCAGATGCTGCTTGGCATTCATCATGAAAGAGATGGAAGCCATTAAATGTAATTTAAGCGACGAGGTAAAGAATAAATGAACGAAGAACAATCTACTTAAATCTTTTAAAAAATCCAAATATGTATTCTGGCTTGGATGATTGTATGAACATAAATATATCATTTATAATCTGAAAGAGAAAAATTACTACATCGCCTTAAAAAAGCCATAGACAAACAACATAACGACAGATGTCGATCAAAATGCAATCGATTTAAACGAAAATATTGCGGAAGATTAAAATGAAAATGTTTCTATAGGCAACAAATGTAACGACGGTATTGACGAATGTAAAAGTCCTGTAAACATTCAATACAAATCAATGTTTTTGTTTCAGGTGCAATAAATAAATAAATAAATGGTTTCCCGTTACATCCCATGAAGGGATTAGGGAGAGCTTTTCATAAACCAATGAGATGCGTTTTTGTTTCCACTCACTGATTAGGAACTACAATTTTACACCGGTTCGGAACGGTATTTTGAGAAGCTTTTTCATGGCTAAATACTCAATAGTGTCGTCGTCACTAAGCGAGGTGACCGACGTCGAAAGGAATGTAAGGGGGTCCGAGCAGGGATCGAACCCACGTTCTCAGGCTCAGCAGTCACGCACACTACCACTGCACCACAGGCCGACCAACGGTGCAATAAGAAGCGATAATTTGCAAGCTCTATACTGTTTTTTGATGTTATCGATTGTGGCATATGTGTTTCGACAACAGCTGCATACCCAAATAAAATCAGTTCGAGATTAGCAGATGGCACTTTAGATGATGTAATTATGTTGCGGGCTTTCCTGACCAAATCATCCCTTAAATCTTAAATTTAACATACGCATACTTTTTACTTTTATTGACTATTTTACAATTATTAATTAAACAAACAAATTAAACAAATTTCAACACAAACTTCCAACTGGCTCTATCCTTTGCCTTTTCTCGCCAGTTGCCTGGTCTTTCCAGCGGAGTCATGGTCGTCCTCTTTTCCTGCTTCCATCGGATACGTTATCGAAAACCTTTCGCGCTGGCTCATCTTCATTCATCCTGATGACATGGCCTAGCCAATGCAATTGGCCTAATTTGATTCGCCTAGCTATATCCACGTCAGAATATAGGCTATATAGCTCTGCGTTCCAGCGACGTCGGTACTCGCCGTTTCCTCTAACAGAACCATATATTTTACGGAGAATTTTTCTCTCGAAAACTTCCAGGTGTTTTTCATCCGCTTGCGATATGACCCAAGTTTCGGAGCCATATGTCAAGACAGGTAAAATAAGAGTCTGATACAGCTGGACTTTTGTCCGTCGAGAGAGGACAGTTTGTTCCTAAACAGTTTGCTCAGCCCAAAAAAGCATCTATTTGCAAGCAAAATTCTCCTATCTATCTCCAGGCTGACGATGTTGTCCTTGTTCACGGTGGATCCAAGGTAGACAAATTCTTCTACCACTTCAAAATTAAATCGGTTGTCAACGTTCAAGTGCGGACCAAATCGAGAGGTTTCTCTAGTCGTTGACACCATCAATTTTGTCTTGCCCTCATTAACAGCAAGACCCACCTTCGCTGATTCCTTTTCGATTCTTGAAAATACTGCAGTAACCTCTCGCAAATTTCGCCCAATGATGTCTATGTCATCAGCATATGCCAGCAACATATGGCTTTTTGTGTTACTGGTCTTGTTCGTATTTACTGCAGCCTTTTTCATTATTACCTCCACTAAATTGAGATTTCTTTACAAAAGTTTCAAAAAAGTTATTTGAGTGGGTGCGCCACCCTGTATTACGTCCTTAACCGTAGTGGGTAGCTGGACCTGAATTTCAGGTTGAGTAATTTTTATTCATCTCTACAATAGTTCTGTTCGAGTACTCGAAAATTTGTGCAAATTTGTGCAAATTTGTACAAATTTTTACTGAACTCTGTTCGTTTACTCCAAAAGTCCAGTAAATGAGAGCCAGAGAGCGAAAATTTTGACAGTTCGATGTTAGAGATTTTGCAAATTGGAGAAATTTGGAGAAATTTTAGCCGACATAAAATTGCAAGATAGAACAGCTGTTTGAATCAGCTGTTTTATGTACAGAAACAAAACACAAAAATTAATTAACAACGACAGAGGTAAGTACAAATTATTTTGATTAATATTTTATTCAATATATTTGTGAAATTTAGAAACAAAATGAAAACAATAATGTGCAGTGGCATTCAGGAAATTCTGGTGAACCGGCGACGTCATTATTGGATTTCAAATTTCTCCCAAATAAAAATTACAGCTTTTGTTTAATGAAATGCAAACAGAAAAATCAGCTGTTTCCTTGCACACATAAACATCAGCTGTTTCATTGCAAATTATTACTGGAAGTCGTTCGCGTACTTTATTTGCAAATTTTCATAAAGAGAGTAAAATTGGTGTTTCGCTCTCAAAAGTAGATTCTTGCAAATTGTTACTGGGAAAGTACTCGAACAGAGCTAATGATAAATTAATATGCTGATTTGTGTTTGCAAACTGTTATTAATTTTTTAAGTTCGCAGCTCACAAATAACATTTCCAATCATTTTGACAGAACATTAATTTTCATTTGTGGCAGGGGCAAAAGTTCTCCAGTGCTTGTTGTAAACAACCCTGTAGTAGACAGAAAATATCAAAAATTTAGTTTGGATATCTTTTCAGCTGCGTACTACCAAACGGAAAGTCGCCTGAAAAATTTGGAATCTGAAATTCAGGTTGTTCTTTGTACATAGAGTTTATATGGCAACATGATATTCAGTTTCAGCTGCGTACTACGCTTAACTCTGACATAAATACTAACGGTATCAAGACTGTCATTAGCACTGTGACTTTCGATGAGAGTTTGGTGGAACTGAAACACTGACGCACACACTTTACATATTATTCTGTGTTGTAAACGAAAATATCTATTCATAGCCTTTACAAACATATAAAAGGAATAGTCGAAATGCTAAAATTCAAATAATTTAAAATATTTGAAAATTTGAATATGAATATTTAACTTTCTCCTTATTTCAATAAACTTCGAGAAAATGTTTATTTTATATTTTCTGGTTCAAATAAAATGTGCAAGTAAATTGTATAGATTTTCTAAACAAATAATTAAAATTGTTACAAATTATCAGTTCGCAGACAGACCTATAACACCGTACGACAATTTTAAAAAAAGCCGTTACACTTGAACCGAATGATATACGTCTGAAACTATAGATAAAATGGAGTTAATTGGCGTTTTCAGTTTTTCATTATCTCATCCTGTTGCCCCATAAAAGGACTACAAATCTTCAAGGGATAACATTTTTCAAAAAAAAAGTTAAATACTTATTCACACCCTACGATACTGATATAGGTGTCAACTTAAATTATGGCTATTTTTATGGCTATTTTTATTATTATTTTATTTATACCGTTCCAGGATAAAAAAGACCTAAAAAATGTCCTTGAAAAATTAAATCCTTTAAAATCCTTCGAAAATTTATTCGAAAAAAGTATATGTTAATATCCTATATGTAGTGTAATACTCCCCAAAATTTCAACATTCTATCTATATTAGTTAATTTTTAATAAAAGTTAGATAAAACTCTTCCAGAAAAAAGTACTTTATTTTATGGAACAGATGATTTAGGAATGAAACTATAAGCTAATCGGACTAAAATGGCATTTTCAGTTTTTCATTTCGTTATCCTGTTGCCCCTTAAAAGGACTACAAAACTTCAAAGGATAACATAAAAAACAAAATTTAAATACTTGTTCCCCTTTGTCCAATAAATACATTGAATTTATTTAACGTGTTTTATAGCAATATTTCTGTAGTAAGTCTTGACAAGTTTCTGCATTTCGATTTTTCGTAAAACAAAAAAGTGACTAAAAGCGAGTAAACGTAATTATCGGAACAAGTTTTGTATTCTATGTGGTTTTTTGTATGCCACTTGTTCCATCATCTAAAATAATCCTCCCGCCGCCTCATATTAAACTGGGTTTAATTAGAAATTTCGTTCGGGCACTTCGCTCTCAAAGTGCAGCTATGACGGATCTGAAGACAGTTTTTCGAAAACTTAGTGATCCTAAGATTATGATGTATTGTATGTAGTGATTTATTGTATGTATTGATTTATTGATACTTGATATTGAAAGGTTTATTGATTAGGAAAGGAAGCTTGGAATAGTTTGGATGCTGTAATCATTAACTTTTTGGGCAACACCAACTCTGAAAACTACAAAATTATAGTTCAGAACCTTGTCGAATGTTTTGGAAAATTGGGAGATAATATGTCCCTGAAAATACATTTTCTGGACAGACATCTGGTCTTTTTCCCTGAAAATTTAGGAGATTTTAGTGATGAATACGGTGAACGATTTCATCAAATCTCGTCGTTATGGAGAACCGGGTCGGGAGAAAAAATTCAGCCCACGTGTTGGCAGATTACTTTTGGTCAATTTGTCGTGATAGTGCAATCGACAAAGCAAAAGTATACACTTTTCTTAAGTACCATTCATTTTAATTATCTATGAATAATGTTATCCTTTGAAGTTTTGTCGTCCTTTTAAGGGGAAACAGGATGACGAAATGAAAAACTGATAATGACATTTTACTCCGATTAGCTTATAGTTTCATCCTTATATCACCTGGTCCAAGTGTAACTGCTTTTTTAAAAAAAAATTTATACTCTGTTCCATATAGTAAATAACTTATTTTGCTGGAAGAGTTTTATCTAAACTTTTATTAAAAATTAACTAATAAAGCTAGAATGTTGAAATTTTGGAGAATTACACTATATACGGGCTATTAACATATATTTTTTTCGAATAAATTGTTAGAGATTTTCAAAGGATTTAATTTTTCAAGGACATTTTTTTAGTCTTTTTTATCCTGGAACGGTATAAATAAAATAATAATAAACATAGCCATAATTCTCTTCTTTAAGTTGACACCTATATCGGTATCGTAGGGTGCGAATAAGTATTTAACTCGTTTTTTTGAAAAATGTTATCCCTTGAAGATTTGTAGTCCTTTTATGGAGCAACAGGATGAGAAAATGCAAAACTGAAAACGTAAGTTAACTCAACCTATAGTTTCAGACGTGTATCATCCGGTTCAAGTGTAAAATGGACTGGCGGACGGTGTTATGACACACTTATAACATTATCAAGATTATCAATTTCCATTATGAACCCCCCTGCTGCTTAACATTCTTAATATATTTTGGCATTCATTTCGGTAATTTCGAGCTCAAATATTCAACAAATAGTCTTTACTAGTGCAGAAACATACTGTGTTCAACATGTTTTTGATGTGATAACATCTATAGGCGAAGGTGGAGCAATCTATCAAAGTGAACACATGCAAACGACACACAGCGTTAGCATCACATACGTAGTTGTTGTAATAAGTATGATGGTCGTCGTCGACAAATAGTATTTTTTTATCTCATCGCATATTGGCTAGCTGTCACCAACATTCGATGCTCTGCTTTGTTTACATTTGAAACATACGGTCATTACAGCGATACACAATTTCTTTAATCGGTAATGATCATTAAGGTTACTTGTTTTGTTCCCCCCCCCACCCTCTTATTTTAATTCAATTTCGCTTATGATATTTGTTGTTGGTTTTATAAGCTTGAAATCATGTATATACTAATGATACTACCTATGGATAATTGTAAGTAAATGAATATGTACGGAGTATTTTAGGTCATAATGGTAAGTCAAACTAGTTATAAAGGTATTGGCGGGTATGATAAGGTGAGTACTCTTTAAGTTCGCACAATTATATTAGGCGGTCTCATATGCGTATTTATTTGTTTCTGATTTTCAGGTTGTTAGTTACGAAAAATCATGTAGTTTCATGAGGAAATGTTTTAGTTTGAAGAAAAATTTAACACTCGGTCTTAATGATCTCGTTTTAATATTGTTGATGTGCTAACATCTATAGGCACGGCTAGGGCAATCTATCAAAGTGAACAACACATGCAAACAACACACAGCGTAAGCATCACATACGTGGATGTTGTACAACAATAGTCTCTGCCTGCAAATAAGTATGATGGTATTGATGTAGCGGTAGCGAACAAATGAATCAAAGTGCATCATTAGTTTCGCGGTGGGAAGAGCGTCATGTGTCATCGGCTGCATTGGCGCGAATGGCCAGTCATCATACTTTTTGGAACAGCAAAATCAAATACACAAGCACTCACCCAATTGCAATTTGTTGTATGACACTATAATCTGGGAGTTTCTAAAATAAACTATGGCTGGCCCAAAAGAAAAACAATTTAATCAAGTGCACAGGCATAAGGAACGGCCAATTTTTAATACTTTCCTACAGTTCCCTAATTATTACTCCAATTGAGGTACATAAACTTAAATTTTTTAATATGAGTCCAGACATATTTTGCGTCGATATCTAATGTTCAAATGGTGCCATCTACTTATACGTAATTGGAACGAAGTTCCTTATCTCACGTTGCGGGATAGGGACTAAAAGAAAAAAAATTAACAACACGTTTCTTAACACTATTATGCTAGTTTGTGTTTAGACTAACATACCTCTGTCAAATATTTATATGTGCAAAATAATTTTTTTTTTCTTTCCTCTTGAAAACTAACTGTAATTTAATGTCGACCATATCTTTATCATATACTTTTTTCTCTTTTGAACTTTGTTTGTAGTCCCTTTATCTATGATTATCTCTGTAAGTTTGCAACTCAATAGAAAATAATTATATGTGCAATCGCGTTCCTGACATTTTAAAGTGAACAACTCTATTTTTCTCGGGTGTTTAGTATAAAATATCTTTCTGTACGTGAGTAAAGTGATCGTTATGAATATATTCTAAGAAAAGTTTTATTCACAGTTTTGTTTCTAGTTGAACATGCCACGTGGAAGTTAACTTTACGGATGAGGAGCGCGGAAAAATTGTTGGAATGAGACTTGCAGGTAAAGGAATTGGCGAGATTGCAGCTGCGGTAGATCGGCATCGCAATACAGTTTCGAATTTCCTCAAAGACCCCGAAAACTTTGGTTGTATTAAGCGCAGTGGACGCATCCCAACTGTAGACCAGAGGACTAAGCGGCGCATTCGGCATTTAGCAGCTAATGAGAATATGTGTTGTAGGGAAATAAAGGTGGAATTGGGTCTAAATGTAACAAGACAGCGTGTAAAGCAACTGCTAATGAACAATATAGGTCTTCGGTACCAAAGCAAAATGGCCAAACCACGCTTAAACCAGCTACATAAAAATACGCGTATTGCTTTGGCAGAAAAGTACAAGCTTTGGGAGGACGAATTTGAAACCGTTATATTTAGTGATGCGAAAAAGTTTATTTTAGACGGACCTGATGGTCACCATAAATATTGGAGAGATTTACGACATCCTCGGCAAAGGTGCTACAAGCGAAACCACGGTGGTGGATCTCTTATGATATGGGCTACATTTGCAGCACGAGGGAAGTCAGTAATAAGCTTTGTCCCAACTAAAATGAATGCGGAAGCAGACGTTGATTAGTTGGACAGCAATTTAATTGACTTTGCTGTCGAATTATGTGGAAATAACTGGACTTTTCAAAAAGACAACGCCCCGATCCACATTGCTCGGCTCACAAGGGATGTGTTTAAGTCCCGAAATATTCCATTACTGGAGTGGCCAGCCATAAGTCTCGAACTCAACCCAATTGAAGACCTCTGGGGGATACTTCCCGCCAAGGTGTTTTCAAAGTCGAAGCAGTATACGACGCTTAAAGAACTAAAACTAGCAATATTGGCGGAATGGGAGAAAATTGGCATGTCCACTTTAAGCAACTTAGTGAGTTCTATGCCACGCAGGCTACAACAAGTTCTTATGCACAAGGGCAACTCAATATCATATTAATTGCATATTTTAATTGGATAAGAATAAGAATTACATTTAAGTTTCAGTTTTGCATATATAAATATTTTCTATTAAGAATATATCAAACACTTTTTTTTGTTCTAAAACAGAAATGAAAAAATATGGTTTCTTATAATTTTAAAGAATAATAAAATATAAACTAATATATAAAATAAAAATAAAAAAAATTTTAGTTTTCAAAGCTCCAACTCAAAATGATACATTGCACATATAAATATTTGACAGGGGTATTTTGGGAAATTTCTTATTTAATGAGAAGTTTTTTAGGTGTAGCCTGTCACCAGTATTCAGTATATATTGTAGTTTTGAACCCAATAAAAAGTAAATTCCGAACAGTCAAAGTGAAAGAAGATTAAAAAAAGAAAATTTTTCAGTAAGTGGCTTTTCTTAAAAAAAGTTAATTTTCTCAAAAAAAAACTTATTCATATTCTTAAACAAAGTGCCGTTTCTTAAAAAAATACCTTATCTTAAAGAAGTACATTTGCTAAAAAAAAAAGGTCATCCAAAAAGTACCTGTTCGTAAAAAAAGTATTTTTTTTTAAATATGTATGTACCTTTTCTTAAAAAAGTGAATTTTCTTACAACAAATTGCCATTTCTTAAAAAACTACCATCTCTTTAAAGAGTAAATTTTTTGTGAAACAAAATAATTTTTCTTGAGATAACTACCTACTCTTAAAAATGTACCTGTTCCTGAAAAAAGGCTCAATTCTAAAAAATTCCCAGTTCTGAAAAAAAAATCCTTTTCTTCAACAACATATTACATTCTCTTAATAAAATACTTTTTCTTACAAAAATAAAATAATACATTTTCTTGTATTTTCTTGAGATAAGTAGCCTTTCGGAATATAAGTACATTGTCTTAAAAAATAATATTTTCCTAAAATGAGTACCTCTTCCTTACAAAGAATCTGTTCTTAAAAAAGGTACTTCCTTGTAAAATAAAATTCATACTCTTACGACTTTTGCTTACAGACATTAGCTTTTAAAAAAGAAGTTCCCCTCTTCTAAAAATTACCTTTTCGGGAAAATATAATAAAGATTCTTACAAAAAGACCTAAAAATATAGTTTAAAAAAAATACATTCTATAAAAAAAATTTTTCTTAAACAAAGTTTATAATATTACAAAAAGTATCTTTTCTTAAAGATCTTTTTAAATTATCGTATTTTCCAACGGGCGCCTTAGGTGTGTTGTGGAACTAACTAGTACATAATATGTAGCGAAAAGAACTTCGTACCAACCGGGTGTCCCCTGCAGTGTTACCATGTTAGCATAATTTATGCCGTTTTGGCACAATTTTTTGGTTTTGGCACTTGTTTTTTGAAAAATTATGCCAAATGCCGTTTAGCACAAATTTCTCAACATTTTTCCAATCTTTTCAATTTTAGTGCAGTTTTTTAGCACAATTTTTTTGCAAACGGCACAATTTCTCGTATTGAAAGTTTCTCCTTTTATTTTATCTGAAAAACGTATTTTTACAGCATATTTATCGGTATATTTGCCTGGTACTCACCACAGATAAATAAAAAACCATAGATGGTGAAATATAATTTGAAAGTAAAGGGAAATTTTCTAGATGGGGCTTAAGAGGTAGATACGGCAAATTTCCCTGGAAACAAAAGCTATTGAACAGGGCATATAACCATGCTTTTTTTTGCCTTTTGTACTGTCAACAAATATTGAAAGTGATACGCTTTTCTATTATTTACATATATTCTATTTCCAAATTTAAAGAACAAAATTGAAACAAAAATGATTTTTGAGTGCTTTTTAAACGCATCCGAGAGAAAAATGGTCGCACGGAAAGTCTTTGCCATCTGGTGAAAATTGTGATTAAAGCCCGGTATTCAGTTTTAATTAAATTTTCGGTGCCATAAGAAGTACGTGCATAAAAAATAACGAAAATTTCATCAACTGAAAATTTCGCTCACTTTTCAGTTGCTTGGTACTCAGTTCTTTGCGAAAATTTCGTAGGCAATCAAGTACAGGGTTGTTACGCCAAATTTATTACGTACGAAAACAATTGTTTGATAATTGTTTGGGATTGGAGCCCACGGTTTCCGGCAAATATACACCATTTGAGAAATGTTGCTTTCCGGCAAATATACGCCATTTGAGAAATGTTCAGTCAAATATTTAGTTTCATCCACTGAGGCAATAAATATCGAGTCATTTTAAATAAGAGTTGGGATAAAAGAGTGCCGGTGCATTCACTAACTATACCACGGTAATGTGCGCGGTAACAAATTTTGCGAACTGGTCGGAATTGTATGGCTAGAATGCAAAAGCCAACATCACATAGGGACATTAAAATGAACACACGCTGAAAAATAACGGCCTCTCTAACATATTTTCCCAAACATATTCTGCAGGAACCATGTATATATTTGCAACACACTTCCAACTTTCAAGTCCCAAACTTCGTTGTATTTAAATGCAAACAGTATCATGCTTAATGTAAAATTTTGTAAAATTTTCAAAATTTTTAACTTTTGGGGGATGCAACCACACGTTTTCGAAAAACATTTTCATTCCAAGTCCGAATTTGGGTTCCAAGTTTGTCCAACACATCTGGTTTTTGGAGGAAATTTAGGCTAAAGATAAGAATTATCTTAATTTGTAATTTTTAAGTTATTTTTACAGACTTTGACCCTGGTTTAAGATGAAAAGATATTTTAAGATTTACAATGATCACTGACAGCGTAATAGAAAACGGATAGTCGTACTATGTTTCCATGATTGATTTTAAGTAGTATAGTTAATTTTTTATATATTTTTTTCAAACAAGTTTTATTAATAAAAAAAATAATTTAATAAGAAAATAAATACTTATTTTTAAATATAATAATTTGAATCATTTGACAATAATTTGACATTTGAATCCATTCTAGCAATGCCAGTTTCCAATACTAAAAATGCTCTAATCTTCTGTGAGGCTGTAGAGTTTATAATATTGATCATAGATTCAGCATTGGTTACATCTTTACCTTGAGCTACTGCTCTATCGCATAGTCCCTTGACCGTACCTCCAATTCCATCTGCTGTACCCTTTCCATGACCTGGTGCAGTAAAATTTCACGTTCCATAATTTAAATTTAATTTTTCACAGTGATGAGTAAATAAATAAAAGTTTGTTTTATTTTTATATTGAGTGCACGGTCCGTCGCTTTTGAAGTGTATTGTAGAAATGTTTGGCACAGTATTTGTAATCAAGTTTAATATTGGCTCCAAATGTGCCCAAACTGCAGCAGCATCATGCCGAAGGAATTCAGAAAGTGTACAAAAAGAGTTGCATACGATTTTTCCAGTCAATTTATCTCTATAGTAAAAAGCACCAGTCTGAAGGGATATTTGAGAGAGACGAAGCAAAGAATGTATGTACATATTTAGGATACAAAATTTTCAAATTTATGTGTCATTGCACAAGTGATGTGATTATGGCTTTTTGAATGAAAATTCTGTATATATTCCGAAATAAGTTATTAGAAAATTTAAAAATTTGTTCTATAAAAAAAAAATTATCAAAAAATGCAGAACAAAATTGAGTGGCACATCAGCGGTTTAAAGAATTATTGGGTCAAATATCTCTTAAATGGTAGATATTACCATGACAATTATTATGTGAAAGTGCTAAATGGATCGGTAAAACATTGAATTATCTACAACAGTTTTTTCTCCAAAATTCGCTGAAAGGCAAATTTAAAATGGAAGGCACATCCGCAGTTTTAAGAATTATGGCATCCAATATATCTTAAATTATCCGTATGATCAATGCAATTATTATGTGAAAGTGCTAAATAGATCGGATGACGTTTTTAGGTTTACGGTACTTTTTACTCAACAGAATGCTAAAAATTAATTTTTTAATTGATTGGCACATCCGCAGTTTAAAGAATTAAAGGTTGAAATTTGGCATATATCATAGAGTTTATAGGCACTATTGTTTTGTGAAAGTGGTAAAACGATCGGATTATCCCTTTTGGTTCTATTGCAAGTTACCCTATGAAAATCAACAAAATTTAACCTAATTGGCTCTCGGCACCAAAATAATAATTCGATCTATTTGACACTCATATTTACCGATCACATAAGGTTGCCACTAGATATTTCTCAAACTGCGGATGTGCTCTTCAAAAAATATGAAATTTCATAATCTGCACGCATGGACCTGATGATGTTTGTACTGTCATAATTTCTTTGTTGCTGAAGGCACACTAAATTGTTTGGTCGCCTTTTGCTAGTATGTTTGTCGTTTATAATCCAATATAAAAAAATTTGCAATTACGTTGAGGCTGAAAGCGCAAACACGGAAATCCTCTTAATTTTCGTTTTATGCAAAATCAGAGTGACAGATTTTGAAGAGCTACCATTTATTCCTCACTGATGGCACATGCTTTTTTCAACATGTAGAAGATTTTGCAACACCATTACTATCATCCACAAAAGGATTAGAACGATTTCCTTTTATGCCGAAAAAGTTATAGCCAAAAGAGTTGAACAACTTTCGAAAGTTACAAGCAAAATTTGGGTAAATTAGGGTAGACCTTAGCTCAGTAGACCACATTAACAGCATAATTATAAAACTTTTGGATGTTGGCGAGGTTAAATTACGACACTTTCAGAAATATTATATATTGCTCTTAAAGTGGTTAAAAGCCTGAGTGACATGGAATCGTACTATACCGTAGATTTGCCCATATATTATTTATTACTTTTTAATTCCATTCCATTCTATAATTAATAGAAATATAGTTTTCAAAAAGGAGTTTTGCAAATGTATTCCTATGATTCCTGGCAAACCGTATAGCTATTTCAAATCTAGCCACAGATCTTCATCAGTAGTTGTTCCGAATGATGCTATTGAAAAATTCATCAAATTAAATGCAAATGAAATTCACTTCAATTGAGAATTTCCTACTAGTCTGCAAGTGTTCGAAAAATATCGCAAGCAAAACACACAAGAAAACATTTTTAAAAACTTCTTTCCATCTCCAGAGAACCATTGGCTACCATTAGACATGTTTTTTGTTGTTGCCTAAAATACAACACAATTTTTTAAATACAATAACAATTGCATGCAGTTTCGTTGTGCTCCACGTTATTCAAATTCATCAGGGATGATATTTATTATAATTAATTTTAACAATATAAATCCACATTTATAAATAATAAATACAAAAAATTAATAGATTTATAACGGCCCTTTTTACATTTATTTGCATTGAATGCAATATTTGTTTTTTTTTGTAAGAGAAAAAAATCTGCCGTCCTTATGCGTGCCCTTTCTTTGTTGTCTCTATCGTTTTTGTTTTCAGAAGGTGTCAGCTAGGCATTGATTATCACTATGGGTTGGTAAACAGACAAGATATTTATATAGAAATCATGCAAGCCAAACGTGGATTAATAACTTGTGTTTTTTTATTACACTCATTTCACAAATGGTCCGCCGTTTCTTACGTTACGTTAAATCGTTTCTCACTTTGGTAGAACACATACATATATACGAAACACATACACAAAACCAAAGTAACATCAACAGTAACAACCCTGCAGTTTCAAAAGTAGCTAGTGGCTCTATGTAGTCTGTTATTTCATTAGCGAAAATCTTGAGTAGCTACTTGAGTGGCTACAGGTAATGCTGAAAATCTGATCTTCAAGGCTATTATTCGCCCCACACTTACTTAAGCCTGCCCCACCTGGTACAAAGCCGCAAACTCACACTTCAAAAAATTGCAAATTATTCAGAATAAGTGCCTGAAAATTATAAATAAAAAGCATTGGCGATATCCCACAGACTTACTCCACACTGAAACCGGATACGAAAAAATTTTGGACTACATTCACTATTTAAACAATAAATACATGGAAAAAGCAGAAAACTCTTCATATCCTTTAATAAGATATTGTAGTGAACTATTGTAACTTTTCATCATATAAATTATCATGTACTCTAAAATTATCAAATAGAAATCGTATTGTTAAAATTGATTATTTTTCGTAATAATTGAACTTTATTTAACGTATTTCTAAGGATATTTGAAAATTTTCAAATAAAAGCATTTTGCCCTATTTTCTTTAGCGCAGAGGGTAGCCACTGACTACCGTCAATGGATGGGGATCGTCAGTGTAAAGCATTGCTGGTAGTCTGGCGGGTAGTTAATGGTAATTACACTATGCATCATTTTGCAACCTAAACATTTTGATACGCTTGAGGCTCAAACAACTGATAGTTACTGGTGAGTGAAGAAAAACCCTAGTTGGGTTTGGTCTGATTGACTAAGGTTTTGTTTTTAATTGGCGTTTGAAGTTTTAGGCTTAGAAATGAACCTTTGATAAGAGATCACTTTTGGTAATGCCTACATCTCGAAAACTATTCACATATTTGCTCAAGTGCCTTCGACAAAGTTGTAGCTCGTGAACAAAAAATCCTCAAACGTTTAATTAAAAAAATGCAACCTTCATGCTGAAAAACTTATAAATTTAAAAATGAAAACGGCGAAAATGTTATTTTTTACATTTTAAAGTTTTTGATCATGAAGGTGGAATTTTTTTGTAGGGCAGTTCACGAGCTACAACTTTGCCGAAGACACCCAAGAAAAATCTTGAACAGTTTTCGAGATGTAGGCACTACCAAAAGTGTTCTCTTATCAAAAATTCATTTCTAAGCCTAAAACTTCAAACGCCAATTAAAAAAAACCTTAGTCAATCAGACCAAACCCAGCTATGGTTTTTCATCTCTCATCAGTAGCTTTTAGATTTTTTTGGTCTCAAGCGTATCAAATTTTGAGTGTCTCACTGTGTTATTGGTAGTTAGGGAAATAACTAAAAATTCGTTAGCTACGTCGACTGCAGGGACAGTCCTGCAGATACTTAATCTGTATCAATGATAACCGAAATGAAGTTAAATAAAAGCGCGTACTTAACTTAACGAAAATGGTGGAAAAATAAAAACTTATATTTCTATTGAGGGAAGAGAATAGAGATGGGCACGAGTCACGTGATTGGCGTGATTCACGCGTGAGCGTGAGCAAGACCAAATTCTGCTCACGTGTGCGTGCGTAAACGTGAGTAGCGAAGAAATCTTCGTGCTTGAGCGTGCGTGAGTCCAATATTTGCGTGAGTGAGTTTTCGTGAGCCCTATTTTCGCGTGAGTCACGCATATTTCCGAATGTTTGATATCATGCAATTTCGATTTTCTTACTACTTTGTTATGCAAAGTATTTTTGGAAGGCTTCTAATAGCATTTCCATCTAGCAAGGCGTCGTTAATCATCTTCTGTATTTCAAGGAACTCTTCTACAAACGAATGTGTTTATATACGTTTTACAGTGGGACCGATTGGCAAAAAATGGCATTAATATCAGAACTTCTAAGCTATAGGTCCGATTGTTTTAGTATGTACCAAGTATTTGTAGGGGAGGAGTCAGGTTTTCAGAATCTGGTATGTAGCTGCACCTTGTTTCAACGTAAGTTTTGCTACAGGGTCCGATTTAAATGATCCTTGTGTTTGAGATTCTACTGAGCCGCAGACACCAAAAATATGCAGTGTCTCTAACCATTGCAAATACATTTGGAATCAACAGTTTAAAAAGTAAACGTTCGCACTGACTATCTTTAATTTTTTGGTAATAACTTGGTCATTTTGAGTCAAAATGTAGTTCTACAACCACAGCTACATTGGAAAGACTTCAATCAAATCTAAGTTGGAAACGTTTTTAAATTATTTAAAACCGGTTGGTAACGACAACTTCTCAAGTGTAAAATTTTTTCAAACTGAAAAAATAACGAATTCAAAATTTTTGGAAGAAGGATATAAAATGGTGAATTTTTTTTCAAGCAAGGGCCTTGCCAATGGTGCTAAATGTAATTTAATTTTTTCTGCCAACCTTGGCAGAAAATTAATAATTATTGAACAAAATTTGAAATTTTTGAGTTTGGGAAAAGTCTTGCTTGTTGATTTCATATTTTTTTAAAACAAATTCTAGACTGAAATGAGGTTAACTAGAAGGAAAAAAAATTTTTGATCGTTCGCATAATCTTGATCAGCTAAGCTCCATTTTTAAAAGAAATAACTCGAATTTTCATTACAGCCTTTTGTGGGAGTAAAAATCCCACACTTGTGTTACTATTTCTTAACAAATATTAATTGCATTAAATTAAACATATATTCAACTATTATACAAGATATTATTTTCTTTTTTTAACAGGTTTTTATTGCCACATAATAAAATTACATTCAACTAAGTAACGGGTTTTTCAATAAGAGCGCTACAAAAGTTTTTTTAAATAAAACGAAACCGGTTTTAGATACCAATGAAATTCTTGATTCCTATGAAAGTACGTTCGATGCCATTATGTATGGAACTCGATTTCTTTTGCATGGCCACCACGGGCACACTTGCAGAAGTCCAGATGCTGATGCCAATTTTCGATGGTTTTCAAGCATAAATCGGCCGATACTGCTGCAATTTCACGTTCGATATTCGTACGAAGTTCACCAATCGTCGCTGGCTTGTTGGCATAGACCATAGACTTGACGTAGCCCCACAGGACATAATCTAACGGCGTCAAATCGCACGACCGAGGCGACCAATCAACTGGACAATTTCGTGAGATAACACGTTCTCCAAACTTGGTTTCCAATAAATTGATTGTGGCATTCGCTGTGTGGCTTGTAGCGCCATCCTGTGGGAACCACATGTCCTCCAAGTCCATATTATCCAATTGGGGCCAAAAATATTCGGTTATCATTGAACGGTAGCGATTCGCATTCACAGTAATGTGCCGGTCTTGATCATCACGGAAGAAGTACGGCGCAAAGCCGCCGTCGGCCCATAAACCGCACCAAACTGTAATTTTTTTGGGATGCAATGATGACTCATAGATTACGTGTGGATTCCTGTCTGACCACTAACGCATATTTGGCTTATTGACGAAGCCATTCAGCCAGAAATGAGCCTTATCGTTGAAAATGATTTTCCGCTGAAAATCCGAATCATTTTCAAGTTGTTGCTCAGCCCAATTCACGAACATACGACGCTTATGGTGGTCAAGCGGCTCCAGTTCTTGCGTCAATGTGATCTTGTAAGGATGTAGGCCAAGATCTTTTCGCAAAATTCGCCACAACGACGTCACAGAGATGCCCAACGCTTGAGAACGACGTGTGAGAGGCACATTTGGGCTTTCTTGAACTGAAGCCTCAGCGGCAGCAATATTCTCGACACTACCGGCACTACTTTGTCTCAGTGGCACGGGAACATTCTGTATTGTGCCAGTGGATTCAAATTTTTCCACTAGACGCGCATTTGTTGATCTGGAAGGACGATTATGACGACAATAAATTGAATGTAGCGCTCTTAAAGTTGAGGTCACTGACTAAAATTTCGGAAGTAAATTTTAATAATTTCGACTCGTTGTTGGCTCGTATGTCTTTCCATGATGAAATGGAAAAACTAACTGAAGAGAAATGTCAAAAGAGCGGGAAAAAATATGGCGTCATTTGCTGTCCGTATCGATTTACTTTGTAGCGTCTGTGTTGAAAAACCCCTTACACAATAAATAAATACATCTTAATTTGACTTATAACTAATCCCCTCACACCCATTGGGCGCCCTTCGGAATCCTCCATCCACATAAAAACATTACATAAATACATCATTCCTAATTATAAATTATACACGTGATAAATAATATTCTCCTGAAAAATTTAATTAAAACAGGAACACCTCAGTTGTCGTCCTGACCTAAAAATAAAACTTAAAAAAAATAAATAACAAACCTAAAAACTAAATAAAAATAAAAAATTCCAGCAAGCCGGATCGCATAAATTAGTAGATTAAAAATTTCAAAAAATGTATTCCCCACTTCGGTTACCAGGAAAACTACTGGGTAGTATTGTACACAGGGTCATCGATATCCAATGTCCCGAATCTCCTGTGGTAAAACAATAGAGCCTCGTCCGTTCCTAGATAGCCCCCATTACTGAGGGCCAGAAGGCCGGTTGGTCTAAGGAACCAACGTGACAGAAGACTGTCCGCATCCGTCGTGTCGAAGCATGCCCTAAGCAGGTAATTTTCCACACCCGCCGCTTTTCCCAAGAAAGTCAGAGCAGAGTCCACCATGAACCTGTCAATTCTTCCAAATCCAGCACCACCATACACCGTCCTACAGGAGGGCATGCGGAAAGAGCCATCCGCCATCACTGTTATCCTCAGACCCAAACAGGTTCTGAGTACTTTCCTTTCCCATTGCCTCAGCCTCTCCATCTGACTCGACGAGATGGGAAACCAAGCTGGGAAAGCATACACCAAAACAGGCCTTATGACCTGCCTGTACACCAGTAGACGCACCTCCGTACGTAGGCCATTTGCCCTTCTCAACAGCCTATTATACAAGATTGCGGTGTTATATACTTCAAATCGAATTTGCACAGAATTACAAAAAAAATATCTTTTTTAATTTTTTTTCGTAATTTTTCCAAAAATGCAGTGCTGTGGTGTCGGAGTCTGAGATATGTGCCTGGAGTCGAAATTTGTGTCGTACAAATTTGCAGGGCTCTAACTCCAAGTTATAGGTGGAAACCACCTATAAACATTTGTTCGTGCAAAAACTATTCACTTTATTTACTTCGGTTTTGAAATAAAACACACACTTATTTATGTTTAATATTTCATCTTTGGTGTTGGTACCGTTCCTAACACATTTTTCAGTCTGGTTACAAGTTTCACACTGTGTGGCAAAACGTGCTTTGAAACTGTGCATTTAGATACAATATTCTGAAAGCCTGACTCCTCTTCTATAAACACCTAGTGCAATCTAATTTAATCTGACCAAAAATTTAGAATTTCTGATATTATTACCCCTTTTATTTTGCAATTGGTCCCATTGCCCGGCTGGAAGAATACTTCTTTGATATGAATGTGATAAAATGTTATTCCTGTATTAAAGGGCTTAGTTTATTTGCTAAATTTATTAAAAACGACACTCAATTTAACTTAGGGATTTACATTTAAATGTAGTGTTGTCTAATTCCTGAACATGATCATAATTAACGTATTTAACAACTTACTTTTTACGAACATTGTGTTATACATACATATATATTTTTTAATATTGATTTAAACATGATTTAATACTTTTACGACACAAATTCCTACTCCAAGCACATATCCCAGACTCCGTTCAGGTATAAAAACTGTTTTATTTTTGTGAGTAATTTTTGCGTGATTGTCGTGAATCACGCGTGATTCACACGTGAATGTGAGTAGGATCAAATTCTGCTCACGTGAGCGTGCGTGAACGTAAGTACCGAAAAAATCTTCGTGCGTGATCGTGCATGAGTGACCGTCTTCCTTTCGTGAGCGTGCGTGAGCGTGAGTCAAAACTTACTCCCGTGCCTCATCTCAGAAGCAGTAGTTGAATCGCAAAGCCTTTTGGATCATTATGTACAGAGGTTAATATCTTCGCTAAATGCAGATTTAAGTGGCAATTACACTATTTTCTTTAAATGTGGACTGGATGGTACGATAGTTCTGGCCACACACAGTTTAAGCACATTACCTTCGCTGAGCCACTGTACACATTACCTTCGCTGAGCCAGGTCTATTAGAAAATATCTGTAAGACAGCTATATGGAAAAACCTGGCTCTTATCTCAAAAAGACTTTGCAAACTTGTGCGAATTATGTATGGAAGAGGAAGTGTAACGAAAATCTCAAAATAAACGGCATATTGAAAGTTCAGCACGTCCACATGTTGTTGTAGTTATAAGCAGCAGCAACATACATTTTATATTAGCTCATTCGTTTCAGTTGTCAAACTCTACACAAATATCTAACAGCAATACAAGAGTACAATAAAGTATAAGAGCAAAATACAAATGATTTTGACAAGTGAAATGAAAAATGACATGGAATAATTGTAATAACCTGTTTAACCGACTATACCTGATAGATAATTCTACCATGATCAATATGTATTACGCTTACCGCGCGTTGTTGGCAACAATTTAATTCCAATTTTGTTTTCCATCGGAAATAAAAATCTATCTCTCAAATTTAGAGATATAAAACAGAACATTTTCATTCGCAAGTAATGATAATAAAATGTATCTTAGATTAAATTTTGTTGCCATTTCTTGAAATTGAACATGTGGCAACATTGTCAATGCTCAAGTCGGAAATTGAAATGCCACTTAATATCGCTTAGCTGTCCCGTACAAATTAGGCTATAATTAACTTCTGCGGGCTACAAAAAACACACGTAATGTTGAAAGGCAATTAAAGCCACAACCAAATGTCTTGTCTACGGTAAATCTGGAATGGCTCTTAAAGAAAAAGGAATGAAATTACAGCCAATAAATAAAGAAGATTGTTTGAAGTACAGCGTATAACTGCTTCATTCTAGAATTAACTTTATGAGTTTTTTCTTAAACTGTCGCTTCTTCATGAATAGCGAAAAAAGTTAGACGTTTAAATGGACATGAAAGAATTTCTATAGATGACAGAGAAGCTTATATACAGGATGCATTTGAAAAAGAAACGCGACTACTACTAGATACTCCAAAATATGGGTTTCGTTCAAGCAATGTCGGAAATGCTTCTCGTCGATTTTTTTCCAATACAAAATTTTCTTCGAGAATTAACGAACACATTCTATATCGATTTTCAAATCTCCTTATAGCTATTAAAAGTTGTGTACAAATTGATTAAAGAAAGTTTAGTGCATATGCTTTCGAAACTGTCAAAAAAATTAATGAAATGTATAGCTGGTTTAATTTTTCACCAACTGTCCCTAAAATACTAATTCTTGGAGCGAAAATAGTATATAATGCATTACTTCCAGTATCAGTTTTATCAGAAGAACCGCAGCAGACCCGCCATAAACATTTCAAATCTTTTTAGACAAGCTATGCCAGAAAAAGATCACGAATTCATAACATTTCTTACGCATGATTTCCTTATAAGATATTTCCCCTTCAGGTTGTCCTACAGAAAATTATCTGTAGCTCTCAGATCAGGAGGCAATCTCAATTCACAGTTTTTTTGAGATGTCACGGTTTGTAAAATCTTCCCGCTACAAACATATGTATTATCGCACATGCGGTGTGGGCCGCAGCACCGTCTTGCTGAAATAGTTTGTTCTTGGCGAGAATAATTGCATCTCTGGAGTAATCTAAACGAAATTCTAGTTTACAAGAAGTCCACAAAATGGATGTTTTAAGGTTACAGGTGCAGATTTTTTCAAACTCTGAAGCATAGTTCTTCGTAGCCAATTGTGTTAATCCTGGGGGTGGATACTGGTTCTGTGAAAACTTTTCAGTGATAATTCTTGTATCTAAAACAACACTGGAGATTTTTTTCGTTTCACAGAAATAGAATCGACCCTCTGGTCGTATTGATTTAGTTCGATTGTCTGCAACACTGGCCGTAACAACCTCGATGTTGTCGGCCGATCTTCTATTCATCTTTATACATGCGTAAGAAAAACGTCCTATATTACTGTATCTGCTTATTACACTCAATAGTAGGATTTTTCAATTCGCACTGAATTTTAATTTGTATAACTTCAACTAAAAAAAATATTTTCCCATTACATCCCATGTAGGAATTGGGGAGAGCTTCTCACAACCAGTGAGCTGTGCGCTTTTTAGTTTTTTTACTCACTGATTGGGGCCTACAGTTTTTACCGGTTCCGAATGGTATTTTGAGAAAACATTTCATAGCTAAGTACTCCATAGTGTCGCCGTCAGTAATCGAGGTAGTCAGAGCAGGGATCGAACACACCTTCTCTCACACTAACCGTTGCACCTACGACGCAGAGTGTGGCCCCCGTACAGCATACTAGGTTGCAGAAATCAAAATTTTCATATGCATCTACGAAAAATTTAATAAACCTATCTTATAGGCAATTTAATATGCTAGCCTTAATAATATCAGATTTTTAGTTTAGAGGATATAACCGTTCAAAGTTGACCGATTTTCAGTTTTCAAAAAAAGTTTGGGGTAATTTGGTGCTATTTCAGGTGTAATATCACGAAGACTAGGTAACCAATCGCTTTTTTTTTGTTTCTATTGATTAATGTATTAATTAAATGTACATTCAATAATAAAAAATGTACTGTTTGCTTTATGTTTCTCCAAGTAAATCACTATTTAAAAACTATCCATTTTTTAACAATTTTTCAATTTTGACGGAAAATAAAAGAAACCTATATTTTTCTATATTTGCCATATTTTTAAAATATGTTCTTTGATTATTCCTGTACATAATTCGAAAAGTTTTATCTGACTCTCGGCGCCACTATGGCTTCTAGAGGTAAAAAAGGTAAAAAATACCTGGTGCCAGAAGTTGTATGGCGTGCATTCCTTGCATATTCAAGACCCATTGGTACGTTATTGATTTTTAAAGTATATGATTTATATTTTTCATTCTGGAATGTCTTGACTAACAATTAGTTAGATCTAATAGTTTGAAAATTGAATTTTAAGTCGGTTGCTTACCTGCGAGCCTCTGCCAAAGTCTACTCCCAATAGTCAGCTACAGACATAGGGTACACAAAAAACTAATCATTGAAATTAGTAGGTACGCACCGCACATATAAATTACTTTGACATACAAATAGTCAAGCATCCATTCACAGAACAATATTGACTTATCGTCCCTAGAGGTAGGCACACATCTTATTCGGACACGTGTATAATATCAAAATTGCATAATTCAACCTAAATCCGTATGTGTGCAGCTAACAAATAAATTTTTAGGTATGGTAGCAGAACCATTTTATATAAACCCTTAACCCTTCTGCACAAATTCAGATTATACCCCTCATAAACAATTTTTGGGTCAATTTGACGCAATATCAAAAACACATCCGTATAACGGTAAACTAAATTTTTTTTCTTATTATTTGAACGTAAAATTCAAAATTTATTTTAAGACAAGAAGATTAATTCTGTCTGTTTATACTTTGACACATATGTTGTTTGCATAAACAATTTGTGCATGTATTGCAACGGATTGAAGCTTGCTTGAGTTTTTGGTATGCGGACAAACAAAAATATCTTTGTCTTTTTCCCAATTACCCAAAAAGCATGAGGGAGAATCTTGAAATTGAATGATCTTCGATGAACTGGGAGTGTCGGTTACTAAAGCTTCCTGGATCTTTGCCAAAACTCGTTTCGCAGAAGGACCATAGGGCAATCGCGAGCAATAGTGGTCAAAATTACCCACAAATTATATACGCGTAGGTCAAGTATTTAAAATGTAATGAAAAAACAATGGCTAGTCCCGATTTTTTTTACTGAAAATCCATCAGACGGCCCTGACTGAGGATATGACAAAGTTGTATAAACGTGTAGCCATCCTAAGATCTGATATTAGCCGTTTATTCTTCAAAATTGGGTTGTTTTGACCCAATTTCTGCAGAAGGGTTAATCAAAGGGTACCTATCAGTTAATATGGCAAATAACCATAATCCCTGGATTAGTCTACGACTGAATGTTGGCGCAGCAAGTAGTGAAAACATGGCGTTGAACAATTTAAAATTATTTAAACTGTTTAGAAAGTAAACCACACCAACGGCTTTCGCGGAAGCTGCTTTAGAAGAACTCGATAGCTTATACGGAAATATTGACATAAGCAAAAGTATAAAAATAATCTTTGTATGACATATGCAAAAATTAAGGCAAAATGGGTGAAATGCAGTCGAACCATTCACAACTTCAACTCCAAATACGAGGACTGGCTTAATGAAGACACCATCCTGGATATATTGGCAGTAGATAAACCCACCCCATCAACCAGAGGAGCAAAAGGAAGGCCAAAAAAGTATGGAGGAGTGTTAAATTTTCACAAGAAAGAGGAAACTTACTGATGCAACTTATGCCTGGACCACGAAGCATTTATCGGAACTGCTGTCTTTTAAATATCCAAAGGATAATGAAAAAGTTGCAAAATATGTAGCATTAAGGAAATCATTCCCACGCCCCCAAACGCACACATTAAAAAGTATGGTTCCAAAGAAGCCTTGGCCTTGTTTATGAACTTAACTTTCCAAAGAAAAATATGAGATGCTACGGGCATCATTAGTGCAACGCGGGTCTGACATTTTACCCGAATACAAGAATATTTCGCAAGAAAAAATAAATTCACGACTACTGCATATGGAGTTTATGGAAGTCTCTGTGAAAGCCAATCTGCAGGATCGTATGGGCCATACAGAAAAACAGCTATTGGAGAGTCTTTCTCAAAATTGAGGTGGAAATTCTTCCGAAGAAACTGACCTTGATCAGTAAATGGGGATGCGATGGGTCATCGGGATAAAGCATTTATAAACAATTATTGGACGGAAATAGGTTTATGGCATCTGTTGTTCATTTGCGGCTAAAATCTGATGTTTCTCTACACTGGAAAATAGCCAATAATATTTCAGTTTGAAACGGAATTGGCAGAACTTATAAGGACCACGGTGAAGGACATCGAAGAACAAATAATAAAGATTAAGCCCACAAAGCTGCAAATTGGAGAACGAAAATATAGTGAATGTAGTTACGAGTTCCACCCGACCCTGGTTGACGGAAAAGTCGTAAACGAACTGACAGGAACAACCTCAACATTGTCATGACCGATTTGCAAAAAGAGTCAGAAGAACTTCTGTAATTTAAACGATGCTACAAACGAGGAGAATTACGAATATGTAACGTCACCATTGCACGTAAGGATAAGATGTATGGAGTTCGTGCTATATTTGGCGTATAAACTAACATAATAGGAGGAAAACTTCGATGAAAATACATCAATTAAGGGTAAGGAAAAGATCAGAAAGAAGCAAATACAGGACGCTTTTTTAAAAAATGTGTACTAAAAGTAGACTATATACGGAAACACTTCTAGGAGATTTTTTTGAAAATGATAAGGAAGTAACTGAAATCACCGGAATTGACAATCAAATCGTGAAAAGATTGGGAACGATCTTGAATGTTTTAAACTGCAAAGAAACCGTCCCTTCTACAAAATATTGAGAGTATACATCGAAAACTGCATAACTTTTAGCAGAAATGTATCCACAAAAGAAATTGACCCTGGTAGTCCATAAAATATTAGCACATGACAAAGATTTAATTGAACACCAGTCTTTGCCAATTGGAGAGATTTTAACAAATATAATAAAAAATTTAGATTACATAATACGTTCAAAGCACCAAGGGCGAAGCAAAATGGGAACCTCTTCAACATGTTGGCAGCATCTTCCGATCCACTTATTTCTTCCCTGCGGCGTGTGAAGTCACGAATAGATTTAGAATGAAATTATAGTTTAGAACTTATTAGTCTTTTAGATATACCTTCTCTTACGAATTGTGGTGAATATTTTATAAACAATTTAAAAAAATACCTTTTTTTTAGTTTGTTGGATAATAATTGCAAAATATAAAAACCTTAAAAAATAACTAAAAAACCATCAAAAATTGTTAAAAATATTTTTTTTAGTTGCCATAAAATTAATGTTTCCAAAAATATTCGCTTTGATAACCAATAAGTAAACACTTACAAGGCGTAGCACCGCTTTCAAATACTCGTTTCATAGGCAGAACAATTATCTATCACATGCCATTTAAATTGTGCGATTATCTTATTCGGTTCAAAAGATATGATTTTTGAAACGAAAAAACTCAAGTGGCGCCAGTGTGCGACTGCCACAATTTCGCATCTACAATTCAAAAATATTGTGTATTGTACAGTGTAACGGGCGAAAGCTTTAGATATTTTGAATTTGCTTGACTGTAGGGAATACTATTGTATTAACATTGGAGGCTAGTTTTTAAAATTGATTGAATTCAAATTAAAACATTAATTTCTCATTATTATGTAACCCAAGCACACTGTAACTAGGAATGTAACTAGGAATAAATCGAAACGCATCTATCGATTTTCATGATATTCAAAGGATATGTAGGTTAACTTTTTTATTTTATATAACTCATTTCTTCTGCTGTTTTCGATTGTTTCCAGATTTTTTTAAATGTTTGATCAGATTTTTTATCTAAACCCTAGCATAGATATGGGTTAAAGGTAATGTAGGTGTAAATTTGTCTAACTTGATTTCAATAATTTCCGACAAGTGGATTTCGAGGTTTGATAAATTATGTGCAACAATTACTCAATAATTCTCCACAATTTTGCGATTTTCAACCACTAGATGTTGTTTTTTTCAAACCAATTGGTTTTATAAAGGGTCCGCCATCTAACGATTTTTTTTCAACTAGTGCTTATTTCGTGAATGTAACATTTAGCTCATGTCTGATTTGACATATAATTAGTTTTATCCTTCCGCTGAACGAATATGGTTGTGTATACGCTTGAACAACGCTGGGAAATAGTGCGACATTACTTTGAAAATCATGGTAATGTTGCAGAATGTGTGCGAAAATTTTGCCAAAAAAATCATCTTTTCAGATGAAGCTCATTTTGATCTTGGCGGGTATGTAAACAACCAAAATTGTCGCATTTGGGGCACAGAAACCCCGCACGCATACATTGAAAAGCCGAAGGACCCAAAACGAGTCACTGTTTGGTGCGGATTTTGGTCCAGAGGCATAATTGGGCCACTTTTCTGCGAAAATGAGCAAGGAGTGGCCGTTACAGTCCATGGCGATCGTTATCGGGCCATGTTGAACGAATTTTTGTTCACAAAAATTGAAGAGGAGGATATTGGCAACAATTGGTTTCAACAGGACGGCGCTACGTGCCACACAGCCGAAGCTACACTCGATGTTTTGCGCCCTGTTTTTGAAGATCGCATTATCAGCCGCAGAGCTGATGTCGTTTGGCCACCTCGGAGCTGCGAATTGACACCGTTGGACTATTATTTGTGGGGTGCCCTCAAAGATAAGTGTTACGCCGACAAACCAGAGACAATTGACGCTTTAAAGGGCAATATTCGTGAAGCCATTGGTGAAATACAGCTGCACACAATCGATAATGTGCTTAAAAATTGGACCGATCGTGTAGGCTACTGCATGGCCAACCGAGGCAGCCATTTGAATGAAATTATTTTCCATTATTAACCGGAAGGATTGTACTTTCAAATAAAAAAAGAAATTTGAGAAAATATTCTGTAGTTTTTTTTTATAGCATTTTCAAAAAAAAAAGTTATTTGGCGGACCCGTTATTATTGATGTGTTAACATCTATAGGCCCGGATAGGGCAAAGTGAACACATGCAAACAACACACAGCGTTAGCATCACGTACGTGGTTGTGGTACAACAATAGTCTCTGCCTGAAAATAAGCATGATGGTATTGATGTAGCGGCAACGAACAAACAAAAGAACTCATGGAACGAATTGTATGACTCAAAAGCAGTGGCGACATCTGGCGAATAATTCAAAACGTATTACTCTCTTTTTGTCATAACGTGGTCCATTCATAATTTTGATGTGAAACATTGATGCCTTTTGAAACATTTGTGCTATTTGTATTGTTTTTTGTAACAACATTGTCGAAATGGTGCATTTAAATTGAAATATTCCATAAAGAGCATAAGACTCGTATATGCTCTTTTACACAGACTCTCTACATGAGAGCGGAAAACGAGTGCAATAAGTTCTCTATACTATTCAATACTTTTTGCAGTCGCTCTGTTTATGACAAAACAAACACAATTATTTCAGTGAGCTATATATTGCTTTTTATTCAGTTGTATGCCATCATTCAGTGAAGCAGGTCGTCGTCGCTCTGTTTATGACAAAACAAAAACAATTATTTCAGTCAGCTAAATAATGCTTTATTTATTTTAACAACATTACATCTAATGTTAAAGCAGATGTAAGAAAAAAGAAAGTGCAATAGCCACAGAACCTTCAGCACAAAAACTATTCTTTTTTTTATTTTCCAATGTAACAGTTACTAATGTGTGCATAGAAATTGAGCAGGTACCGTGTAAGGTGTTAACACATCACCCGTGAGTTCGAACACTCATTGATTTTTGATGTGTTAACATCTATACGCGCGCCTCTAGGGCAGTAAACTATAAATTTAATACATACACAAGTGTTAGGTTTGTAAGAGTAAATCATCGTTTGTTTGTTCGCTGCTTGGCAGTCGGTATTGAAAGTGATTATTGGGCGATTTTCATATAATTTTCCCACGCGATTTTCTCCGGAAATTCATAGCCGATTTTATTAATTTTTGGATTAAAAAGCTAGTGCGGGTTTCGACGAAGAGTTTAGGCCAAAAATTAAGGCGATCCGATATCGGCGAGCCGAGATTTAAGTGTTTTAATTTGGAGTATAAATTTGGAGTAATATTAAAAAAGTATTTTATGTTGATCTTCGGTTATATCGTACGAATATAACAATGTAGGTATGTATGTACAAGTGTCTGTTGCTTTGCATTCTTTGAATTTTGTGGGAATAAAACAAAAAGTATTGAGCAAGAAAATAATGACACATGTGCTTGCACTGGGTCTTTAAATAATTTTAAGTATTAATATTATTTAACTGTAACGTCATCATATGATTGAACGCTGTTTTTTATTTTCCAATGTAACATTTACGAATGTGTTCATAGAAATCGAACAGGTACCGTGTAGCAAAAAGGTGTTAACACATCGCCCGTGAGTTCGAACACTCATTGGATTTTTTTTCTCCTGGTCTATACTTACATTTATCCTGAGGTCGGTTAAGTAGATACAACTGTTGGAAAATTTACATTTTAACTGAAAAATTTTCAAAATCAAGTTTCAGCCAAAATATTTACGATGCGATAAAATTCGAATTGGAGATGAACCAGACAAACTCAAATGGCATTTTGTTAGTTTCAATAAATAGTTTCAGAAACTGAAGTCAACCCGGTGTGCATATTGTATGTGTTTAACTGTGCAATCTAACGCTCAACAGTTTCGTTGTAGCGAATAAATTGTGATTTATCCATTTTTTGTGAAACAGCGCTAAACGGCAATAATTATTTATTAGACATTATGCTGACAAATACTGACGCTTATTAAGAAACCCCAGTTGTAATAAATATTTTGTTACCAGATGTTGTTTAGCCATAAGATGGGTAGTAAATGTAATGGAGGTAATACAATAATTAAAGTATGTACCTCGGTCATAACTCATCGAAACCATACTGAGCCAACGAATATTTATCCCCCATTCATGTATTGTACATTCAGAATATTGTGACAGTATCATCATTGATATTCCGTGGAATGATTCAATCCAACGCCTAAGTAACAAACACCACTGTCGTTCAACATCCACTGTTCGAAGTCACTGAACACTACATGAATGGAATTCCAATGGTGTACCGGTTAATGTAATCAAAACCCAAAAAGCGCCAAACCCAAAGAATGTCGGAATATGAAGAAGAATGCAATAGAAGCTGTGAAAGCGAATGAAAGGTTTAAAAACAAAGGGCGATTGATAATGTCCTTAACCACAGACAACGTTTGATGTTTTGTGTACATTCTTTAAGGTCGGAGCAGGCGCACAACACCATCGCCACAATGGCTGCCAAAAACTGGAAAAAAACGTCAGAGACGGCAATAAACCACCACACCACAAGGGAATGCAAAACATAGCCGGCGACAAATGGAGCAGCTGCTGCCGAATGCATTTAGTCGAGACTCAGTAGCTGTTGGAGCACTGAAGAATAGGTACGGTTAGACGGAAAATGGAACAACTATTTGGATATTAAACAGAATTGAAGCGAAAAAAATATATATAAAATATGACAAATGGAGAGTGACAAACAGTAGGTGTGCAATCAGACAAATTCGAGAGGGAAAAAGAATATTATTTTCATGTTTTTGTGCATAAAACATATAAAGGATATTGTGTTGTGCTGGTGAAGGGCCTCTCGACAACAACCTATAAAAAAATCGAAAACAAAGAAAAGTAATAAAGCGCTGGAGTCTAGTGAAGAAAAGACGTGAGAGAAGGTTTAACCACCAATAACAAAACACAGCGTTCGGTGTTCGGTCTTTGGTGGTAAAAGTGTAATGTCAGCGTAATTTCAATACTTCGAATGTATTTAATGTATTTACAAAGGCTCCTCCAATGCGTTCGCCCAAGCTCATCTCCACAAAGTTTCCGGAAAGTTTAGTGTTGCGGACCGAAATAAAACTAAAGGACTCGAAAGTCTGCATATAAAAAATTGAGAGCAAATCAGGGTGAAAAAGTCAAAAATAATTGCGAATACTTATAACGCCCTTAAGTAAAATCAAGAGCCAAAAAACACAACAAAAAATAAAATTTAAGTGTCACGTGAAATTCCAAAAAAAAATGTTAATTGAATTTTCAAAATTAAATAAAAAAAAAACGAATTGATGCTTTTCATAAAGCCAAAAAATCTCTAAAAGTGTATGACAATTTTTTACCAAACCACGTGAATATGTTACAGCGAAATCCTACAAATTTTGGAACTGAGAGCAAAGTAAACGAACCAAAACAAACAAACAAACATCTTCATCACGTGGATTAGTTGCCAGGACATGGCTGTTTGCCCCTCTTTCATTCCGGTAGGTTCTAGTATCCTTTTCTGTTTTTTGTTAACGTTTATGTGTTAGTGTGTAAAAATACTAATAGTTGCATGTACTTGGGTGTGCATTTCACGTGCTCCATTCAAACGGCTCCCGAGAATGTATTAGTGAGAGCGCCAAGCTACGTGAAGACATAAAATATGATTTTCCAATTTTTCTTATTCTAAGAATTTTCTCGTGTTCTGTTTTCTTAGCAACATAAAAGACTTGTAAACAAAATTCAACAATGTGCTCCTCGAGATCCAAACATTGACACTGGCTGTGATGATGTGTGCCGATATTTACATAATTAGTCAAAACCAACTAAGTGTAAAATAATGTTTTTACAACATTTACATAATGTACATGCTTAAATATATAATGTAAATGCTTTTGGCTGTCGGTGGTGCAATGGGTAGTGTGCGCGGCACTTGTACATGGGAACGTGGGTTCGCCACCTTACATTTCTTTCGACGACGGTCACCTCGCTTAGTGATGGCGACACTATCGAGTACATATGTATCTATGATAAAGCTTCTCCAAATACCGCTCGGAACCGGTGTAAAACTGTAGATCCCAATCAGTCACAGCTCACTGATTGTGAAAAACTCTCTGCAATCCCTTCATGGGATATAATGGGAAACCATTTATTTATTTACATGCTTAAAATATACATATGTATGTACGTGTTCCTTTATACTTTCAGTGCGGCCGGGCTGGCCAAATATGTCAACATGCAAAGTTCATACTATTATAAAGTTGTTATTCAGTTTACAGAGACGACTTCATATATTCAGGTTCAAAAAGATTAACCAAAAACGAATAATCTAAATTCCGAATTCGTCAATTTTGTAAATCTTTTAATTGAAAAAGTCCTGAATTTATTTTTTTGGTTAAATCAGTGTAACAATTTAATTTGATAGAAATAATGTGATAATATGGTTCTAAAACCAATGTTACCAGAAAACTGTATTTCGTGTAAAATATTTAAACAGTTGCCACCGCATTCTAGGCCCTAGGAACTCGAGTATTCAATAGATCGATCTTTCTTGTTATTCGACCAATTCAATGGCTCTAACTCGAACATAAGCGAAAAAAGTTGTTAAAATAATCGACTGCTCGGTTAAAATTTCATACGAGAGTTACCATTTATGTGGCTATGGATAATATGTGGCAATGGATATGTATAAAACGGTTAAAAGAGGGGAGGGTATGGATAAAACGGGTAAAGGGTAAAACTTGAAAATGCGAGAAAAATCTTTTGGATAGGGATATGAATGTGTACAATTTTTGAATGTGTATAACAAGGTTAAAAAGGGCCCAAAATGGGTTAAATTCAAAATGACAGAATAATCGTTTGCAAAAGTTAGGAATGTGCAAAGATGTTGAATGGGGGTAAAAAGAATAAATATGGGGGCGTCAATGGAAAAACTTTAAAATGCGGGAAAAATCGTTTGAATAGGTTTGGAATGTGGCAAAAATTGTGAATGTGGTTAAAAAAAGGGTAAAAGGGGGTGAAAAGAGTACAACTAGAAAATGCGAGAAAATCGTTTAAAAATGTGAGGAATATGGCAAAAATTGTGTATGCGGATGAAAAAAGAGCAAAAGGGGTAAAACTAGAAATTGCAAGGAAAATCGTTTGGAAAGGTTACGAATGTGGAAAAAATTGTGAATGTGGTTAAAAACGGGCAAACAGGGGGCTCTTGAAACTTGAAATTGCGACCAAGTCGTTTGGAAAATTGTGGATCAAAAAAGTCTATGATGAGGTAAAATTGCAAAATGCCCAAATAGAGATGCACAATGGTTGGAATTGTGTTTGTCAGTAACAAAAAAGTGTAAAAATTGCAATAAGGGAGAAAAATCTGTACGGAATCAGTAAAAAAAATTGTGATTGCGGGGAGGAGTGTGCTACAAATATACAAACCAATTATTACGTAGAACGAAAAAGGTAAATCGCTAAAATCCAAAATAATACAAAATATTTTTAATTGATTTTGTTCAGTACCAAACTAGAAATTGTATGTTAAAAACTTTGACATTTAAGGCAAAAACAATTGTTTTTCTAAAAATTTTAAAAATTATGAACAACATGCTTCAAAACACACTTTTTTTGTTAATGTATGAGAAATTCCTACTACGAGCTTACAAGTCATGAATATCTTTTTAATTGAAACATGGTTGGTTTTTGTTGGAAATAATAGACAATTCACATAAGCACTAATTCGTTACTAATTCGCACATGTGAATTGCAGAATTGATGAGCAACCCATGGTATCAATTCAGGCACAGTAGTTAGGCATCTGATGATGAACTTGTCACGGACTTCGAAACTAGTCATGCCAGTGAGAGTGCTTAACTGAATTGGCTATTATTTCCAACACAAACCAACCATTTTTCAATTGTAGTATGAATTTTTCATACATTAACCAAAAACTAACACAATCGGTCATAAAAATTCAAATTTAATTAAGCATTTTTTTGTTGCTTGCCCCCTTCATACCCAAGTTGCAATCTATTCCGATTTTCTATCTTTTTATAGTTTAAACATTTTTGTCCCTTTCCTATAGTCCAAAACTAATGAGTGTTATTTGAAACTTTGCAATTTTTGGGGCTTTATATTTTTGATTAAAAATTATTTAATGCAATCATAATGCCTGTTCCCAGTTCGAGGTTCGTAAAGTACAAAGTAAAGTACAAAGTACAAAGTAAACTACAAAAATTATCCCACGCCAAAGAATATTCTAATAAGATTACGATACAGACATTTGCAAAGCCGATATAACGGCAGTGTTGGTACATGAGAGCGACAAAAAAGTATCGTATATTTAACATGAATTTTGTCCGTTAAATTGTTGTTCCTCTCCCCAGTTTGGAGTAATGGGGCATATAGAATAAGTTCGTATTCCCTTTACTGGACACGGAACCAGTGCCATTTAACAAAATTACAAATGGAAATACAAATAGTTCATACACTATTATTAACTCTCCCTCTAGCAACACTTCTGGTACCCTTAAGCGCAAGACTAAGTTCCCTAGGGACCTATTTTTGTTGATATGACATTTTTTTATAACAAAGACATTGTAAATTTTTTGTTTTGTTATTGTTTATTAATTAAAGTGTTGTTTTTTTATACTAACATAGTGAATTTTTTGTAGATTTTATTATGAAAACTTAGTTTTACAATGAATAAAATTTAAAAAACTATTCTTGCGATGGTTGCTCCTCATTTTATGGAATGCTCTGCACAAACTGCATTGTTGCAGGAACAGCAATAGGCCCTTGTTTTGCGTTGGCATGACGGTCTATTTGGCCGCAGTGTTAACAGTTTAGGGGATTTATCCCCAAATTGGGGATATTTTTTCAAAACAAGGGATTATTTTTTTGGTATGGGGATCCGGAGATTTTTTGGGGATGAAAATTTAAGATGTATTTATTAAAAGCGCTTCTTTTGTATCATGGTTTGAAAGTTTTGATCTGGCACTACCTAAATCAAAGCAAGCATACACACACAAATAATATGAGACATAAAGCGATTATACGACAATGCTGCTTTGTATATTGGACAACGCCTTGGGGCCCATAACTGTGCAGAAAGCTCATTATTTGATTTAGTGAGTCCAGAATACAAGAGTATAGCCAAGAAGGCATCAAACTCCTTTAGTGTGATGGTTTTAAATTCCCTTTTGTTTGTTGGATTTATATGCATCTGCCTGTTCGATTAAATTCGCGTATTATGAGTATTATGTACGATATGTCTTCAGTGATGAGCGAGCGGAATATGGTGAAGGGATAATATGTGATTCCCACTGGTCCTGGTTTCCTTCTTGTGTAGTTGGCCACGTTATGAGCACGAATACGGGAAGTTGGTGGTGCATTTTTACTCCATTGTGTGCCGCCTTTCGCACTAAAATAACTTTCGCTTGTTGGTGTTTCTACTTCTTCATCATCGTTGTCAGCGTAAACCTCCTCTTTGATTTCTATATCTACATCACTTTCAGCATCGAAATCCACACCAGATAAATTTGGTAGAAAGGGCGCCATCATCTTCAGTCGCCATCATCTTCAGCATCAAATGCCGGAATAACAAGTTCTTCGTTAGGATACCCTGAATTCATAAAATCATCAAATCGATCATCCTCAGACATTTGTTGGTAGCGTGTGCTACAGCGCACCAACATTCAGCTAATTTCAATGTTTGTTTCGACCATATTATTTTATCGCTTTTAGTTTCCTTCGTACAATCACTTTGAAATTTCAAACAAGATGTTGAATCTTCAGTGTCTAATCTATGTATGATTTAGTTTACGGAACCATAGCAGCTTTTAAACCCTTTTCGTTGCCTACCTGTAATATAGCCCTACCTATTTTCTAGCTTGAACATCCGCGTATATGTACAAATAGGGAATAGTATTAGAAGGTAATAAAAAAATAGTAAATTCGAAGAACTCGTTTGAAATGTGTTCAAACAATAAAACAGCTAAAAAGAAGCAAAAATAAAGTATATGACTTAGTGATTTCTTGTAATTTCAGTACAAGGTTCCTACGGACCCTGTCATGCATTCTCGTCCTAATCACCTTTAAACCTAAATAAAAACTAAACTATTGGGCGTATCACCTTGAAAATTTTAATCAATTTTTCACAAAAGAGAAATGACAGAAATTGTGGGAGTCGGGTATACTTCCCCTGAGTCGTCAAGGAGTAATTTAAATTTGAAAATTAAAAAGGTCCCCAGGGACCTTTTAACTAACCGGATCTTTCTATACGATTTTGCATGCATTTTGAAATTTTACAGCTTTTGACCTTGTTATCATATTTTATCCACATATTCTATTTTTAATACGTTACAAACGATTTTCCCGCATTTTTTACCTATTTTACCCACATATAATATTGAAAAACAAGACTTCTCACATATTCATGTTTTGCCTTTTTACCTACATAAATATTTTTTAACAAATTCAAATCATTTCATGTATTTTTTTGTTTTTTTAAGTTTTACATATATTTGATTCTTTGAAGTTCAACCATTTCTTAGCCACTACACTATTCTGTTATAAGTTCCCAACCATTACAAACTAATTTTCTTCTTATTACATTTTTTCCACTTTCTATCCGTTTTTACCCACATACTCGTATACAATTATTAACATATTCCCAATCATTCCAAACTAATCTTCCCCATTCTTCAAGTTCTGCCCTTTCCTGAAACTTTTACCCATATACTATTTTTGATATACATATTCCCACTGATGTAAATTTTTTTACTTTCAAGTTACACCTTTTTATTTATTTGAAACTCAGCCTTTATCCAATAGGATACAGCCGGTAAATATTTTCAACAACGTTATAATAATTAAAACTTAATGCATACATACATACATAAAAATTAAAACAAAAAAGTAACAAGTGACAAAAATTATTAAAAGTAGATATAAAAATATGTATATGTAAATAGGGCTACAAAATTTGGTCTCAAAATTACATTAATGTTAGTAAAAATGAAATTATAAGAGAAAAATCGTAAAAACAGATGCGGAACAGATCAAATATCGGGGTTTTCAATAAAAGCGCTACAAAAGTTTTATAAATAAAACAAAACCGGTTTTAGATACCAATGAAATTCTTTATTCCTGTGAAAGTACGTTCGATGCCATTATGTATGGAACTCGATTTCTTTTGCATGGCCACCACGGGCAAGCTTGCAGAAGTCCAGACGCTGAACCCAATTTTTGACGGTTTTCAAGCAAAAATCGGCCGGTACTGCTGCAATTTCACCTTCGCTATTCGTACGAAGTTCATCAATCGTCGCTGGCTTGGTGGCATAGATCATAGACTTGACGTAGCCCCACAGGAAATAATCTAACGGGGTCAAATCGCACGACCGAGGCGGCCAATCAACTGGGCCATTTAGTGAGACAACACTTTCACCAAACTTGGTTTCCAATAAATTGATTGTGGCATTCGCTGTGTGGCTTGTGGCGCCGTCCTGTTGGAACCACATGTCCTCTAAGTCCATATTATCCACTCGGGGCCAAAAATATTCGGTTATCGGTTATTACAGTAATGTGCCGGTCTTGATCATCACGGAAGAAGTACGGCCCAATGACGCCGCCGGCCCATAAGCCGCACCAAACCGTAATTTTTTCGGCATGCAATGATGACTCATGGATGACGTGTGGATTGCTGTCTGACCAATAACGCATATTTTGCTTATTGACGAAGCCATTCAGCCAGAAATGACCCTCATCGCTGACGGCCATAAATTGGACGTAGCGCTCTTAAAGTTGAGGCCACTGACTCCAAATTTCGGTAGTAAATTTTAATAATTTCGACTCGTTGTTGGCTCGTATATCTTTCCATGATGAAATAGCAAACCTTACTGAAGAGAAATGTCAAAAGAGCGGGAAAAAAATCTCGTCGTTTGCTGTCCCTATCGATATACTTTTGTAGCGTCTCTGTTGAAAAACCCTTTATTTGTTTGAACGAAAAGTGTATACATATGTATACATATGTATATAGAGGGCAGGAGCAGGAACCCATTAGGGTCATAGGAGTAACCTAATAATAGGTTTGGAATAGGAACAATTAGGCAAATTCAGGAACATATTTAGATGGACACTAATTGGTACTACTCGTAGTACTACGTTAAACAGAGTATGAGCAGGAACATTAACATTTAACAATAAAATGCAGGAACACTTCAGACAGGAGAACCAAATAATAGTGAGAAGTATCCGGAACAATTTGACACAAGCAGGAGCAAATTAATGAACAATATTAGGTAGTAGTAAGCTTTAATCAATACCGGAGCAGTAATAAATGAACAAGCAGTAACAAATTAATTAAGATTTTGATTTACAATTTAATGAATCGGACATGACCAATGTTTTAGATTCGTGTGCCTAATATTTACTACGAATACCTAAAAATACTTAGAAATAGTTACAAATACTTAGAAGTAAATGACCGAATTTTACGAAATTTATAAATGAAAAAATATTAGGAAATTCATAGAAACCATGAGAAAATGTAAAAAACAAGGAAAATTTTTAAATCGATAAATAGAATTACAAAATAAATATATGGAGCAAGAGGAAAGGGATAGACAACAGTATCATGAATTTAATAGGATAATATTTCAAAACATATATTATGATAGAAGCAGAAAAAGAGTATGTGATAGGAATGTGTATGTAAGGAAATGGAATATGAAAAATATGTAGAGTAGTAGTTGGCAACCAATGCTATTTAGTAATTCGCGAAATTAAATGTTGTTTAATTATTAGATATGAATCTGACGTTGGTAAAGTTTCATATATTTCATTGTAAATCATACAAACACGGCGAAAGGGATTATAAAAGTCATATTCAAAGCGGGTCATCGGCAATTTTATGGGATAATAGTATCTAGACGACAGACGGGGAACATTAAAGTGTATTTGACTTAAGAGTAAGCTTGAATCAATAGATCTCCTTATGAGTTTTATAATAAACATTGCACTTAGCATCTTTCTGCTAAGATCAATTAACATTCTGTGGGAAGATCAATTAACATTAATCGATTTTCATATGGAGGCAAATTTTCAATATTCCAGGCCAGATCACGTGACGCAAACAATAGAAATTGCTTTTGAATAGATTGAATGCGATCTATATAACATGAATTAGAAGGGCACCAAACGACACATCCATATTCTAAAGTAGGTCTAACAAGACAGACTAAGAGGCGTGTAGTAAGGCACGGATCATTAAATTCTTTCGCCCATCTCTTGATAAAAACTAGCAAAGATCTGGATTTATTAATGCAAGTATTAATATGAAGGTCAAATCGCATTCTACGATCGACCAAAACGCCTAAGTTTAAGAAGGATGACACACTTTCCAATTTCCGAGAGCCAATATAGTAATCCACACACGAATCGCTTCCTCAGTAAAACAATAGTTTTTTGCATTTAGAGAGGTTAAGACTCATCCCATTAGTCGAACACCTCTCTGTGATCCTATTGAGGTCATCCTGAAGACATATTGAATCTTCCGTAGTCTTACAGGAGCGAAATAATTTTACATCGTCTGCATACATTAAAATATCAGAAGATCTGGTTATAGATGGAAGGTCATTTAAATATAAAACGAAAAGTAAGGGACCCAACAACTGATTGCCTTAGAGAACTCCGGACGTAACTTCTATATCAGATGTTAAGACGTTTTTAAATTTTACCCTTTGAGTACGACCTTTAAGATAAGAGGATAACCAAAACAACAGTGTATGTGGAAATCCTATATTTACTCACGTACACTATTTTAAACACATTCCAAACGATTTTCCTCGCATTTTGAAATTTCACCCGTTCATGAGCTTGAAAACCGTCGAAAATTGGGTTCAGCGTCTGGACTTCTGCAAGCGTGCCCATGGTGGCGATGCAAAAGAAATCGAGTTCCATACATAATGGCATCGAACGTACTTTCACAGGAATATAGAATTTCATTGGTATCTAAAACCGGTTTTGTTTTATTTAAAAAAACTTTTGTAGCGCTCTTATTGAAAAACCCTATACATTACCCATTACCCACCCGATTTTGTCCGCCTTTTATAACTCTGCCCTTTCTGATAGACTTTGATTGTTTTCTACACAGTTGTCTATTACGTATATCAAAATTCGAAAAAATTCCACTCGCGAGTCGAAAAATTCGGCTCCTCTTCACTATGCAGCTCTCACTCCCAGTTGAATAAAAATTAAACTCCGAATCGATTTTTTATTTTTTATATTTTATTCGCTCGGGAGCGATGTGAGAGATTTTAATTTTTTTAAACTCGGAGTGAAAGCTTTATATTGGGGAGGAGCTGAATGTTTCGGCTCATGAGCGGAATTTTTAATTACACTGTTTTAAACAGAAAGTGAGAAACAATTGAAAAAACCACAAAGTATCGGTGATGCAATGGTTAGTGTGCGTGGCTCTTGTACATGAGATCCTGGGTTCGAACCCTGCTCTGACCACCTTCAAAAAAAATTTCTTTCGGCGGCGGTCACCTCGCATAGTGACGGCGACACTATCGAGTATATGGCCATTAAAAAAGCTTCTCAAAATACGGTTCGGAACCGGTGTAAAACTGTAGGTTCCAATCAGTGAGCGAAAACTGGAAAGCGCATAGCTCAGTGATTGTGAGAAGTTCTCCCCGGTCCCTTCATGGGATGTAATGGGAAACCATTTATGTTTTTTGTATAGATATATAAAAAAGTTGTACGTATTTATTAGTGCGCGTCGATTTAAAAATCACCCAAGTGACAGGGAAATCGTATTCTAGGGATCAAAATAAGAAACTTTGCCCGAGGTTCCATACCTCTAAAACGAATTCTGATGTCCCGACTTTTGAAAAATGCGAAATTTGTACGAAATTTTGAAAAATCATATTTTGACTCATTTAGAGTGCCCCAATCGAGTCCAAATGTATGACCGACCCCAACTAACCTTGGAGGGCCAACCCACCCATGCCAGTGGCACACCTACTACCGTACAAGCATTTGGCACTTTACATGAAAAAATCAGTGAAATGGCTATGATTTTTTCTTTTTGGAGTTTATTTTCCACTTTAGAAATTTATGTAGTCAGAACATATGTATGTGCGAAGACAATTATTGTTGAACTCTTTACATTGTATACTATAATTAATAATTTGTAATATCATAAAAAATAAATAAATTGAATTGAAATTGGAATGAATATTCCTTACAAACCCCCTCAATTTAATCGCGAAGCTGCGATCTGCATTTTATTTCTACTAAATAGTTATCGGCCACCCAACCGAAGAAGATGAATCCCATATCTTTTACTGCAAATTGAAAATGTATTTTTAATACAATTGTGTATCCTTTCAACAATTTTGCAAATTGTCTGGCTTCCATATAATCCGTTCCCGCAGAAACGGAATGTTTTCGTTTAGTCCAGAGAAAATATCTAACATAGGCATAACAAAGTATTACAAGAATTTGAAGGATATGCCATACATTCTCATGGATTTCTATATATAAATATATATATATCATAGAGTAATGACGTATAGAGCAGTGATTTGTTTCAGTAAATTTACGAAGTGTGCATTTGGAAAGTATTGCTTTAATAATACCAGATAGAGGCAATGGTTCAAACAACCCAACAAGAAAACATCGACGGCATTGCGTTTTGTGCGTATTTTTTTTTTGTGTATATACCCCAAACATATATAATTGTTGAATTCCCATTACATCCAATGAAGGGAGTAGGGAGAGCTTCTCACAAACCAGTTGCATACCGGTTCCAAACGCCGTCGAAAGAAATTTCAGGTGGTCAGAGCGGGGATCGAACCCACTACCATTGCATCACTGACGGCCACACGACAAATATATACTAACTATTAAAATATAACCAGAAGGTCTAAAATACGTTTAAATTTCACAGTTTTTCATAACGACATGAAAATTTTAAGTCAATTTAATCAAATTACTCTATCGCACCGGCCGCATCACGAATAGTGTGAAATGAAATATCAGATGAGAAGAATGACAGCTCTATATGACATTACTCTGTGGTGTACATACTAGTGATGTGCGGTTCCGCATATTTTAAGAACCGGTTTCGAGAAGAAACTGTTATTTGGTCTGTTTCCGATTCTCAGCAAATTACTATCCCAAGGAGGCTTAAGTGATATATGTACCTTATTATGTATAATAATATACAATGTCGGGTCCGGTTCCGAGTAGAACCGGCTATTTGGACCGGTTCCGAATCTCAGCAAATTGCTGTTCCCAGGAGGCTTAAGCGAAATATCTTATTATAAGAATATAAAATTTGAAAAAAATAAACATTTTCTGTCGAGTCCGGCGCGGAGAATAACCGAGTATTTGGACCGATTCCGGTTCTAAGAAAATAGTTGTCCCAAAGAATCTTAAGTGAAATATCTTATTATAAGAATATCAAATTTGATAAAAATACACATTTTAATGTTCAGCCCGTTTTTCAGTTCCTGTAGAAATGTTTTTCGGTCTTTTTGCAACAGTTTTCGGGACTTTAGAACCCGTTTTTCGGTTCTTGTAAGCCCCGGTCCGGTTGGCTCTTGTAAAGACCCGGTTCCTGGATTCTGTGCATCACTAATACATACATATATATGTATTTACGTATGTATGAATGTAAAAATTAATTGTTTGTTTTACATTGTTTTGCTTTTTTAAGAATTTTTGTGTTTTTTTCTTCGTTTTCTTTTTCTCTCTCTTGTTCTTGTGATGGGTTTCATGTACTATATTCGCCTACTAGAATGTAACGTAATGTTGTTGTGTTGGCGCGCTTATCCTTTCGCAAAATCAGACGGTTTGTTGAAGGATCCAGGAAACACCGCTTTTTTTGTGATAAACATGAGGGCTGAAATAGAATTGCTTCCATAAAAATATATGTATTGCAGTCAGAAGTATTTTGGGAAACTCTTTCATTTCCTTGCTTTATTCGCCACGTCGTCTCATTGTAAGTATCCCTTTTTTATTATACTACATTGTTGTTGCTAAGATGAATTTATGAATAATTTGCTCCCGCCCCAGTTTCTATCTACTGTTCTTGGTCAAAATCAAGAGGATGTCTGTAACAAAATGTTGTGTATTTACTTGTGGGAGTTGAGGGGATTTAAAGCATTACTATCGGATATAAAATAGGAGTCATAAAAAAGGGTTCCCTGGGGCTTACTTCGGATTTGTAATTATTGAAATATAAAAATATGGGAATTATTCTAGAAGATGACAAAAACATTAGGACGGAAGTGTCGTCTATTAGTTGAGGTTTAAATATAATTCGTGTCGTTATGGTGCTAAGATAGGAAATTTGGCTCTGGTTTATGTTGATTAAAACCTTAAGAATTACATATTAAAACAAATATAAATATCGTATAAAAATATATAAAAGTTGTAATGGTGGGTTTTAATCCCAGTTGGAAAATTTGTCTTGAAGACATTGTCAGTAGAATTTCCTTAGGACAATGCCAGCAGCATGTTCATGGCATGTCACTAGTTTTGCCTTGGGTGACATAAATTGTGAACGGGCTGACAATCCCACAAATGTAAGACCGTCCTATTGACTCGTCTGCATTATGTTATGACTGACTCTTACTAAAGCCAATGCTGAATATCGATAGAGGAAGTCTACATTTTATCAACAGCGAGTAATGCGTATAAAATTTCAAGTTATGCTGTGTGTTTATCGACCCAAATAATTTGAATTGACTAAAATTTTGACATTAGTGTGGTGAATATTTGTCAAATTTTTCAGTAGCCCTAGGGCTACACAAAATTGTGAAAAGTAGTTTTAATTTTGACGTTTGTCTTTTAAGCAGCATTTGCTCGGAAGCATGATACAATAATATCTACATGGTAATAGCAGCAGGTGTTGTTGTAGTTGTAGGCAGCAACAACAGCAATTTTGTATTTTTTTCGTTCGCTTCAGTTTTCAAACTCTTCACAAATACTTACCAACAATACAAGAATGCAAGAGAGTAAAAAAACGAAATACATGAGTTTGTCAACTAAAGTGAATAATGGCATGAAATGGCAAGTCGTGCAAGTCCTCACGAGCGACAACGTCGCTCAGATCATCGTTGACCACTTCATGCATGTAATTGTCGTCTACATTGTCGCTGACGACAATATAAACGATGTTTGTGATATATGATCGACGACGACCAAATTATTGACAGATTACTATGCAATTCGTCGACGATTCTTTTAACGACATTGTACTTAATTTTACGCATTGTATTTTAAGTTGCTGTTGCAGATACATATATTTATTTTTCAATTCATTTTTCAAACAGAACACAAATAAAAGAATTTAAAGAAATAATATAGAAAAGAATGGGAGATTAGATTTTGTTGCCTAGGCGGGGCATTCTCCTTATTTGTTGTATTTTTTATCCGCCGAAATATTTATCGGAGCTCCTTCACAAAATCTTCAAACGATTTCCCCCCGCTTTGGTAGATTCTGTAAAATTAAAGAAAAGTGATTAGATTTGATTATATATTAAAATAATAATGATTTATATAATATTGTTCAAATATTAGTTATATTATATATTCAAAATAATTATTTATACACACTAATTAAACCAAAAATTACTTCACACTTTAAAAAGAGCTTTCACCGCCAACACGACCTTCGAGCACTGGTTTTATAGACAAACTGAATACTTTTCTCACGTTGTTCTTTTTTTGTCGTTATTGACCAGTTACTACGTTTGTGTTTGTTTATTTGTTTTGAAGAAGTTTAACATACATAATATTCCTTTTTACAACTTATTGTTAGATGTGTTCGGTCGAAGACTACGTTAATGTTTGGTCGCTCGGGTGGTACTCAGCGAAGTGTTGTGACGAATGAACACGATTTTTATCGCCCAGACTGTCGTCGATGGGCATTTACTAATCTTCAGTTAAGTAATTTGCCTATGAATCGATTGTTCGAAGACAAAATCTTGTATTGAATCATTCCAGATTTTTTCAGCGACATATGTCGTCAGCGTAATGTCTGAAAGGGCTGCCTTATGCTAGGAGTCATTCCTAGAATTTGGAAACAAACCAAAGTGGTTTTTGTCCCGAAAGCAGGCAAATGCTCTCATGTGAAACCAAAGGACTTTAGACCATTCAGTCTATCATCCTTTGTTCTTAACACATTTGAAAGGTTGCTGGACATTCACGTTCTAAGTAATCTTCCACAGAATCTACTATCAAGTTCTCAGCATGCCTATATCAAGGGCAGGTCAACTGAGACGGCTCTCCACTCTATAGTCAGCATAGTAGAGAACTCTCTTGAGAATAAGGTCTTCGCTCTAGGGACCTTCCTGGACATCGAGGGAGCCATCAATAACATTCAACCTTCGGCGATTCTTAGGTCGTTACAGAATCTAAGAGTCGACAGCTTAGTGACACGCCTAATTGGGAAGCTACAATTGCTAGGAACGTTAACAGGGAGACACCGCAGGGGGAGTTCTGTCTCCACTATTATGGCTAACTTCTGTCAATGAACTACTTCTTGAATTGGACAGGGACGAATGCCAGGTCTTAGCCTATGCCGATGATATTGCTATCATCTGTACGGGTAGAAACCTCAATTTACTTAGCATTCGTACAACCAGCCTACTTAGTCTGATTTAGAACTGGACCGCTAACAACGGACTATCACTTAACCCACTGAAAACCGAGCTTATCTTGTACTCTCGGAAATATAAAATACCCGCATTTGAACTGCCGTCAGTTAATGGGGTGCAATTACAGTTGACGGAAAAGGTCAAGTATCTGGGGATAATTCTCGACAGAAAACTGTCTTGGAAACCGAATGTGGAGGAGAGGGTGAACAAGGCGTCTGTTACTCTTTACTGCTGTAAAGGGGCGATAGAAAAGCGCTGGGATCTGTCTCCTAAGATCACCATGTGGATTTATACGGCAATAGTCAGACCAATACTTCTCTATGGCATTGTAGTTTGGTGGAGGTCCCTCCAAAAGAAATATAGTCTGAATTCCTTGATGAAAATTCAAAGACCAGCACTGATTAGCGTTAGTGGGGCAATGGGCACGACGTCAGGTACTGCACTTAGTGCTATCCGGAACATCTGTACTCCTGATATCATGGCCGAATCGGCAGCCGCTACGTCTCTGGTGAGAATCAGAGATTATGGCGTTTTGATATAGGGGCTGAATTACTACACCGGATCAACTCTATTCCCGTCAAAACGGACTACTGTATCACCTACCTTCTACCAGCGACAAATCTAAGGACTTCTATTCCGAACAGGAATACCTGGGAAAAGTCACTGGAAGGGGATACCAGTAGTATCAGATTTTTTACTGACGGATCAAAGTTGGACGAGCAAGTAGGCTATGGAGTCCATTCACTGGACCTAAATATACATATGTCCTGCAAGTTGCCTGATCACTGTAGTGTATTTCAGGCGGAAATTACCGCCATACTGGAGGTTGCTGAACTACTGAAAAGTAGTGTCACAACCCTCCGGAGAATATGTATCTACACAGACAGTCAGGCTGCCACAAAATCCCTGGAAGCCATGTTTGCTACGTCCCTGACGGTGAAAGAATGCCACTCATCACTCTGGGTGATGACAGAGTATTTTGACATCAGACTCATCTGGGTACCGGGACCCAGCGACATTCCAGGCAATTGCGTAGCGGATGCCAATCTCTACCTGCCGTTTGCAGATCAGACAGTGGGCCGATAATATGTTCAAGGACAAGTGGAGTCTTACTTCAACGTGCAAACCAGCCAGGGTCCTCTGGCCACAGGTGGACAAGAAGAGGACTAGGCAACTACTTAACTTGCCGAGAGGCAGGTTATCCATAATGATAGGAACACTTACGGGACATTGTCTTGTAGGAAAACACGCCCTAAGATTGGGACATAGATACTCCACTGTCTGTAGATCCTGCATGGAAGAGGACGATGAAACGACGAAACACCTTCTCTTGGATTGCCCTGCTCTGGCAGGACTGAGAAGTAGGATATTTGGAACACATCTAGTTAGCACTGTAGCCCTACAGGATATTCCTGGAGGTCTTATAGACAAATTTATTAAAAGGGCACATTGGCTGGACGACTAGTCAATAGTTGCTATGGAGGAAACTGCAGGTATCACAATGGGCGTATTTAGCCTAAGTGTGCTAGACAGCGTGTTGTCTTGCAGCCGTTTCAACCAAGTAATGTCTGAAAGCCATGGTTGACGATCAAATCATGTGAGACGATTTGTCCTACTCGGTTACATATTTCTAGTAAGACAAAAATATTAATTAAAAAATGCTAGCAATATTTATACCAAAAAGTATTCCTGAAGAAACGGTACAATTTGTTGGTCGTCGCTGATTTTAAACTGCCTTAAAATTCCTTCGCTTTGAACTGTTGACAACAGCATATTTGTGTAAAACTACCGTTTTTTCAGCTCTGCTATTGAGCACATAGTACTGCTGTTGATATGAATATGTAAAGTTTCGTCATTGCAAATTTGAATATTGTTGAGAAAGGTTTAGCTTATTGTAAAATAAAATACTTTTTTAATTTTCGTAATTCAATGGCTCAGAAGACAAATTTACGGCTTCAACCTGCTCAAAAAATGGTAAATGTGAACCCAAAATAGTTGGTGTGAAATCGCCATCAAAACATCAAGTGCTTCAGTGTTCTTTTTATAATATACATATGTACGTTGTGAAAATAAAACAGTTAAATTAAGTGCAAGATTGGTGTTGGATGAAATATTGCCTTTTGTGAGAAAAAGCTAGAATCCCACCGCCAGATCAAAGAACATGTGCTGCAAAAGTTATTAAACTTTATGAAGAGTGGAGAACAGTCTAAAAAGAATATAAATCTCTGTACCCGAGTCATGGCAAAAAAGAAAATGACTTTAAGGAAAATTTAAACAATTTATTTGACATTGCCCACGTCGACACTCTGAAGCTTATAAGAATAAGGAAGATAGACTTCTTAACGAAGCAGCGAGAAAATGGGCGTTCTGGTAGCATTACTTGTGCCGATCAAAATGTCACAAATAAAGAAAGAAGAAAGGCACGAAGATGAGAAACGTCGAAAAGAAAACTATGAAGAGAAAAAGGCACTTCAGGTAATTATAATGTCATATTTGACGCAAAATGGCTATTTTACTTTTTTGTGCACTTAATTTCATGCACAGACTTGACTATGGACCATGTTGAACTTCAGAGTGATGAATCGGGAGATGATGTGCAGGCGATGGATGTAAAACAGACTGATAACATTCCAAGTTGTTCCAATAAGCCGTTTCAAAAACGTGGAAAGAAGAATTTTATAGACATTCTGTCGTAGGGATACTGACAATATGTCATCTCCATTAGCTATACATTTCATCAGTGCAACTGCCAAAGAGTTGGGTCACAATATTGAGGATCTGTTCTGAATTTCACAAGTTTGCGTGAACAACGTTGTCAATTCCGGCCGAACTTCGCTTCTAGAATGAGTGGACTGTATTTATTATGTCGGTCTCACGGAGTTGTAAGTGAAAAGGCAGATTTTCCAAATACCCCAAAATTAGAAAGAAAATATGGTGTCCGGACATAATTGCAATGGGGATTATGTCCGGTTGTTTTTTCGGTCATAACCCCCATGATAAAGTGGGGATTATGTCCGCTTCCAAAACGGAAATAATCCCAATGGGGAGTATGACCGTTTGCTGTGGGGATTATGTCCGAAAAAGAAAACAACTTAAAAAATTACTTTTTTTGGTTAAATGAATAATAAATTTATTTACAACGGAAATATGTCGGAATTCTTAACAAAAAACAAAATTCTTAACTAAAAAATATGTCAAAACTCTTAACAAAAACAAAAGTCTTAACTAAACAAATTCAATGTACCAATATTAAAATGCCACACTTAACTAAATAAAAAACTCTTTAACACTTCCAACGATCTGCCTACAAAACGGACATAAAGTCAAAGTCCCGGTTTCCTGATGCTGTTTATTTATTTTGTCGAAACAGGATCTGCAAATTTTCCCGTGCTTACATGGTTTAAATATTGTATTTTTTTTGTTTTTGTAACAAACTTCACAAAGCAGGCCATCTACAACCGGGGTAGCAATTTCTTCTTCGCTTCCGGATTCAACTTCCTCATTTAAGTTTAAAGTTTCCTCGCTTGGCAGTATATTATTTTTTCGGTTTGTAATGCTCTGAAGAAATATCGGCAAACTTATACTTTTGTTATCAAGTTTTACTGTCAGTTCCCTTACGATGTGCGCTTGATTTTTAAATTTTTTTCTTGGGTCTTTCAAATACATCGTAAACTCCATCTAGCGCCAGTGACAATTCATTGTGCTTCTGGAATTCTTCCTGCTTTATAACTTCTAGGAAGTCCCAGAAGCTGCCATGAGTTGGAATTAACGAAGAAAGATAGCTGTTGTATCCTTCCAATGCGCTCGTAGTTCTAACATTTTCGTTGTGTAGCGATAACTGCTGTGGAGTTTCCTATGTAAAATGATAAAAAAGTATTTCCCTTTATTTACAAAATGTTCTTTAATACTTACTTTTTCAATCCACTGCCTCTCGAAATAGGTCAAAAACTGTTCGAAGGCATCTCTATAGCTTGGGATGCTATATGCTGCATGCTGAATAATATTGAAACCCTGTATAATATCTTTCGGCTCAAGTAAAGGAATTGCCATCAGTTCAGGCTACCAAAATCTTTCATCATTAAGGCTCTTCTCCTCAAAGCTTGACAGAAATGAAACCAACATCCTTTCAATCGACATTCTGGAAATATCGTTTTGATGGCATTCCTCATTCCATTTTCAAAATCAGTCGTAAAAGATTTTGGTTTCATTTTGAGTAAGTTCGAATTAATAAACTGCAAGACGTGCTGATATGGTTTTTGTTTCTTATTTGACATAAGAACAAAAGCAAATGGAAATACCTGCAATTTTAACGAATATTTAAATTACTTATTACTAATCAAAACTGCGACAATTTCTTACAAAAATCGAAAAAATAGAAAAATTTTGAACTACTTTTTATTTACTAAAATTATGAAAAATTTTTAAACAGATCGCGGCGATTTGTTTAAAAGCTTTTCGCCAGCGGCGCTTTAGATTCACAATTTGCGCTCAACATTTATATTTCAGAATACTCTAACGAATAAAATAAAATGATACCTTTTACAAATTTAGATAAAATAAAAATAGCGCATAATTTTTAAACTGGAGGTTTGTTATTGATTACTGATGTAGTATACGCTTCGTATTACTTACGTGATTGTCATGAATAAAATGTATAATAAGAAGCTGTTTATAACCACATGAGGGAACTACGGAAAATGTAGCATCCATCATGTAATGCCTCTCGTCTGCTGCAACCGTTTTCACTAGCTCTGCAATCGGCGGCGAAAAAAAATAATGTGTGGGTTATGGCATCACTTTCGATCACTATACAAGTGTAAAATTTCTGGTCCACATTGCTTTCGCACATTCCAAAATTAGTCATGTGGTCATTATTTGCAAATATTTCTATGAATTCATGAGGTGTTTGTGGCGATTTTGGCATACACTCTGTTTTAATTCGACGTAATTGGCGCTGCATTTTGTGGTGGGAAGTGGTCATAATGGGGTTTATGTCCGCAATCGTTTTGGACATAATCCCCATTATTATGGGGATTACGTCCGCTACTTTCTGGGGATTATGACCGATTTTTTTGGACATAATCCCCATTCCATTATGGGGGTTATAACCGAAAAAAACGGTCATAATTGTAATGGGGATTATGTCCATGGGGATTATGACACGGCACCAGAAAATATAAGACGTTGTGGTGTAAGTTGGAATTTTTAGACGTTTTATTAAACCAGGTCTCTCACCGCTTCGTTGTCTCAAGTATAAGTGTCTGTATGTTGCGTTCGCAGAACCACAACATGCAGCGAAACTGTTAATAGATGCGTTCAACATTAACAGTAATTGGAGTGATGGAAACTCTTTATGTCGCTAGATAAAAACTATTATTTGTCGCAAGACTTTTGTTTGTTTCCATCATAAACAACTTCTTATAAAGATAGAAATTGAATTTATTAATAGTTTAATGGAAATTCAATCGTATTTTAAAAATAGTATGTATGCAAATTATAAGTATTGTCGAAGACGATTCAACAAACGTAAAAATATTGTCGGGGCCATGGCAAAGAAATTATTGAAAATGTCAAGGTAAATTTGTTTATTGTGGCCAAGTTATAAGTTTTTCTTTGACCTTAAGTTTTTTAGATCCCTGAAACTTTTGCCTTGCATTGGGATGGAAAGCTACTTCCCGCAATTACTGGAAAAGATAAAGTTGATCGCGTGGCAATGTGCTCACGTCGGAGAACGTTAAAAAATTGAGAGCTATCCCTATCATTGAAGATGGGACTGCTGCTGCAGTCGCTCCATCAGTCTAAGACTATTTGCTAAGAATAAACATGCTGACTTCATTAGAAATGATATGTTTTGACACAACTGCTGCAAATACTGGCCCTCAAGTGGTGCTGGAACTTAATTGGAACGCAATCTGGAACACAGCTTATTGTGGTTACCATGTGGCCACCATATTGCAGAAATTCTCTTAAGAGCTGTATTTGAGACTATAAAAAAATAAATGGTTTCCCATTACATCCCACGAAGGGACTGGGGAGAACTTCTCACAATCACTGAGCTGTGCGATTTCCAGTTTTCACTCACTGATTGGGACCTACAGTTTTACACCGATTCCGAACGGTAATTTGAGAAGCTTTTTCATGGCTAGATACTCGATAGTGTCGCCGTCACTATGCAAGGTGACCGCCGCCGAAGGAAAATTTGAAGGTGGTCAGAGCCGGGTTCGAACCCAGGATCTCATTGACAAGTGCCGCACACTCTACCCATTGCACCACCGACGGATTTGAAATTAATTTCGAAAAATCAAAAATCATTTTTGAACGTTTTGCACGGGATTGGAACACATTTAATGCAAAGGGATACAGCACTTGTATGCAGGATGAACAAGTTTTGAGTGTCATATCTGTCGAGGAACGCGAAACAATCAAGCACTTTTGCCTTGAGTATTATGATGAGCTATTATGATAAAAAAAAGTCTACAGTGCTATTGGAAAAAATTCGGAACCATCTGTGGTATTTATCAGAGAAAGCAGTTTCACTTGCCTTTTTTGATTCAAATGTAGACGCAGAAATAAAGAAAAAGATGGTCTGGTCTTGGCGTTGCAAATGGAGTCCGATAAAGACAATCATATCGGTGATGATCTTGATATTTTTCGTTCTAAAAAAGTATGTGCAAAGGTTGCTGAATTACAATTATTCACATTCAGGAATTTAAGCTCTTTTCTGACTGCCAAAAGAATTTTTTTTTCGAAATTTCTATGGATTTCTTACGCTTTGATCCGTCAAATTGGCCTAAGAGCGAAGCATTTTGTAAAGGGGAACAGAATGTCAAATGTACTACTGTTGTGAATGATGCCGCCGAACTAATAACTGACTTTAACAGATGCTTAACACACAACGAAGAAGATAAACAGTACTTGTTACACATTGTAGAGGGCTACCGAAAGGATTTTCCAGCCTATACAAAATCTTGATTTAAAATAAAGTCTTTAAAAATAAATAAGAAAATACATTATATTTATAGTATATCTTATTCCATATATATTTATAAAATGCAAAAAAAGAGTATTTTAGTAGGTTTTCAAAACTTTGATCTTTGACCTCATTATGGTACGGGTTGGCACTAAACATCTGCATGAGTCCATTCGCAGCTGAATTCATGAATGATTTTTGAATTCATGAATCAAAAAGACCGTTGTATGAATTTTAATGAATTCAGCCACTGAAGTTGTGTTTTACTTGGTTGTGCTACGCGAAGACGAAAATTGTATTTTAAACAATTAAAATAACTCACCTTTGCTGACTTTGAATCCATTTTCAATTGACGATAGCAAACAATTTGACAACAGCTGATTCAAGATGTATCAAATACATGGTGATAGCAGGTGGTGTTGTTGCAATAACATCCACTTCAGCGGTGTCAAGCATCATTACATAAAATCAACAAAGCAAACAACAAACCAAGAAAGTTCCACTTCCACTGTGTTCCGGCTATCACCTCTATGTATAGATGATACATCTTGAGCTGATTGATTGTCGACGGTGTTGCCATATTGAAATACTTAAATGCAGTATAAATGCACTCTGATTTCATGCATTTACGCCAAAGCTAACACACATTGGGACGGGGATAATTCACAAGTTAATTTGAATTAAGACTGCAAATGCAAATTAACGCTGTCGTCTGTCTACGCTATAAGGGCCACTTGCAATGAGACCGATGAGTCATTGTTATTCATTATAGTCCTGTATGGCCACCACTACATTGAAAGTTTTGCATGTATGGATTTATGCTTTGTTGTTGTTTTTTGTGTTGCTTTTATCGACTTGGGCATGAGTTCATTCGAATTCAAAAATCATTCATGAATTCAGATGTGAATTCGAATGAACTCAAACAGCCATTGAAGTTGTGCTGTACAGGGCATGATGCCAACTCGGTGCTTTTGGCACTAAATCTAGTGCATTTTGAAATGTTAAATCGTTGAATACATATTTTACCGCCTTATTGGAAATAAGGACTGAGCTAGTGCTTTTCCAAATTGTGTTAAGCGTTTCTTAATATGTTGGAAAAATTATTTTTATTACTACATTATTATTTAATAATAATGTAATAATATATATTCACTTATATAATAATAATGTATGTAGTAATAAAAATAATTTTCAACGATTTGAGATATCAATTAAACTAAACAAACATTTTCTCAAATAGACGAGTTTCATTTTTCCACTTTATGCTAGGAACACAATTGGGGCGAACAACGAATTTCGCCCAACACGGCGAATTAGTCGGTAAAAATTCACTGAGTAAATTCGTCGTATGAAACACAATAACGACGACGACAATAATAACGACCAGCAATAATTTATAATTACAAGTTTTGTTTTCGTATACGAATAACAATTGATAGGGTTACCATATACAAAAAAAAAATACTTTACAAATTAAACATTAATTACAACTCAACTAAAACGATTTTTAATAGTTAATTTTTTTTGTATTTTAATTTTAAATGTTAATAAGTAAAAATTGAACAATTTTTAAATGCTGCAATTTTTATTTGTTGAAACACTTAAAATTTTAAAACAATATGGCCACCCAGTACTGTCTGTGTTTTCTTTTATGTGTGTACTTTCTCGTTTAACATAACAATACTGACTTATTGGATCCAACCCTGCTTCGGTAGGAAAGAATATGTTTTTGCATTCAAATATGAATTAACATTTAACTGGGTTTTCAATAAGAGCTCTACAAAAGTTTTTTTAAATAAAACAAAACCGGTTTAAGATACCAATGAAATTCTTTATTCCTGTGAAAGTACGTTCGATGCCATTATGTATGGAACTCGACTTCTTTTGCATGGCCATCACGGGTACGCTTGCAGAAGTCCAGACGCTGAACCCAATTTTCGACAGTTTTCAAGCAAAAATCGGCCGATACTGCTGCAATTTCACGTTCGATATTCGTACGAAGTTCATCAATTGTCGCTGGCTTGTTAGCATAGACCATAGACTTGACGTAGCCCCACAGGAAATAATCTAACGGCGTCAAATTGCACAACCGAGGCGGCCAATAGACTGGGCCATTTCGTGAGATAACACGTTCACCAAATTTGGTTTCGAATAAATTGATTGTGGCATTCGCTGTGTAGCTTGTGGCCCCGTCCTGTTGGAACCACTTGTCCTCCAAGTCCATATTATCCAATCTGAATTATAACCGAAACCAACCGGTCTTATTAATTTCTCGCCCGCAATTGCTACAACCAGAATCGTCCAAAACAAATCCCTCGCTAAGTTACCGCGAAATCCGTAAAAACCTTACGGAAAACAATGTGCCGGTCTTGATCATCACGGAAGAAGTACGGCCCAATGACGCCGCCGGCCCATAAGCCGCACCAAACCGTAACTTTTTCGGGATGCAATGATGACTCATGGATTACGTGTGGATTGCTGTCTGACCAATAATGCATGGTTTGCTTATTGACGAAGATGTTTTTCCGATGAAAATCCGAATCATTTCAAGTTGTTGCTCAGCCCAATTCACGAACATACGACGTTTATGGTGGTCAAGCGGCTTCAGTTCTTGCGTCAATTTGATCTTGTTAGGATGTAGGCCAAGATCTTTTCGCAAAATTCGCCACAACGACGTCACAGAGATGCCCAACGCTTGAGAACGACGTGTGAGAGATACATTTGGGCTTTCTTCAACTGAAGCCTCAGCGGCAGCAATATTCTCGACACTACGGGCACTTCTTTGTCTCATTGGCACGGGAACATTTTGTACTGTGCCTGTGGATTCACATTTTTCCACTAGACGCTCAATTGTTGATCTGGTAGGACGATTATGACGACCATAAATTGGACGTAGCGCTCTTAAAGTTGGGGCCACTGACTCCAAATTTCGGTAGTAAATTTTAATAATGTCGACTCGTTGTTGGCTCGTATATCTTTCCATGATGAAATGGCAAACCTTACTGAAGATAAATGTCGAAAGAGCAGGAAAAAATATGGCGTCGTTTGCTGTCCCTATCGATTTACTTTTGTAGCGTCTCTGTTGAAAACCCCTTTACTAACAGCGAATATTTATAGTATCTGCCCAAAAATAGAACAGCCCTCCAACCGAGAACCAGAACGGAAAATTCTTATTGAATGGAACTCACTTTCATTACACAAATACCACACTTGTTCGATCTTCAGTTTTCACTATCGACTTGAGAGAACACAACCCATTCTTCTCCGTCAGGTTTCAAACACCAAGTCATGAGACAAATTCATCACAAGAAACGAAAAAACTTTGCGCATAATTTCTGTCCGTTTCTCTCCTAAATAGTCCTGCTCCTTTATTCATCATACTCCAACCAGACAACTAAGGGTTGGAATACAAACACACATCCACCACAAACCTTTCACATCCTTGTTTGTACAATTGTGTGTTTTTTGTATCGAGGTGCATCCAAAAAAAAGTCATTGTCGATGGCGATCCACACAATTATGTCCCGTGAAAAAACAAGTAAAAATAAAAACACCGCCACTATGTTTCATGTGCTCCATCGCATTTTACACCATCAGAAATTGTACTCCATTCTGCCATCTAGATGGTGTGTACGTTCAATCCACATGAAAAAAACCGTCCTATACCACTTGTCGCAGTTCCTATTTTCGCATATATCCATCTCGTTTTCTCCTGCATATATTCAATTGCTTTTTACCATTAATATATCTTATTCCATCACACTTCCCTTTTTTTACCCGTTCCCATCAACTCAACATGCCTATTATTCGCAACTCAGAACGAATGTTACGTTTCTGATCTTTTCGTCATCGATAAACCAATCATTTTCTGGTGGCTCTTTGCAAAGTTCAGTTATACTTATATCTTTACGCTTTCATACTCATAATAATTGTAATAGATTTTGAATTTCAAAATAATCAGCCTTATTACGAATGTCGTTCTCGTATTTCGACTACGACAGTTTTGTAAAAGATGAAAGATATCACGCCAACTTTGTCTTTAATCTTTTACAAAACTGTCGAAATACGAGAACGACATTCGTAATAACGCTGAATATGTCTTCTCCACACATTTCCTTACTATTTTCACGGAAAATGCCTATGTGAGTACAGTCTTCATCTCATGTGAGAAAATTGACACTCATATTATTCATTCATCTTTCCAGATTATAAATATGTCCATTACCAACCGGGATTCAGTGTCCAACAATGACCAGATCTGATTTCAGTATTGTAGATTCCAATTTTATATTGAATCTACATGGTTTAACATTAGAGCCATTGATTTCAGTATTGTAGATTCCAATTTTATATTGAATCTACGTGGTTTAACATTAGAGCTGCCGTTCCAGAGTGATCCTGTTGAACATCCATCTGTGCATTATCTACTCGTTATCTATCTATCTACTCGATACACATTCTACTCCACCATCTTCTGGTGTTTTAGATCCACTATATTTACCACCTGAGGATGTTAAGCCCCCTGTTCTTCCTATAATGGGTATTAAACCTAGAGTATTTCACTCTGATATCATTTAGAAGGTAGAACATAATATACCCGATACTGGCCGCTGTTCATCTCACAATCCTCTTTTTGGACCATCTCATCCTGGTCCTCACAGGTATGATCCCAGTAATGTCAATTCCTCCGTTTATCGACTTCACGTCTCTGCTCCTGTTCCTCATGTTGCCCCTTCAACTACTCCTCATGTGGGGCCGTTCAAGTATTACGTAAGCAGATTTATTACAATTATTAACCCCCCTCCCCCATGACAACAAAAGTAAACAAAGCTCTTAAACCACCAACCCCCCCCCCCCCCATGCTTACGTAATCATTGGTATTTGCATTTTACTTTCAATGTATTCTTTTTTTTATTTTATTGATTCATGAGCAGCAGTTATAATTCTAGAAATAAGAAAATAGGCTTAGGAAAGAGGACTAATAATAATATTCATTTAAACAAACTTTATTGGTATGGTATTCAACATAGAGTAAGGTAGGTACATATATATATTATAATCGTAATATTACGAATAAAACAAACTTCTTTTAAATTTTTGGTTTACATATTAATTCCAGTTAACCGTCTTCAGTCCATGACACCCGAATCCATGATTCTAAATTTTCGATGACATTGGATGTTTGCTGTTCAATGTTGTGTGTCTGCTCACTTTCATCCGATTTTGGAATGTCTACGTCGTTCTCATCGAGCCATTCAACATCTTGGTGCTCTAAATTTTGAATAATGCACATCAGTCGTTAGTACGACGAGCAGCCACTCTTATAGGCCTAACTTTCATATCAGTGTGCGTGTTTACCTTTTTATGGATCTTCTCGATGTGACGATTTAGTGACTTGACGGAAGTATGATAATGACCACACGTTTTGCATGTTCGCTTTAATAGCTTCAATTTTACCGTCGGACAAAAATAATCGTAGGGCATTTGTAGGAAATCTTTGAGTGAAGAATGTAAGCGTAGAGCTAAATTGACTGGGAGATTGAGAAATTGCCCATCATGCTGACGTAATCACCATCTTGACCCCCCACCAACCATGTCATCAAAAATAAGCAAAGCATAGATCCCCCCGCCCCCCTATAGTGCTTACGTAATACTTGTACGGCCCCTGCGACACGCTTTCCATCTTCCGCTCCTTCCTCTTCTGCGCCATCAAAACAACCCCAATTTGCTCCGTCCTTATTCTTCCCCATCTCCTAACACTTGTGGAGTTGGTAGTACTTGAGGTGGGCCTTTCAGTTCTAGTCGTTCTAATGGCTGGGATGGTAGTCTGTATTGTGGTACCGATGGTCGAGACGTTAATTCTGATTCCGTCCATTGCGGGAATTCCTGTAATCGTGGTCATGGTTATTATTCCCCGGTTGGAATGGATCTCCACATAATTTTAAGATTTCCGGGTCATTATTATGTTCCTTCTGGGTTTCCCATTGCGCGTTATAATAAACGTATTTTGCATGGACATCTTCATCGACAAATGCTCGCTCATTGCAGTCAACTTTCTGCAAAACGTAGGAAATATGCCAATCTTTCTCAGGATTTAGACCATGCTTTATATGCTACTCGTCGAGTCTCTTCTCCAAGTTTTTATTCATCTACATCTTGTATAAATTGTGGATACACCGATTGGTATTCTTCCACCGACGAGTATTAAGGTGTCCGTACCCCAGCAGGAAAGTGAAGAATGCATTACATTGAGAATGAATTATATAATGCATTATAATAACTATATTATATAAGATATTCCAAAGAATCGAGTGGGTAATGTCATTTGACAAAATTGCACAGTGATTCCCCAGTGCATTCCTACATCTGCGAAGATGGAATGTGTTGTTTCTGAGTGTGGCGATTGTTCTTTCATTCGGAATGCCGTTATCTGTCGCCCCCTTCATAGCGCGTACAAATTTTACGTTTTAATTTTTTGTTTTATTTCTTGACAATTTTGTCAAAGTGATTTCTATTACAGGGTTGCTAACTCGCTGCAAAACAAAAATTTTTTCATATGAATTCTTACCTATCTAAAGTAATAGTAGGCAGACATAGAGTTGGTAATCCAGTTCTTTTTGCAGTTTGTCACAATACGTCATCTAACGGAAATTTTTCCTGATGGCTTAACATTGTCTTTATAAACCTTGTATTCGTCCACATGTTTCTATTAGACTGGCGTAAAATAGTCAGTTTGTGATGCAACGTTTAGAGGTGAAGATAGATAGATAGTTTATTTAAATAAATAGTTTATTTAATCCTTGGATGTATGTATGTCGGGGAAGTGCATTATACTCGTATAACAAATTCTTACTTCATTAACAATAGAATGCATTATAGAATTCATTCCTCATAGCATGTTAAATAATGCATTAAAAAGAACGAATTATATAATACATTCTCTGGGCACATTAAAATAATTCATTCTTTTCCTAGGACATCCCTGTGTTAAGAATAATGCATTCTGGAATCAACGTTTAATACATGCTACACATTACCTTCTCGCTTCCTATTCATTCGCTTTTCCTGCTGGGTACGTGTCAATTTTCAAAGCTGTATTCCCTCTTATTTCTACTTTTCCTTCTCTTTTTTCATGTTGTCATACATATGTTTTTTCTTTTCACATTCTTCCAGGTGTACGTACCCTTATCGCATATAACCTCCTATATTGTGAACATTTCTAACCGCATCATATGGAACAATATATTGCCTACACAATTTATACTCATCTGGGACAAAAATACAAAAACCATTTTCACAAGGTTTCCCCAAATTCTCAAATATGTAAAATTCCCAGAACAAAATATACAAATTTCCAAGAGTATGGATCCTTTCTAGGATTACAAAATTTTTTTCTACTTCTCTTCTCACTTAAAATATACATTTTTCCCAATTTTCGTCATATTTACGTATATTTGCCAGTGTATCATTGTGTCGTGATCCTCAGATATTGGCCCAAAGGAAATTTTTCTAAATATACCTCTTCATGAAACCCCCGTTAAACTTCGTACACCGTGTGTATGTATGCCCATCAGTCAAGTGTGTTGTAAGGCCACAACACAGATTTTTGGCGGGAGAAAATTACAACTTTATCCATCTCCCATTTTTGGCGGCTGTTACTCTTCCCTTGTAACCATGACCTTCACCATATGTCTATCTCTTTCTTTCCACATATTCCTCTCTTTCTATCATTTTCTGTTCAACCATTCTATAATACACCTATGCCAACTAGTTGATATATTTTCCCGCTAAAAAATTTCCTGTTATCTATTACATTATTCCCAGAAATCTACTCTCCTACTCAATATTCAGTATCATTCGATAGTTATCATTATCCGTGATAAGTTTGGAATACCGCGCCGACTGATAAAATTTCTTGTGCAAGAAGTTTCAAGTTTCTAGAAAAATATTGTCATTGATTTAATTTGTGAATATATATTTCGACGTTAATCACTGTATTCTCATGAGGAAAATCTCCATATATTCCACGCGTCATCCACACTGTAAAGAAAACACTTCTTCATCAATTATTGGAGACCAATCTTCCATTTCATGGTGAAAATTTTTTTCCCTTTGTGTTCATCAACTTTTCCGTCAGAAGTCTTGTTCAATCCTCAACTGTCGACACTATGGACATAACTGAGTGAGTACATTCAATGCATTAGAGAGTCTACCCATGAAAATTCTGTCATTCATCACCTTCCCACATTAGGTTCTGAGATGAACCAGTTTCCGTTCTTGGTAAACGGTCTGTGGTTACTACCTTGGCCGATGCCAACAGCCAGGCTTGCGCTACTAAAGCATCTAGTGTATTAGTCCAAGCTCCGTGCAATGTAGATGGCGGATTCAAAAATATCACCGATATTATCATACCCACTGATGTGTCAACCCTGCTTAGTTTTGGTATCAAATTTGTGCCACCTGCGTTCACCAGCTTTGCCGAATATATAAAAACACTCTACGACGTTCAACATTTCGGCATCCGACTGCATAAAGATCCATCTGTGTACTTACGTGGATATTTGACCTAGCCATACGATCGTTTACTCAAAACTTTACATGAGAACCCCACGTCATATGACCTACGCTTATCCCTCATGGTCGAGAAAACGAAACAATTCCGTACTACTCATGTTGATGCCTATCTTATCAAGTGTCGTCTTAGTTACAAAAGACGACTATGACACGAAAATGGAAAACCTAATCAACAACAACATGAAAAAATTCATTTATGCGGAAATAACATGTCCCAGCGTCATTCGTCAGATCAAGGAAGATTGGATAAGGAAATACACTGTTCTTTCCTAAAAACTGGGCAAAGAGCAACAAATCCCTACTGTATTTCCCTATACGTAAATTCAGTCGGTCTCATTTACAACTTCCTTACTTGTATGGAAGTTTAAAAACACACAAAGATGGCGTGCCCTGTCGTCCCATTTGTAATACCAGATTGTGGTGTTCCTATCACTTTCAAAAAATTTTCTGTTATGTTCTTACTCAGGCTACTTCATCATTATCTTCAATTCACAATGTGGAAAACATTGAGGAAATTGCTCTTCAGTTGCACGGGTCTTGGTATTGGTCTTCCGAGACTTTGAATTTGTCAAAGTGGAAGTTAACGATATTAGTCCCAGCATGGATCGTATCGAAGTACTAAATCTGATACAACATTTTGTCACCAGTGATGTCTATCTTAAGGGGAATTACCTATCTGGTGAGTTGTTGACGGAGTGTCTGAACTTATGTCTGGGTGATGACAACCTCCTTACCTATAAAGATCGTACCTTTCGTCAATTGTGTGGTCTACCACAAGGTGCCTGTGACTCCAGCTTGTTGGCTACATTATTATTGGATCACCTGCTACAGATACATACTGATGAGATTTTTGTTCGTAATACCGTCGTATGGTGGCGGAAGTATGTCGATGATTTTTGTTTCTATATGTATAATGATGGTAAACTCATCTCAACGTCACCATGGGCATAGAGGACGTCAGCCCTTTGAGTCATATATATGGGCAAGTATTTTATGGTACCCTTACCTTTCCGGATCCTGAAATTTTCCGCTATGCCCGTAATGTATTCGTGAGAACATATACCAAACCTATGGTCAGCGAAAGGATGTGCCATTCCCTCACTCCTGTATTATATCCGTCGCGTCCTTCTATGAATCTGCAAACCCTTTCTCATTCCCGAGTTATACAATCTGGAGCGGAAGTTTATGTGTAACATGTATCCACGTGTCTTACATATATTCCAATACATGTGGTCAATTCTCATGTCAAATCCTGCCGTCAGTCACTTCACATGATTCGACAGGGTTCAAGTACAAACTTGTGTAGTCTGGGAGATCTCACATTTCGTTGTTTTCTTCTGAAGACCTACATTGATGATCTAGGGCCATTGCCTAGCATATATTTTAAAGATTTGCAAGTCAACCGAAACGTTGTCTTAGGTGGACAAGCGAAATTTTGTACTCATAATCCCTCTGCACCCTTCATATGTGAAGAGTTCAGCGCAGTTGTACGTAGTATATATCACAAGCTTGATGGTGGCATCCTAACCCATTGTAATGGCCCTACCTTATTTTCATTATTGGACATGCAGGTGAATCGTTACGGCGTCGAATCTTCACCTCCTTCTAATCTCCACACTTGGGTCACCCGGTGACCCAATTGTAATTATACATATCTAGCCTGCGGTGCCGGTGTGCACATGAGTACCTTCTAAAATGAGGAACCTAACGCACTAGTATCCAATCCACTTGGTTTAGACCGTCACACCAGCATACCAACCATGGACCACGTGACATTGATGGATATGATTGTGCCTCTATTACTAAACTTAGATATGATTGTGCCTCTATTACTAAACTTAGTTTAATTCCATTATATTATATGTTCGGCAAGGTTTTGATATCTCACCTCCGTGAAGACCAACTAAAATGTTCAGGTTTTTTAGTTGTTTATCTTATTCGGGCTCTCCCTCATATACTTCGGTTATCATTTCACCACTTGATTTGTATTCTATCTTAAATCTTATATTCTATCTTAAATCTTCGTTCTCAGCTATCGCTCAATTGTTGTGGCAACCTCTTGCTCAGAGTTTTCCTCCATCAGCTTACTATCTTTATCTTCTCTACCAGTGTTTTGTGGTGACTTCTTGCTTCGGGTTGTCCCCCACAAGCTTTGTTTCACCACTTTTCCACTAGTCCATCCAATATAGTCCTATGCTATTTCTTATTCTATTGCCCTTTCCCCCACGCCCTATTTTAGTAGTTTTTCCATATTACATACTATCTTACATTTCCCTACCTGTTGTGTATCTATTTGATTTCCCTATCTTAGTCACTATATCCTGGTAAATTTTTCTTGCCCATTTCTAAACTAACAAAGTGTATAAACCAATGTTAAATATAAGCCATATGTCAAAAAAAAAAAAATAAATGGTTTCCCATTACATCCCATGAAGGGACCGGGGAGAACTTCTCACAATCACTGAGTTGTGCGCTTTCCAGTTTTCACTCACTGATTGGGACCTACAGTTTTTCACCGATTCCGAACGGTAATTTGAGAAGCTTTTTCATGGCTATATACTCGATAGTGTCGCCGTCACTATGCGAGGTGACCGTCGTCGAAAGAAATTTTAAGGTGGTTGGAGCAGGGATCGAACCCAGGATCTCCTGTACAAGAGGCGCGCACACTACCCATTGCACCACCGACGGCCACATGTCACCCTTATCCTTTTCTCCCATCCCGTATATGGCCTCCTGTTTCCCTATTAGAATATCAACAGACCCACATTTCCTAGTTCCCCAAGGCAACAATGTGATTCCCCTTGATTGTGTGGAATCTGATTTTTTCATTAGAGGATTCATCAAGAAACAGGGTATTCTGAATCCATTTTCGTATATTTCTTCAATTCCTAGATAAATCTTGAGACTTGTAGGACAGATCTGGAAACTTGATAAGTCTCCATTGCCCCTACTCTAAGACTAACTCATGATGAAATACTTGTCTTATCCTATTGTTTAGAAATCGAATCTTGAAGAAATTTTGATTTCGAAGATAAATCCTAATCTATTGGGCTTTTTCTAATTTTTCAGAAAATCACAATAAGAGCTATTGCTTGAGGTTTCTCTAAGTTACCATATTTATCCACTCGTTTCCTGCAGGAGGCCGGAGACCTTTAGTTGATTAATAATGCACCCACGATCCGGCAACGCACACTAGTATTTCCTTAAGGGAGAACTTTCACCACACTGAAGGCCACAACCCAAAGGAAAACACTTCCAAAAAACACTTTCTTTCCTTTTTATTTTTGTGTCCTTTTGCCTGTTGCTCGTCCTGCCGTTATTTTATATTTCAATTAAAACAAAAAACACAACTTTAAAAAACCTCTCGGGCTGATGTGCTTGTGTCTGCTGCAAAAAACTTTATAGATTTATACAAAAACGTAGACATTACTGACCACCCATCAGATGCGTGACGCCGTTGAGTAAATGCTTGACAATTACAAGCATACGTTCCTCAACGCCGCTGAGCGACATCAACCGCTGAAGCAATCAAACAGGTAGTTATGGTTGTACGACAGGCGTAAATAACCTGTCCACCTTGCGACATATCGTCTATTCGATATATCGCAATGATTAATCTTACAGATTTGTCTGTCCCTTTTTTGTTCTTTTCTTTTTTGTTTTAAAAATTCAATTCAGTTCGATACAGATTATTCAGGAGTAACAAAAGAAATGAAAAATAATGAAATAATAATAAAAACAAACTCAAGTATCAATAGGAAAAAAAGTAACAATTTAGACAAAATCAAATAGATATGACGCAGACTGCTTCCTCTCCTGGCTGAGACACGGTTGGGTTGACTTCAGACGTTCCGTTGATAGTGATCGGGCTCCCCTTCCCCAAAATATGTCGGCCCAAAGACGGTGGGCTGGATAAAAGTTTGGTCGGACTTCACTGCGTCTCGCTCATTAAAAACTATATGGGCTACGTCAGCCCCGAGCACCATAAACACATAGTACTGCCGCCACCACCCCTGGTCTGCGTCGTGAACGTCCTGGAGCAGCGGATGCGTGTATTTCCATTCCCATTTGATTTGCTTAACAGGTGTAATGGCCAACTCGGTGTCCAGCACAACACATCGTACTTCAATAGGTGGACGGTCATATTTGCGGTGCTGTAGTTTGACTGTCGTGTACCCCTGTCATAGTTGGCATTGGTAGCGTGATACGGAGTGATGCAGGAAACAGTACGGTTGGGGTCGATGAGGACGCCCGTTACCCGTCACTCCCATGTGCTGGCGCGCAGGGTGCAACAAGAGGCTGTGGTGCTCGCGCTGGCACAAAACGCAACGGTCCTTGCACTTACAACGTTCGAGTAGATGGGATTGTGCAATTCAGTTGAGGTATAGCTTGAGGGACACCACCGTCCCCCGTTTCTCCAAAACGTGTAACACCAAAAATTTTGAGAACACACTCACAGAGTGCAGCCGCTCGCAGATCGGACACGGGTACTATTCGTTGAATGGTTTATTCGATATTATTACTTTCCTTGAAAGATACACACATTATTATGGTGTATTGTGAAGGGTTTAGGGGAGAGGGACAGGTTTGGTAAACGTTTAAGAATCACGCGGCAACAATACCAATTTATGGAAGGGCCTTTTAATGGTGCCGTTCTGCGTTCGCAAATCAGCGACACGGACACGGTTATCAGAACTGCGAAAGACTTTTGTAACACGACCTAGACGCCATTCAGTGTGACACAATGGTTTCTGTCGCTCTACAACCAAATTACCCACCTTCCATTGCGTACGTTTTTGAAGTTCTCTGAGATACTCTTCTTTCTACCTGAGACAAAACTGTTGCTACAAGCTTTAACCTTTTGCCAATGCTGAACAGCACTTTCAGTGAGAACTTTTCCAATCGGTTCGGTGGGCGTTAAAAGGGCAGAGCCTATCAAAAAGTGTCCTGGAGTAAGTGCTGAAAATCGTCAATATCTTTGGACAGCGGCCTTAGTGGGCGAGAGTTGAGACACGCTTCTATCGACGCTAACATGGTGGAAAACTCCTCAAAAATATATTTGACTTGACCGCTGATCTTCTTCAGGTGTGTTTTAAAACTTTTCACTCCAGCCTCCCACAGCTCGTTGGCGTGAGCACTAAATCAGCTCTAGTTTGAAGAGCTGCACCAGCAAAGTTTTTCCCGCTGTCGGAGTCAATTCGGCTCGGGCAGCCACGGCATGAGATGAAGCGCGTCAAGGCGGCTAAGAACGCAGGGGTAGAGAGGTCACTTACGGCTTCGAAATGAACAGCCTTGGTCAAAAAACAGGCAAAGAGACATACATACCCTTTCGTAATGCGACAGTATCTACCCGTGAAACTCTTGACCTCAAAGGGATCGGCGATACCGTCACCCGTCATATTAAATGGACGACTAAGAGTGCTTCTCTCTTAAGGCAGATCTGCCATAATCTGTCCCTTGTACTTCTTTCTATGAATTATACATTCTTTGCAGTTATTAAGAGCAACTTTTGCTAGATTTTTCGCTTTGAAAATCCACTATTCTAAACGGATGGTATTCAGTACGTGAGCGAACCGACAACCGTGAGCTGGGGCAAGAGGATGTTTTCATTATAGGACACACTCTTAGTAGACCCAAGTCTACCGTTCGCTCTGATAAGTTGAGATTTGTCCAGAAAAGGTGTGAGTGTGAGCAATCGGCTATTGGCTGAAAGATTTTGCGATATACAAGCGTGTTCTGCGGGAAAGTGACGTTGTAGGGATAAGAGAAATAGTCGATTTTCAACAAATGACAACTCTGCAGATGATACACGAACCCCTTCGTAAGTGTTTTCTCTTGCAGTTTTAGCTGAGTTCGCTTATAGAATCGAAATACATATGCGGTGACTTGAAGAGCCTTAACCGTTGTGTCAACAGCTGTTGGGTTTTATCCACATCGACAGTAGATGTACCCGGGTACTTCATACGTTTTGTATGGCAGATAGTTGCTTTTGATATACAAATATTAACTACTACCTGGATTCTTGTAATTTTCTGGTTTTTTTTTTTTTATTTCTTGGAAATATTGTCTAGTTAACAAAACTTTTATCATAATTTGGGAAAAAAAAAATTTGGTACCTAAATAATCCATTTTTACCAAAAATGGGAATTGCCAAAATCCATAAAAATTTAACAATTTCCAAATTCTTTTTTAATCCTTGTAATTTGATCCCTTTTTACCAAGAAAAATAATTAACATTGAATTTTCATTCGCAAAATTCCGTTATATTTGAACTGAAAATCAACCCCTCTTGCTCATAGTGCTATTTTTAGTACCTGCGCAGAATAATTATAACTCATAAAATATTTGTTCAATGTAAACATTTTTTTTTTGGAATGTGTAGGAAAACACGTCTACTAACAGGAACAAAAGGGTATTTGGGAATATCTTGCCTACCTACCCTTGCACAACCAGTTTTGCAGGCAGAAACATGATTTTTTGCGCAGGTTTCGTTTTGAGTAGTTTTGTATGCATAAGTCAGTTTATGTGCGATTTTTGAAGTGTAAAGACCTAAAAATTTATTTTGTGCGGCAAATATATAAAAAGTGAAAATAAAATGTGATAAAAATAAAAATAATATTACGCGCATATTTTCTACTAGACACGCTATGGAAGCCATATATGGTATGCCCTTGAAGATGAATGTTGGTGCACAAGAGGAAGAGGAACGTGACAGTTCTGGCCGCATAAAAAGAAAAGGAAACTGCTATATTTGCATTGCAAAACGCCAAACGAGAAAAGTATGTGCAATTTGTAATAAGCCTGTGTGCGCAGAGCACTCGAAGGACCATCCACAATGCCTCAGATGCTGCTAAAATTCATAAAATATATTTTTTACTTTCATTATAATGATTTTCTATAAATAAATAAACAAATTTCCATAAAATAAACTAAATATTTCCATTTATTTCTATATATTTGTATGAATTTTCATAGAAGTACCTGGGTACATCAGCTGTTGACGCTAGGTCATTTTCTAGTAACTGGGTTATATTTTCCAAACGGTTGGTCCAATTGACCTGAAATTTCACACCAATATCAATTACATATTTCCAAGCTATGATACGAAGTTTCATCAAGATTGGACCGGCCGCTTGGAAGATATAGCAATATAAAGTGAACTTTGCCATTTATTTCTATATATTTGTATGAATTTTCATAGAAGTACCTGGGTACATCAGCTGTTGACGCTAGGTCATTTTCTAGTAACTGGGTTATATTTTCCAAACTGCTGCTCCACTCTTGATGAAACTTTTCCACATGATGCAAAAGTGTATGGTTGAGGATATCATGAAATTTCAGGTCAATCGGACTAACCGTTTGGAAGATACAGGAAAATTAAAGTTGCAAATGTACCCGTGGGCTCTACGATCGACACAACGGTTAAGCAGCGATGAGAAAAGATTTAACCCTGCTGTTAGATTAGGACCATTTGGTCCAAATTTTTTCTGTTTTCCCTTGTAACTTTGGAACGGTGATATATACTGACTAAATTTTTCTGCTAATGGGGTCTTTTAATAAAACAATGTTATGTGCGAAAATTAAATTTTCTAACTTTATTCAGGACTGAGAAAAATACAAAATGACGAATCTTAGGTTAGAGGACCATTTGGTCAATAGTACATTTTTTCATTACCAAGCGAATGTAAATTCATGTCAAATATTTAGAAGATGTTTTTGATATGTCAAATACTTGCTTTAGAAATTATTGAACCAAAATAGTTACAAAGGATAAGATAAAATTATTATTTTGGATGAAAATTCCAGTATGGACCAAATGGTCCCTCAATCTAAGATTCGTAAATTTTTTCATTACCAAGCGAATGTAAATTCATGTCAAATATTTAGAAGATGTTTTTGATATGTTAGCGGATTTTTTTGATATGTCAAATACTTGCTTTAGAAATTTTTGAACCAAAATAGTTACAAAGAATAAGATAAAATTATTATTTTGGATGAAAATTGCAGTATGGACCAAATGGTCCCTCAATCTAAGATTCGTAAGTTTTTTCTAATCTAACAGCAGGGTTAAAATGTCTTCATCATCTGGAGAAGATCTAGCACCAAATACCTGAACCCCTTTGGATTCTTCTGACGGTCCAAAAACCCGAAACGATTTAGGCCACAAATGTTACTCTTGTGAGAGCCATTTTGGTCCGTGCCACCATAAACTATTGTCTTTAAGTTCAGTTATCTTGTGACACTATGTTAGCCCAATTTCCATTGCCAATTTTTTCTAATATCAGAGCGACTCTATTCCCCACAAACGTTTTCAAACTGCATGGCGGCTTTTTGACGCCAACTCAACACAATCGTCGAATCCGCACATAAATACAGCGATGACGTAGATGGCACTAATTCTGGTATTGGCTGCCAACTATTTTGGCCAAAAGCACTGCTCCACATAATTCTAATCTTGGGAGCGACGATTTTCTTCTATTGTCTTAGATGTGAACAGATTTGTGTATATTTTATTCCCCATCTGAATTCTTGCATTCAAGGCTACTGCATAAGCCGCCTCTGATGAATCACAAAATACGTGATACTCTATTAAACATTCTGGCGAATAATTTACCCATCTCGGTATTTTGACCAAATCAATTTCCTGAAAATGAGATACAAAATTATTCCATTTCTGCAGACCTACAGGATTTATATCGTCGTCCCACCCTGTTTTACCTCACCAAATGTCCTGCATGATAATTTTTGCAGCAACGACAATCAGATCGTACAACCGAGCAACAATCTCTTCTCGTGTATGCAGTTTTAAATGGCAGCTTCTCAGATGTATTCCATTGAAGACCCAACGCCTGTGCGGATCCAGCGATACACAAAAAATTCGAACTTAAAAGATGCACTTTGTCAGACCAAGTATAAGGCACAATTTACGCCAAACGTCTCCGTGTCCAGCTCATAATCGCTTATTTCCTCCTTGTCCGAGGAACGATAAATCACTCTCTGGTAACACGTTTAATCCGTGTTCAGCAAAATCTGCCTATATATTTAAGAAATACCTGCTGTGAAAACGAATGCAGATAAACGTCATCTTAACATGAGAGCCACTATGTTTTCTTGAAGAGATGGTCCTATGTAAAGGGTTTCCTTTAGACTTTTGCCATTTGTAGTTGTGCTTTCAGGCTTGAAAACTCCATGATGTGGCAGATAATAACTCGTCCCACTTGTAGAAGACTCTATCTTTCTTATGTGGCTCATATTTAAGTACTCCTTCATGACTTTGTCACACCGTTTTCTGTATTCAGGCTTTTTCATCAGAGACTTGTCGTTTCTGAGAAACTGGCGTAGAGCAATGTGTCGATTCGGGCCTAGCGTGCAAGCACTTTCATTGAAGAGCATATTTACTACATAACTCCCATCAGATATCCTCACGGTTGTTGAGCAATATATCTCCTCACATTTTTTCTCATCTTCCGATAAAAATGGCTTTTGAGATATCTCCTCCAATTCCCAAAATTTCGTCCATTGCTCTTCTATCGGTGAGGCAATATGTGACTAATCTCGTTGGGCCTACAGCGTTCGTGGGGCCTGTCATAATACATCCAAAAACTGTATACTAATCGTCTAGGGAATCCATAATTCCTCGCTCAAGTCCATCTCTATTCATGAATGGATACAGATTGTCTCCTAAGAGAATATTTATTCGACCACTTTTATATAATTCTGGGAAGACATACTCTAGCTCAGGCAACTGTCGGTTATTTGGACCCTTTAAAGAATGAGTAGGTATATCCCCAGTTACTTGAGACACAACTAATGCATTCATCTCCATTTCAAATTCAACACTTAGCATTGATGCTATAGTAAAAGTGGTAATTTTCTTCGATGTGCTCAGTCTTTCGCCAGCTAATCCTGTGACCTCAGCCAATATAGGAACTGTGGGCAATTTAAGAATTTGTTGAGTCCTCTCAGATATAAAACATACACCTGAGCAGGGATCTATTTGGGCGCGAACCTCATATGTGAAACCCAAATATACAACGTGCTATGGCCAACATCACGTTTTTCGATACTGTAATGTGACGAGTTTGAACCGCTTTGATTGTGCTAATATTTTCAGTGGACTTGTATATCATTAACTCTTGACAAACTCTGCTGTTTTGAGTTTTGATGCACCATATTGGAGGTTTGATGATCCTTCTTTTTTTGCAAAAGAGTGTGGTGCCTCTTTTGGCATTTAGTGCAGCCATTTGCCTTTGAGCAGTTCGCTTACATATGCCCAACCCACAAACAATTACAAAGCTAAACTTTCTCAACGTTGCAGCACGATTTTTATTATCCATACTTAGAAATTTAGGACATAAACTCATTGTGTGTGACTCGTTACACAATTTGCATTGAGCCACTTCAGCTTTAGTGTGACGTGATCTTGACTTATTCACGTTAGAATTCGACTGCGGATTATTTTGAGAAATTGTTTTCGAGTTATTGGCCCATTGTCGATTTATACAAATTATATCTGAGACACTCTCCAACGTCTGAGACACTCTCCAACGTCAAAATTCATTCAATTCGTCCCACTTCGGTATTTCAGTTTTGTACTTCACCGACTGTTCCCAGAGATGTAAGGTTTGTTCAGACATTCGTGCCGAACACAGAAACACGAAAATAGGATCCCATGATTTAATGTCGGTCTTGAACAACTCGAGTACAGACATGCAGTTGTTTATATCGCGTTGGAATCTTTTAACTTCTTGCAGAGTATCATGTTTGCAGGGAGACATATTAAATAACAACCGCAGTTGACTATTCAAAATTTTCAGCCGTTAAAGCAATATTTTGATTGATCTCACTAGCCTCCCCCTGGATTTTTTGAAATAAATAAGTATCTCGCGTTGTTAATATGTATTGCGGTAAACATGTTCCTAAATGTGGGCAACGTTGTATAATCACCACGAAAATGATAGCGCGAGAGAACTCAGCAACAATGAGACTAATGCTAGAGAATTTTGCAAAATTGATCAAATACGAGACTAATGCGAGGTAAACTAGCAAAAAAAAACTTGCTTGCGTTGTACAAATATTGTCCTAAATGAGGCATTCTAATTTGCAATATTCGAATCCTAGGAAAGCGTTATACAAATATTTTCCAAAATGAGGCCCTCTAATTTTCATATTTTACATAATGAGGCCCTCTAATTTTGAATTTTCGAATATTTTCTTCGAATGAAGAAAAAAGAAAAAATTTTCCCAAAACGAGTCACCCTTTGCGCTTCCAAATAATCCCCCAAACGAGACACTTTAATTTGGAGCAATATCGATTGAAAAATTCTCAGAAATACTGAAATTACTGAAAGTGTTTCTGCGGCTTTTATTGCGAATTTTCTTTTATCGTGCAATCAATTATTGCCGTTTCCGCCAAATTTTCTTATTCTTCCTTCTGAAGAAAGAAACCAGGGTTCAGAAAACACGCTCACCATACACACAATGTATTGTTGAAAAGCAACACACACAAAGTTCGAGTGTACATTCGTGTTTGTGAATTGTGTTAATTTGTTCTTGCGTGGGCACACATCGGCAGTTCTCGTATTTATTTCTTTCGAACATCCGCGTACAATACACAACTTGGTGTGTGCAAAAAACTAAACACTCGCGTTGGATTTAACAAATCCAACGTGTTGTGTATTGGTTTGTTTTCTTGTGTTTGCACACATTGGAAGTTCGCGTATAGAACAAAGAAATAAAAACGATTTAAAGATATTTTTCCTTGGAGTTCCTTGAAAATTAAAGCGAGGATCCACATACAATGCAGCAACGAAGGCGTCGTGTTGAAGAAGCTTACATTTTCTTACACCCATTGCATGATGTAAATCATTCGCATATTTATTTGAGTTCATGATTTCGTTCAGGTCTAACTCATATTTTAACCAGTCGCGAAAAAAATCACCAATAACATATTGCTCTTTCTGCATATGTGTTGTGCATTCAGCCAATGGTTTAAATGCTGTAGCAAATCTTTCCACAAATGTCCAATCGATGGATATATTTGTACAGTCATCGAGATCATTAATATAATCTTTGAGACCTAATATGGAAGTTATCATGTCATACGTGGAATTCCATCTAGTTGAGTTATCTAGACAGGGAAGGCTTAAGTCCCTATTTCCTGTCCTTAGGTTCGTTCGAATTTTTTTGGCAACATCTCTAACATCATTGATCTGTGATTGCAAAACTCCGATAACGTCATATGCCGCTAGTTGTATGGTGTGCGCTGCACATCGTACAACTGAAAATACAGAGGAAATCTGGGACTCAAACGACTTGTACGTGCTATTTGCATTGGTAAGTTCATCCTCTTCCTCTGCCATCAATAAATTTTCTTCCTGCAATTCTTGCAGTAGTTTTGAAACTTTGACGACATAAGAGATAGGGACCTGGGAGTAAACAGATGGATAGATCTAAAAACTTTATCCCAGGAAATAGTGTTATCTCACTTCTTTTGGTTTTGTGATATACGTGAAGAAAATTTAGGGACGACGATATGTCGGTTTTCACACCAATTTATCACTTATGAAGTGACAGATTATTGGTTAAAAACTATGTACAACTTTACGAAATGGGTCACTTTACGCTTGAAAAAAATTGGAAAATATTAAAAACTTTCATCCAAAGATGAAATGGAAAACCATCAACGCAGTCTGTGGATCAATTTGTGAAGTGAGTTCGTCAAACCGGTTTCTACACCTCGGTTGAACCGAAAGCCAGTTTCGCCAAAATCGGAATATTCGAAGAAAGCCGACAATTTAGAAACCCGGTTTTTTGAATACACTAATTAAAGTGAAAATTGCATCGAACTGTCCGTATGTGTAACAAGATTCCGGCAAGTGTATTACTTACGACATCTGCAAGTTTAAGTCGAATATTATTAATATACTCCTACTCCTATCCCCACTACCAAAGTCCAATGCAATGCACTGCATTTATAAGGGACATCCCCTGCGTGTTGGTTTACGAGAACAAACCCCATTCGATTGGTTAAATGTTTTACTTTATTCTCAATTTTGACGTGGGAGTCACAAAATATATTATATTTGTTATATATTTTTTATTTTTTAATTTAATATATTTTTTTGTATACTAATTTCTGTAGGTATTACTTGTTACGAATAAACACTATTTCAAAAATAATATTCCTTACTCTTCGCATTAAGTAGGTATCTCACCCTAATACAGTGGTGTATCCCTAATTTTATACTTTATTTTTATTTAAAGACACTGCTCTGTATTAAAAATGGGCGAAACAGCTCTTCCATTTTTGGTACCCGTCATAGAAATGCGTGACTAAATTTAATTCAAACCAAAATTCATGGTCCCTATTTGTAATCCTCCCACCAGCTGTTATTTTAATGCAACTTCTAGCATGCATCTCAAAATTCAAATAACCGGATGTTTGATTTCCAGCGCTTAAAGCGTTAACTTATGTTCGTTATTTTGTAAACTTAGTAGATTTCTTTTTAATTTTTTTTCAATGTCACAAGATGATACTTCATGTGCCATATCCAAGATATTCTTGGAAAAAATCATCATGCAATGCTAACAAAGTGTGAGCCAGCCAGTGGCAGTTTGCTTCCGTTTATGCTGCACCATTAAATACAAATTGAATAAAAAGAAAAATTTTCAATTGCTGGTGTCAAAACTAAAATACAGTACGTTGTCACAAAATCATGTTTGTCACCAAATATCAGAATAAATGTTGACTGACAATGTGAAGCAATTACTAAGTTAGTTGAAGTTCACAAATATAACGACACTTAAATGAAGTAATGCTCTACGGTCCCTAAAGGAGAAGTATTACCGAGCAGATATCCTCCTGCTGGCAGTGCTGTGAATGTTTAGGCAAACACATATTCAGTAAAGTCTTCTCCTTGTCCCGTGTCACCTTGTCCCAGACCGATGGAATTTTGGTACGACTCACACTAGTATTGAGACCTTGATTCCAGTTACAGACAAAAGGTTCGTAAATACACTCCTATCAAATGTCGGCCTATACGACGGGAATATAATCCTGCTAAGCCATCTCGTTCAGATATCTGTGGCAGTCATGGAGACATATTGAGTTCAGGAATACTGATCCCGGGAACACAAATGCCGCCTGACTGCGAGATAATATAAGTACATTCATAGTGTTAAGAACTGGAATACGAAATCTACCGCATTTTAATTGAATGCTACAAAATATTCTCCTGGGAAAAGTTCAAATTCAGCATGAGGGAACTTTGAAATTAGCATTCATGATAATAGTTCATGGTAATAATTCATGGTAATAGTGCCGGCCACACAATATTATCACCCACCAGCGTTCTCGGACTCGGAGTAGAAGTTATACAGAAGATTTTGGAGCGCCCGCCCAGAAGTGAGATTTGTACTCCATTTGCCGCCGTCTGAGAACGTCAGATAATAAGAAGTACTATCTCTTAAAACGCTTTAAAAAGCCTAGAAACTTGAATGCTTTTTTAGACAGTTCAAACCGAACTAGTGATTCATTTATCAATCGCCGCTTATAGGCCTATTGTCAAACAAATATTTGTGTCATAATTTACTGCCGTCTGCAAAAGAAAATATCGAGTTGGAACACATACGTCTTCGTTCTAAAATTGGCATGCCCTTTCAATTACTGGCACATCATATCATAAACCATTTAACCGCCCGAGCCTTCGTTTATTCTTTTTTCGCTGATCAAGCGCTTTTGATATCCTCTGTCCGATGAACCCATGGTAGAAATATAATGGTAGATGCAGTACGACAACAAATACAACAAGCCAAAAACAACTGGCATTTTGTTTTTGCTCAGTGTCTGTGTTGTGTCAAGTCAGCTGATAGGAAAATGATGAAAATGTAAACAAATTTGCAAAAAGTGCCATTTAGAAAATGATTGAGTGTTATTTGATATATTGAAAGTGTTTAAGTGTGAAAATTAAAACGTTTCTATGTAATTTTAGCAGAGAAATATTTCAAAAACAGCAGTTGCTGGCGAACGGGGGTTGCAGACAAACAAATGTAAACAAACTTCGACATAAGAGAAAAACTTATTCACACTCAGTCTAGAAAAAAGTTCAAATCAGCTGGGCTAGTGCTTCTACCATTTCTTTGTACCATGGATGAACCATTGACTACTGAATACATGAAACTAAAACGCAATACATCAACCAAAATAAGAAACACTGAGTTCGTCTGCAATTTGCACCCACGTTCGGAATATTTATGACTCGCTGATTGAGAGAATAATGCAAAAATCCAGGTAAATACAAAAGCGGCTATTACACACGCATACATGTCTGGAGACATGTATGATGACATACTTTTCGTTTTGTATCACAATGTCAGATGCTGACAGGATACTTCAGTATGCAGAAATTTTTGAAGCGAAAGCATGGCAATGAAGCGGAAAGTTGTAGCGGCTATTGTTATAAACGAAATATTATTACAAGAGGAGGAAAACGAAAATAAAAGAAAAAGGAAAATATAGGTAAATGAATGGTTGCAAACAAGAAAGACGATTTCCCATACCAATTTATTGAGGAAATTAGAAGCAACCGCTCCTGATGACTACAGAAATTTCGTACGAATGGATAGTCGTATTTATGAGGAGTTGTTGCGGAAAGTTGCCCCTTTAATTGTAAAGCAGGACACAACGATGAGAGAAGCTATTTCGCCGCATGAAAGATTATCCACCACTTTACGAGTTTTGGCAACGGGCGAAAGTTTTGCTTCTTTAAAATTTAAAACTTTTAAATATAAATATTTTCCGTACGATACACGCACATCAACGTCACAAAGCGAACTGAATTTTTATATGAAGTATAACAGACACGCTATTAGACAAGGCGAATTGATATTAGGTGGTATTAAGTGACCAGCTGATCCTAAATTTGAACAGCTGATTTCGTGGATGAAATGTCAAACCAATTGTTTTTGTTTACATGTTAATGTGCATGCGTTTTGTTATTTCCAAAGCGTAATTTTGTGAAAAAAGTGTTTTTTGTGTGTGTTAAAGTTTCAAATTGGTAAAAAATTAAAAAGTAATCTTGCTATAAGATGGCAGTGTGTTTTAAACAAGTGAAACGAGGAACCGGGCCGTTTTTCCAAGTTCCAAGCGACGATAGGAAACGCTTGTTGTGGGGTAGTCGTTGCCGGATGCAATTTCGTCCTAAAGAAGTAATTTGTGGTGACCATATTTCGCCCGAGGTAATGATTTCCTGTGGAAGCAAGACAAGGCTGCTACCAATAGCCATACCTCATCCTCCGCCACTGAAAACTATCAGGTCCAATTGTTTGCCGGCTATTCAACAAACAGCTACGGATTCGAGCTATGCTCAGTTATGTATGTTGGCGTGGTTGTACTTTGATAATGGCCTCAAAGTCGTATATATTGTTATAAAATAAACACTTTCACGGTGGATGTATGTTCCTTTTAATTTGTTTGCCAAATTTAAGCAAAAATCACATCCAAACAGCCACTAGCACAAACGTAAATACATCAAAATAAATATATTCAAACAAAGTACAAATGTCACTTTCACAACAGGCGAACTCAAGGCAAATTCATATTTTGACATTTCATCCACGAAAAGCAAAAACAAATTACATTAGACTTCAAGGCGAATTCTAGTGCTTCCACCTTGTATAAATTCGCCTTGCTATTAGTCGAGTATGTTGGTATGCGACAGACATCAGAAAATCAAAAATATTTGAAAACCAACATACATGTCTGACATACACGACATACATGCTATTAGACTTGTGTCGAACTCATTCACTAGTTCTCGAACTCGTTCATTTAAGGTGCCCGGACAAATCAATCACGAACGTACTCCCCACATCGTACATGTGCATTATGTTCGTGAATATGACGTCTGGCCGCCCTAGAAGAAGTACATAGTTCATGAACTACCCAACTCTACATGCTATTACATGTAGACATGTCTACAGTCATGTATGCGTGTGTAATAGCCGTTTTACAAGATAGACTGTCTTGTTGTCCCTCTTTTATTCTCTTGCTTTTGAGAGAGCATAGACAGTGCAACAAACACAGGTGTATTTATATAACAAACAGGAATATATGTGGGTCGCAAACATATATATTATAACATATTAATCATTGTGTCTTAAACATGTAATATTGAATAGCAAACACAATATCTTTGGACACAAGAATATAATATTAACGACAAGCTCCAAACACACTTTATATTTGCATCCAAACTACAAAAAACACAGATTTTTCAGCGTGCAAGTTTTTTTGGGGATTTATCGTAACTATCGGCCAATTATCCGCCCCAACATTTGTATGCGAAGTTCCAAGTTCCAACAAGTATCAATTTTATATGCAATTTTCAAATGTGGATTGGTATCGATCGCAAATCATGCAGAACTAAATGATATACATATATACGATTGACGATCTATCCAATAGTACCAATTCAGACACTGTAGTAGGCATCTTATGATGAACTTGTCACGGAGTTAACATTAACATATTTATTAATGTCGAAATTTACGATATTTTAAGTTTATACGATATTTTAAGTGCCACTACCTTAAAAACTTAGAATGGGGATTTTTTTTAAAGAATTTACAAAAAAAAGTATATACTGGAAGCGCTGACGGTGGTGATGTTGCAATGGAGTAATGTGACACCGGCAAATATTTGCCACTGTTTTCGAAAAGGTGGATTTATTTCCGGTGAAGGAATAGATACCGTTGACGAGCGGGATGGCTTTCAGAAGACTTGGGAGCTGAAATTGACGATTTCATTTATGCTGAAAAGAAAACCGATTGCTTCGTAGAATTAACTGAAGACGAAATTGTGGAAATCGCTATTAAAATTATAATTTTACGTCCCAAGCCAACTACTAAAGAACGTCTAAAATTGATTTGACTTTTAACAGCATATTTTGAAGATAATTCTTATGATTTGAGCAATTTACATTATCTCGAACAAATAATGTGCCAAGCACATTTGCAAAATATAAATGAAATGAAAATAAATTACTATTTTAAATAAAACGTATTGTATGATGACATATATAAATATATGTATAGTGCATACTATAAGCATGTATGTAAATTTTTTTTAAAACATACCTTTTTTCCAATGAATTGAATTAAACATTTTTTTAATGTAATAAAAATAATAAAATGAATTTGAAATTAAACACAAATGATTTACAAATGTTGTGTATTTTTTGAATTTCAGGATGATTTATTGATACGAATTTAAATTAAATATGTATAAGAACTTCTTTTAATTGAAACCAATTTCAATTATCCGAACTTCGTTAAAATTAAAAAGTTTCCAATTACCCGAACTCCGTTTAAAGGGAAAAGATTTCAATTATCCGAACTTCGCATTATTGAAAACCTGGCTTAAATTAAAAAACGCACCGTATTTTCCCTATTTCAATTAAACGGATTCGACTGTACATCAAACCCAATCAGGCGTTGTAAAGGATGATGCTAAACACATTTTTCCCGTTATCTGAAAAACTGCTTTTAGCCCGAACAGCTAATATACATACATATGCACATATAGAGAAGAAATTCCTTTTCACAACTAAATTTACATCCAATTAAAATTTTGGACTATCACATTATTCAGTTGTGATTACCAATAATGGTTTTCCGTATCACCAAATGTTTTGCATATTAATTGATTTGTAATTCAATTTTGGTTAGCAACCAGAAAAAAATGTGATATATCAATCGATTTTTAGTTCGAGCAATCAAATTATACTGTAGTGATTATTCTATTTGTTGGATCAATGAACAATTTAAAAACTAATTCGATTGTATCAATTAATAAATTGGTATGATCAACTAATTATTTGAATTTAATGGTTGTCACAAACAATTTTTGATGCAAAATCCCAGTATGAACAACAATAAAAATAAATAAATATTTTTATATTAAAATATTTTATTTTATAATTAAAGCCAAGCAAAAATATTATTTGTAGCCATGGTTCGTATTTCGTTGGTAATGGGTTAGCAATGGTTATTGCGTGGATAATAAGTAGCGATCGTTTATCCATTACCCACAGGGTATGGGGAAAATAATGGGTAGCTACCCACGGCAATGGGAAATTATTCATCACGATTACCCACAGGGTAAATAATGGGTAGTTACAAACGGCGACGGGTACTTACCCATTACACATGGGGAATGGGTAAACGGCCTGTGGGCGGGTTAACACATATCCATTTCTATATGCTCGGAAACGAATCGTCGAATCGTAAAAGTAAAATTTTTTAGAGTTTCTACGGGTTTTTCATAAACTGTTCCAAAACGTAGCATTTCTTTTAAATCGGGAAAATTATAAAATCGCTGAGATCAGAAAATGGCTATAACCAAAAATAATAATCTTTTTACCTTCACAGGAGCCTGTAACCAATAAATGGTTACGAAATAAAATCGCTAAATCGCCATTATGTCAAAATAACCAATTTAATTACACAGTGCAACACGAAAAAATATAACCATATACGGACACCACTACGTGATAAAAGCTCATATCTTTTACTCTCTGAGGCAAAGTTGTAGCTCTTGTCATAAAGAACAAAAATTGTAAATATATAAAATCAAACAAAACTTTATCTTCAAGGTCAAAATCGAGAAAAACTTTAAAAAAAAAGAGCAAAAAATCGCCCAAGAAGCGTTTTTTTTTTATTTTCCGCTTTTACGAACAAATTTACTTTATGAAAAATGCGCCAATTTTCTTTGGCCTGGTAGGGCTTACAGCGCTGATTAAAACCCGAAAGTTTTTTTAAGGAGGCCGATCCAACTTCTTGAGATATAGGCCTTTATAGCTTGAGTATATAATCGCTAATATCTCACCCATTTCTTATCCGATCTGGTTGAGATGGGTATCATTGAGAAGACCTTTGAAAACGCTATAAATCTGTATATAAATATGTTAATTTTTATTAACTCATTGGGGCAAATTAAAAAAAATGGTTTTTTAACCTCACTTTTTTTAATAAATATCTGGTTTTCTCAACAAACTGCCCTAGTAAACTTATTTCTTCCTAGACTCAGTAAAAGACATCACTTCAAGCTTTTTTAAGATATAATACTCCGCATTAACCCTTCTAAGACCGGAGATAGTGAGGTTTTTCTAACAAAAGTACTTTCTGGGAGCCAAAATTTCGCTTAAAAACAATTGAAGTGTAAGACAATAAGCGATTTCTTAAAAAAAATTTTGATTTCCAAAGGCAAATAATTGTCAGTGAGGAGGCCGAGTGTGTGAGTGTACTGTGCCTTCACTGATAGTAAGTGTATTCTAATAAAAATTCTCAAGCTGGTGGGTGAGTTCCCATGCCCAAACTATCAAACAACTACCTGGAAGCAAACTTCTGCATTGAATTCACATAAAAAAACCCAAAATACAAAAAAAATTCCTGGAAACATTTTGTAGCTCTTGTCATAAAGATAAAATTGTGAACATATAAAATCAAAAAAACTTATATCAAAAAACTACAAATGAAACAACATAAACAGAGGAATGCACCTTTAAAAGACAATACCCAAGACATCTTGCTGCCACCGCTCCACATAAAATTGGGAATTGTTAAAAAATTCATCGAAGTGGCCGTTGTAAATTGCCCAAACGCATTCGACTATTTGAAATGCGTTTTCCCAAAGCGTAGCGATGACAAAATTTAAAAAGGTGTTGTAGTAAATTTAAAACGAATTTTTGTTCATCTCATTGTACTATTTTCACTTTGTTAACATTTTCTTTTCTGTCTTTATTTTTTGTCTTCATTTAACTGGCGTACTTAATGGCCCTGACATTAGAAAGCTATTCAAGAGCACCTTTGAATCATCGCTTCATGATTCTAATCATCCAATGGCATGGATTTACCTTCAGCGTGTATGTACCAGTCTTGGGAGGGGATCGAGACACGGGACCGGAAACAAGAGAATGGGTGAAAGAAATACTGTATTATGTTGAGAAAATCGGCACATCGATGACATTAAAGCTGCATTTTCTTCATTTTCATTTTGACGATTTTATCAAACAACTCCCTACCGAATCCGATGAGCAAGGAGAACGGTTTCACCAAACCACAATGCCCATGGAAAAACGGTACAAAGGCAAAAAACTCGACGCATTGCTTGCAGAGGTATGTTGGTGGAGTCACAAGATCACCCTGTATGATGTTAATGAAGTATCTGAAAAAGAAAAAGCTGATAATGGAGGTCAGTCTGGAAGTAACGTGCCTGTGGACACCATAAGTTCTGAATCAGAGTCAGATTCGGACGACGATTTGGATCCACAACTTAAGAGAGTGCGATTTGCAAGTCCAGGGCCATCAACATTATAAACATAATACGAATATTTTTTTTATAATTTTTGTAATAGATAGCAAAGTATTGTGGTGCTATCCCTGCTGAGACTACAAATCCCTACAACACTGAATCATTATTACTAAATATCCATGCTACTACTCTTTGTTACAACCCTAACTCTAAATGTCAACCCATACCACCTAAGGACTAAGATTAATAAAATCAGTAATAGTATAACAATGAAACCTGCAACATGCCCTTTCACTTACGGGAGAAGGCTTTATAGAATCTCAATGTTGAAGTAAAGAAAAAACAAAATTTCGGGAAATTTTTCACTTTTGCGGCTATTTAAGGGCCACCTAAACGGTGTTAAGAATTATTCCTAGGAAGTTCATATGTTATAGAAAGGTGTTTATTAAGATTTTAGGATCATTCCTGGTGTTGATTGTTTTCTTGAATTTTGAACGGTTTGCTACCTATGGACCTGAAGAGGGGGAAAAAAGGTAAAAAAAAAATTGAATTTTTTAAAGTTTTTTGCGATTTTGACTTTGAAGATGAAGTTTTTTTGATTTTATATGTATACAATTTTTGTTCTTTATGACAAGACCTACAACTGTGCCTCAGAGAGTAAATCAAGATTCCGAACGGTTTGCAAGATATGAGCTTGAGCCCATAAAATAGACCTGGAGGACTGTGGGCAATACTGGGAGACAGGGGTCTTTTTTTTTGCTCTTTTATCACGTAGTGGTGTCCGAATATGGTTATGTTGCCATGACTTAAAAAATTACACACAGTGTTACTATTTTGTATGGTCGATTATTTTTTCAAAATCGTCAAATTAAAAAGGTAGCTATAACTCTGAAACTCCAAACGCCAAATTAATAAATTTCTATAGGAGGCTCTAACCAGTGGATCTCTTTCACACGGCATCACTTTTTTTTTAAATCGTATCGTATGACCATTGTGTTAAGCCTACTATGGAGATAACAAAGTTAGTATTTTTGCGGTTTGACGCAAATTGGTTAAAATTGGTTAATTTTCGAATAAACACTTTGTTTTCGAAATTTTGGATACTCTATCTATATTTTTCACATTTTCGATCGACAATGGGGAGTGGTTGCCTTGGGTAACCCATTGCCATCGCCGTGGGTTAAGGGTAATCGTGCAGGTTAGTTTCCCATCATCGTTGGTAATTACCTTTTATTTTTACCATTACGGTTTGGGTAATTCCCCGTCGCCGTAGGTGTAGGTAGCTACCCATAATTTTCCCCATATAGAATTTTACAGGTGTAGTCATAAATCTAAAGGATGCCTGAAAATTAACGCAAGATTTGAATTTCGTGCCATCAGTGTGGTAAATAATTCCCACAAATCAAAAATGGTCCGCCATTCCAATTTTTTCAGTAAAGGCTCGGACATTGTAACACAAACATATACACAAAAAACAAACATCACAAACCATTTAACCGTCCGAGCGTTTGGTTATTCCTTTCTCACTGATCAAGCGCTGTTGACATCCCCTCTCCGGTGAACCATTGACGACAGAATACATGATACTAAAACGCACTATATCAGCCTAAATAAGAAATATTGACTTCACCTAAAATTTTCAGGCAAATTTAGGAACTTTTGTAAACCAGTGACTGAGCAAATAATGTAAAAATACACTCACAAGATGGGCTCTCTCGTTGGCCCTATTTTATTCTCGTGCTCTAGAGAGAGCGTAAACAGTGCAAAAACCACAGTAATATTTATATCACAAACACAGCTATATTTGGGTCGCAAACACATTGTGTCTCAGACTTATAATATTGAATAGCTATCACGATGTGTTTGGACACAAGTATATTATATTTGCGACAAGGTCCAAACACATGTTATATTTGCATCCAAACAACAAAAAACGACACAATTAGAGAAGTGATTCACAAAAGAATACTGAGAATTCTTAAGACAAAAAAATCCACGCCCCTTTCGTGCCAGCAAAAAAATATGCGGGTTAATGTTCTCAAAATTTACAAAAACACTGGTTTAAAAATATATCTATTTATTAAAATTTGCTACATATAACGACATTTGAAAGTATTAGAAGTATTAATATTAGTGTCTAAAATTGTATGATTTTGTATTACTGTCAGAGATGCCTTAATTTCACTTGAAAATTTGGGATTGCCATACCCAATATACAATTAAGCGCGTTATGGCCATTAAACAGAATGTAGATTGTACAAAGAAATTATATTTGTTTATGGATTTGAGATTTTTCGGATGCTGCCATTGAGAAAAATAATTTTCGTTTGGGAATTGTATAACACAATTCATTTCAAAGCGCGTTACTTTCTTGTTTTGACCCAAGTTTGCAGCATATAGTCTAGAATTCGAGACAGTTCGGAATAGTGTTTCTTTGCATTTATTCTGCTAAATAATTCCCACAAATCGGATGTGCTGGAAAAATTTCTAACGAATTTGTATTACGGATCCCACAGTGTATTAGCCTTATAATAAATTGCAGTCACAGAAAGGAGAAATCTTCGACTAATCCTTCAGTGTTACTTAATAACGGGTTTTTCAATAAGAGCGCTACAAAAGTTTTTTTAAATAAAACAAAACCGGTTTTAGATACCAATGAAATTCTTTATTCCTGTGAAAGTCCGTTCGATGCCATTATGTATGGAACTCGATTTCTTTTGCATGGCCACCAGGGGCACCCTTGCAGAAGTCCAGACGCTGAACCAAATTTTCGACGGTTTTCAAGCATAAATCGGGCGATACTGCTGCAATTTCACGTTCGATATTCGTACGAAGTTCATCAATCGTCGCTGGCTTGTTGGCATAGACCAGTGATGGCCACACTAACACTAGGAAAGTACATTTGTGTGCGTGCAATAATAGGCAACTGCGCTGAACAGCAACTGAGTTCATTTGAGTAAACACGTTGTTTCGTTGTTGCTACAATCAAATGAGCATGAACGTGTGGGGGCAGAGCGTCAGCAGCATTTTTCGTTTCCTACCACATGTGGTATGTTTTTCAATTTTTGGCCATCACTGGCATAGACCATAGACTTGACGTAGCCCCACAGGAAATAATTTAACGGCGTCAAATCGCACGACCGAGGCGACCAATCGACTGGGCCATTTCGTGAGATAACACGTTCACCAAACTTGGTTTCCAATAAATTGATTGTGGCATTCGCCGTCCTGTTAGAACCACATGTCCTCCAAGTCCATATTATCCAATTGGGGCCAAAAATATTCGGTTTTCATTGAACGGTAGCGTTTGGCATTCATAGTAATGTGCCGGTCTTGATCATCACGGAAGAAGTACGGCCCAATGACGCCGCCGGCCCATAAACCGCACCGAACCGTAATTTTTTCGGGATGCAATGATGACTGGATTGCTGTCTGACCAATAACGCATATTTTGCTTATTGTGGAAGCCATTTAGCCAGAAATGAGCCTCATCGCTGATTGTTGAGGCCTCTATAAGATAGCCTCTTAAAGTTGAGGCCACTGACTCCAAATTTCGGTAGTAAATTTTAATAATTTCGACTCGTTGTTGGCTCGTATATCTTTCCATGATGAGATGGCAAACCTCACTGAAGAGAAATGTCAAAAGAGCGGGAAAAAATATGGCGTCGTCTGCCGTCGCTATCGATTTACTTTTGTAGCGTCTCTGTTGAAAACCCCTTATTGTTAGCAGTCGTAATTTTGTGTGCATGTACTGTATGCACTTTCTTGTTTTTGGTTTGATGTTTTGCTTGCATTTAAAATTATTTTGTTCTGTTTTTACTTTTTAAATATGTACCAAATATGTACATGCATATCTTAACATTTGTATCGCAATATTTTTTTTATATACAAATAACACGCTCCTGGATGTTGTCTGACTATTTATATCTATTTGCAGATACTTTGATGGCGGAAGTCTACGAAACACATTTACGCGGTGGTGGTTTTGTCATAGAACCTCCAGGCCGTGTTGAATTTTCCAATTCCACAGGCGGGTGGCTGGATTGCTCTGTCACGGGTAGTCCTCAACCGACGATTGACTGAGTTCAACTAGACGGCACAGCTGTAACGGAAATTCATGATGTACGTCGGGTGCTGCGCGATGGAACTTAGGTGCTGCTGCCATTTCCGGCTGCCGCCTATCATTAGGACGTGCAGAATACCATATATCGGTGGGTTTCCAGCAATAGTTGTGGTCGTATTGAGTCTCGGGATGTCCAAGATAGAGACGGTATGTAATAACTATGCAACCAAATTTCTGGGGAAGTGACTCCAGTAGGGTCTCACTTGTCTATTAATTGAATCAAATTGTTTTGAGTCATTCAATTATGTTGATTCTCATTTGCAATAATTTTCTCCACCATAAAAATGTTCTCTTCGTTCCTTGAAATTTATATTCCCATTTATTACATTACAGTTGCCAGTAATTTTTTCATCTTCCTGGTGTTTTCTTTTTCATTATTTAATTCCTTATTTCTTTCTCTCTTTTCATTGGTAACAGTTGTTGCACAGGCTTATGAAGTTGATGCGGAAGTTTTATCTGCATTTCGAGGTTGCACCGACATGTTACGTTGTATAGTACCAACGTTTGGAAAGGAATTCGTTCGAGTGGTCTCGTGGGTTCATGAACCCGCTATCTACGGGGAAAGCATGAAGCTATACGGGGAAAGAATAAAGCACGTACGAAAATTATATATTTTACGTTTGTAATTGTTGCACACACACTTACAAATAGGATAGTGTAACATGCCATATGAGATGATGTCAGGATATGCATCATAAACAACCTAACAATTTTAAATTTCTTATGGTTATTTGCATAAGAATCCCCCCACTGGCAAGGCATTTTCTTGAGCTAACGATATTATTTGTTTGATTACGAAAATTAAAAATCGGTCAGTACTCAGAAATTAAATTGACAGGGTTTATGGATTTGATAAGGAGTGCGAGGCAACTTCAATCAAAGCCACATCCTTGTACGTATAAAATGCTTTAAAAGCAGTGTTTTCAGAAGTCAAACGGGGTAAATTTAAAACAACATATCACTAAAATAGCACATGGGTCCAACTAATTATATGGCAAATATAATTTGTTGTGTAGTTTGAATCACCTCAACAAATGGAAAATCATAAAATTTGTATTTATGTTACAAGTGCTCATTTACTCGATATGTGGAAATTTCAGATTTCAAGAGGTTTGTGCGTATAGGTTTAAACCAATGTTCGGAAAACAAACTCACCCACACACAATGTGTTTTTAAAAAGCAACACACACAATTTTTTGATGTGTTAACATCTATACGCGCGCCTCTAGGGCAGTAAACTATAAATTTAATACATACACAAGTGTTAGGTTTTGTAAGAGTAAATCATCGTTTGTTTGTTCGTTGCTTGTCAGTCGGTATTGAAAGTGATTATTGGGCGATTTTCATATAATTTTCCCACGCGATTTTCTCCGGAAATTCATGGCCGATTTTATTAATTTTTGGATTTGGATTTTTGCGGGTTTCGACGAAGAGTTTAGGCCAAAAATTAAGGCGATCCGATATCGGCGAGCCGAGATTTAAGTGTTTTAATTTGGAGTAATATTAAAAAAGTATTTTATGTTGATCTTCGGTTATATCGTACGAATATAACAATGTATGTATATATGTACAAGTGTCTGTTGCTTTGCATTCTTTGACTTTTGTGGGAATAAAACAAAAAGTATTGAGCAAGAAAATAATGACACATGTGCTTGCACTGGGTCTTTAAATAATTTTAAGTATTAATATTATTTAACTGTAACGTCATCATATGATTGAACGCTGTTTTATATTTTCCAATGTAACATTTACGAATGTGTTCATAGAAATCGAACAGGTACCGTGTAGCAAAAAGGTGTTAACACATCGCCCGTGAGTTCGAACACTCATTGGATTTTTTTTTTCAAATACATTTGTGTGATTGAAAATTTTTTGTTTTGAAAAACACACTCGTGATTCAGTGTTATTTGTTTTTGATTTTGTAGTTCCCATACATGTATAGTTTACTTAAATTTCACACTGCACACACACAAAAAACTCACCCACTCGTGTGTGGAAAAAAATTGAACGCTAGCGAGTGGAAAAAATCAAACACACACAGTTCGTTTGTTCATAGTCGAAATTTTTTTTTTATTTCAAATAAAAGTAATAAGAAAAATTGCATGGTTAAAAATATGACTTCATAAGTTAATTTTAATCAATTTTTATATCGTTGAAGTCTATTAATTCAAAATTTAACTTAGTTATTAAAATATTTGAAAGTGATCTATTTGTGAGCTTTGATCAGAGTTTAGTCAGCACTGTAGCTAGTGCGCTAAATGCACGTTCAACAGACACTTGCGTTGCAGGTGCAGCAAGCACGACTTCGACAAGCTGCGTTAATTTTAAATTGTGTTGACATTGTTTGCGCCAGTACTGCAATATGTCAATTTCAAAGGGTTCTCTTCTTCTTTCACATAAAGCGAGAAGCTGTGTTTTTCTGTGATTTTGATTTGTTACAGTTAAATTGGATGTGTTTACCAGTTGGTCAATATGTTGTGTCAGTTTGGAGTAGTGTGAACTTGATGAACTTGCAGTGTTCTGTGGCAAGATTGAATACTCAGAACTCGAGTTAGCATTTTCATCTTGCGAAGATGTTGTAGTCACATTACGGTTAATGACATCGTATGTGTTTCAATAAATGGTCCTAAAAGTAAGTAAATACATATTTAAAAAAAATTAAAATTAAAAAATTTTAATTTAAATGTACCATTGCATTTTTTGTTGTTCTGGGGTAAGAAGTGGAGTTCCATGAAAATTAAAACGCGGATCTAAATACAAGGCTGCAACGAAAGCGTTGTTTTCCAGAAGCTTACATTTCCGTATCCCCATTGCATTATATAAAGCTTTCGCATTTGCGTTAGTATACAGCATTTCTACCAAATCAAACTCACACTTCAACCAAGTACATATTGCTCCTTTTGCATATGTTTTGTGCATTCGGCCAAGGGTTTGAATGCAATAGCAAAACTTTCAACAAAAATCTAGTTGACGGATATATTTGCAAATTCATCGACATCATTGATGTATTCGTGAAGACTTAATACGGACATAATCATGTCATAAGTGGAATTCCATCGGTTGCATTATCCAGGTATGGAAGACAGTTCTTACTATAGTTAGCATTTTTTTTTGGCAATTTCTCTTACTTCTTTGATTTCTGTTTCGAGATCTGCAATTACATCATTTGCCGCTAGTTGTATTGTGTGTGCGGCACAACGAACTATGTATATAAAATACTGAACACAATTGAGCTTCAATTGCGTTAAATCTACTATTTGCAGTTATGTCTTCATCTTCCTCTTCGGCCATCGTCAAATTCTCTTCCTGCAACTCTTGCAGTAACTTTGACACTTTAATGATATTTGCACCATTATCAGTAGTATTGGAGTAAAGTTGAGTTATGTCGATATCGTACTCTTCAAGACATTTCATTATTTCCTCTTTTAAGTACTGCGCTGTGTGTCTTTCATGTAGTTGAATCATACCTGTGTGAAAATTAGTTTGATGTAAAAACGTATAAATCGAAAGAAATGCATTAATTTATTTTCTGTGCGAAACCAGAAAAAGTTGTTATTCCAAAATTAAATTTAATGGTTTAAATGTAATACAAATTTTAACAATAGATTTACGGACCCATCTAATTTGACTGATTTAAAATTTTATCAATATACATATGTATACAGTGTTGCGAGTATATTACGTTGATTTAGTTTACAAATTAAATTTTTGTGTGTGAGTTAAAAAGAATCACTTAATTACAAATATGTACATATATTAATTAATAACATCAATCAATTTAGTGTTAATAACTTACCTATGGTGTTGATATAGATTTTAAACTCCCGAATATATTGAAGGTTTATCCCTAAAATATGTTTGTCTTGCCGACTGGCCACATCAATTTTTAGGGATACCATTTTGATTTTCACGATTGCCGATATTGCTCTTTTAATTTGTTGTGTTGAGTCTCCAAGAATATTTACAATATTTTTGGAGTTTATTTTAGTTTTAAATTTTTCTTCGTAAGCTGCAATAATTTTTTTAAAAAAATCATTGTCGTCAAAAATACGAAAGGGCAGATTTTTTTTCGACACTAAACCAATACAACATTTTAAAGCGGCATGGCCACACGTTCGATTTATCTGATGGAACTTGTGTATCTGTTAGTAATTCTCTTTGTGTTTACATGGCAACACATCAGTTTTGCCATCAGAACTACCATCCAATCTCATTTTGAACTTGTGGCGTCCCTTTCTCTGTTGCAGAATCTGACGAAATATCAAAGGGCTTCAGATATTCCATCAAACCAATCCGTGTGAGTTTTTTCTCACTCGCACATACAAAAAAGAGCAGATTGGACAGATTATCGTACGTGTGGCCATGACGCTTAAAAATTCCCCCTTGTCCATATTGGTGCTTAATTTTGTGACATTTTTTATTTCGTTACACCCGTTGGAAGTATATCCACTCTGTCCATAATAATGCTGTGCACAAGTTTATAATGGCGTTTAAGATTATAGTTGCACGTTGCGCTTAGAACTTTTACGCAATTTTCAAACAGGCACGTCCATTTTTTGTAATATCGTTATAGGTTGCGAATTTTTTATAACAAAATTTATTTTTTTTATTAATATTTTCCATTTTTTATTTGCTTTACTCTTATCTTGCGTTAGAAACTTTACTCGTGAAATCACAGCGACAATTTAAAAAAAAAATGGCATAAAATGCTATGTAAGCAGAAGTGGATAACAAAAAATTTTTTCAAATAGCAAAGTAGCAAGAAAACAATTTTCACACACGAACTGTGTGTGTTTGATTTTTTCCACTCGCGAGTGTTAAATTTTTTTCCACACACGAGTGGGTGAGTTTTTTGTGTGTGTGCAGTTTGAAATACATGTATGGGAACTACAAAATCAAAAAAATAACACACAATCACGAGTGTGGTTTTCAAAAGAAAAAAAATTCAAGCACACAAATGTATTTGAAAAACAAACTTTTGCGTGTGTTGCTCTAGACTGTGTATTTTACATTTTTGTATGGAAATTTAATACAATGAGTGTGTTTTTCTGAACCCTGGTTTAAAAATATACATATTTAAGTGTACTACGCATAGAGTAATTTCACCTTTCTCATCTGACACACTCTTCGTGGAGCGGTCGGAGCAATAGAGAGTTATTTGACGTAAATTGACTTACACCAGGTGAAGTTACAAGAACTTGTGATTGAAATTTGTCATGTCTTTTCGGTTCAAAACTGTGAAATTTTAACGTATTTTGGAATTTTTTGTTATCTTTTATTTACCTCGTTTATACGGCGCTAAAAACGGCTTCCAATGAAAGCGCTGTGGTTCAATACACATAAAACGCGCCCGTTTATAGTTACAACGAAAACAACTCTGTGTGATCACACTTTAAAGACGAATCGAAAATAGCTGATTATTTGTTGACATTTTTATTATCAGTCATTAAATATTTCTGGTACACGCTATGAGCCAATTGAGTCAATTTTTATTACTTTTAATTGAGCGACTGCGAAAACAGCGAAGATATATCTTTTCGCAGTATCTTAATGACCATCAGCATGAATTGGAGCACTTCGACGGTGAAAATACTTCGCATAGAACAATATTAGCCATGCAGAGTAATTTGCCGATACTTTTTTTTAAAGTAAATGTCCCAAGATATCGCAGCATTCACCGACGAGCCCGACGCGATAGCCTTATGTGGTCCTTAAATCAACCAGACAACGAATCTTTATATTACGAATCTTTTCGGATGAACAAATGTTCTTTTGACTTGCTTTGTGAAAAATTGACACCATATCTTCCTTCCCCGAAAGTGTTTGTTACACCACCTTTGCCAATACGAAAGCAAGTTGCGATATGTTTTTTTTATTTGGTTATTAAGGCAATTAATAATCTAAGAAACGAACACATATACTTCCCAAATTCTGAGGAAGCAAATGTAATTGCCAATAGGTTTCAAAAAGTTACGCACTTACCAAACATTATTGGTGCAATTGATGGTAAATATGGCTTACAAACATAATATATTTTATCTCACAAAACCAATTTAACTTTGTAGGAACGCACATTCCAATTTTGCCCCCAAGTGTTGGCTATCAGGACTATATAAATCGTAAAGGTTGGCCGTCAATAGTTATGCAGGCAGTGCATTAAGGCCCATATCTCATGAAGTTGGGCCGAGCGGGGAAAGAAAATAACTTTTTCGACTCAGCGCAGAAACTTTTGTCGATGGTAAAGTTTTGCTGTAGACTAGAGAGTTGTAGCTTATCCGTAGTTATGTCGAAATTTTAATTAAATAAAAAAAATCTTCGAACTTCATCTTTCCTAGTCTGAAACAAGAGCGCCTAAAAGTTTTTTATATTGGGTACCATGGTTACGAAAGCATGAACAAAAAGCAGCTGTTAACCAGCGTATTGGCAAAGAAGGCGTTTATACGGACACTCACCACGGTTTGGCATTCGTCAAGTCGAATTGAAATCTCGATTCTCGTCGCTACGCTTAATTTTTTAGATACGGTTATGGCATGTGTTTATACGTGCGTATCGAACCACAGCGCTTTCATTGGAAGCCGTTTTTAGTGCCGTATAAACGAGGTAATTGTTTGTATACATATATGTATTTATGGTATATTTTGTGGCCGTCGGTGGTGCAACGGTTAGTGTGCATGAGATCCTGGGTTCGATCCCTGCTTTCTTTCTTTCACCTCGCATAGTGACGGCGACACTATCGAGTAGTCAGCCATGCGAAAGCTTCTCAAAATACCGTTCAGAATCGGCGTAAAAACTGTAGGTCCCAATCAGTGAATACAAAACTAGAATGCACACAGCTCACTGGTTGTGAGAAGCTCTGCCCAATTCCGTAATGGAATTTTATGGGAAACCATTTATTTATTTTGATTTATGGTATATTGAATTTTTCTCTATGGTACTACGTCTATCAATGGCACAGACATGTACACATAAAGTAGTTTAAAACAGAGTTGCCAGCTGTCAAAGAAATTCAAAACCATACAATAAATACCCCTAGAGTAACCCGGTTTGGTTGCATATAAAAGGTTGCATGTTGAAAAGGATTGATCTAATAAAAACTGATAGAGACAATAGTTTAAAACAACCAACAAGAAATCAACAACGGTATTTCGTTTTGTTATGCTAAATACAACACGAATGTATACAAACAATAAAATATAACAAAAAAGTCCAAAATACGTTTAAATTGCAAAGTTCTCAACCAAACCGTTATCACAATTTGAAGTCAGTAGTTCTTGTAACTCCACCTGGTGTAAATTAATTTACATATATCCCTCAAGCGCATTGAACTTACCACGAAGAGTGTGAAATGAAACGTCAGTTGACACCACTAGGTGTATTTACTCTATGTTCAAAATAAAATATTTATTGACTCCATTGTCATCCGATTCCAAATATAAATGTTTTATAAGAAATTAAGTTATAAAATAAATAAATAAAAGAATCTCTTCAACAGTCACAAATAAATGATTTCCTTGTTAACAGATAAAATCGTTACAAATGGAAAAACTCCACGTCAAATCTCAAAATGGGCGATTTAGTTATTGTAATGGACGGCCTTTTACCCACAATCGAATGGCGTTTAGGACACATTCAAACAAGGGTTCTGATAGGAAAGTTTGCATAGCAGACGTTAGAGTTGCTAGCGGAATTATAACTCGGCCGAAAATGATACTACCAAACCATAACACCTCATCACATAACTTAGTTTTATCATAATTATTACACCATCACTAATATCTTACTTTCTCGTTTTTTCTTGTTCTGTTTCTTTATATAATCAAACAGCGGGAGTAAACAATCGCCAGACGAAGAAATCGAAGGGATTCTGACTCACACCAGTGCGCGTTATGCGAGCATTTACAATCCATCCGTTACTGTGTGAAATTCCTCAAAATGAATGCCAACGAATGGAATACCGCCAACCGCAAATATTGTTTGAATTGCCTTGCCAATAGCCACACCGTGCATGATTGCCAATCAGCGAGTACCTGTCGAAAGTGCGATCGTTGCCAACACACATTGCTCCACCTAGAACATCCGAGGGTTAGAGGTGCTGCAAGGTCTAGGTTGACAACCCCTAAACAGTAACAGCGATGGAAGAAGAAGACGGAAAGGAAACCGCAGATAGTCACTGCAGACCAAAACATAATTTCCGAGGATTTCAAGTCCTTGGCTACTACCCAGTGTGCAGCCGTATCTGCGGCATCGAAGCACTCGAGAATTTAGTTGGTGGCGGGAGTATTTATCAACCCGTAGTTTATACTTAATTCTAACTTTAAATTCTATAACGTACAAAATTACTTTGAATATATTAATTTTTACAGTTTTTAATATTAATTTACACCCGTATAGGGTGGCTAAACATATGCATATTGCGAAAAAACAGGATAAAATGTTGAAATGTCAAAACCATAGATTAAGTCATCATCGTATGCAACTTATGAAAAAGCATTTCACTCATCTGAACTCAAAACGTGGGTATCAACTCCAACTATCTTTAAAGCTCAATAAAACTCTCTTTGTAGCACCTGTCTTATTCATTGTTTTAACAAACAAGTAAATATTTTCCTTCGGAACATATTTGTCTCCAACTCAGCTGCCCCATTCACGTAGAGAGCAGCAGTATTTTTTGAAGCCTTAGGATAGAGAGTAGCGTGAGTGCATTCACTTATATCTACACAAACCATATTCATATCCCAATAAACATTTTGGCTGGATATCAACTTGAGGTACATTTGAGATCAAATACCCTTCTCAAATCTCCAATTTTAATTCTCAAATGCACCTCAAACGTCCGATTATAGTCTTATCAACTTAAATGGCACATTTTTTATACATATGGTGATTTTCTTAGTTATCAAATTGAGAAATTTGTGATTCTCAAGTAATTTCTCCAATCAGTATTGTTTTAGGAATGCCTAATTTGGCAATCCCGGAATATGTCCAATATGCGATTGGGCCAAATTCCTAGCTCAAGGGTTCGACTTGAGTATGGTTTGGTTATTATTTTAATGCATTGGGCCAAATGTCACTTGACTCCAATACAATCTTTGTAATTATTAATTTCTCTGGAGTGTTAACTATGCACTGGTCAGCGTTTACTTATTTCAAGTCACCACTGCCTTTTCTTATGCACAATAACTACTCCAATGTTTTAGGAATGCAAAAACCAAAAAAAAATGTCCAAATGATCTTCGCTATGAGAAAGAAAACAACAAACTTCTCGTTTCGACTGCTTGATAATTTCTAATTTTAGAATTCAAAGTTAAAAATTACAAACCAAAGGGTTAGCGGTAGAGCCATGCATATACACATATGTATGTAGCTATGTGCCTACGTCGTTCAAACTAATGATCTGCGACAGCGAATAATTATGTACGTTTATGCGTATGTACATACATATGTTTATATGAGGCAAAGACAATTAGTATTTGTTACAATATTAGAATACAAAAATACAAATTTGAAACGAAAGAGAAAAATTAGGGCAACTCATTCAACTTATTAAATTAGTTATGATCAAATGAATATGAAAGAAAACTAACTTCAGATGAAAAATTGTTACTAAATTATGAAATGTTAATTTAATTAATAACAATAGTAATTTTTGTAAAATAAGAAAAATATGATTGTAGAATCACGGCATTGATGTGCCTTAACATGCCGGGCCCCATTGAAATCCCTGGTTTCAATTTACTGGTAGAACCGCCAATTTAGCAATAGGTCGGCGTAGAGTAGATGTAGGCGTCTTCACATCAGCGACTCGAGCGTAACCATCTGCGCCAGGAATAATGTTGACGACTCGCCCAATGAGCCATTTCATTGGAAGCATGTTATCCTCGTGTACGATGACCATATCGTTAATTTGTAGATTTTGCTGAGGTTTTTTCCATCGGTGACGATTTTGAAGTTGAGCCAAATATTCGTTGTGCCATCTTTGCCAAAAATGTTGTTTTATAGCCGCTATTCTTTGCCAGTGCTGAAGACAGGAAATTTCGGATTTATAAGCAGTCCTTTCGGGAATGCTTCTTAAGGGACAACCAATTAAAAAATGACCTGGTGTGAGTGCTTCAAAGTCATTAGGATCAGTTGATGCGGGAGTAAGTGGTCGAGAGTTCATTACTGCTTCAACTTCTACTAGCGCCGTGGTCAACTCTTCAAAGGTGAGTCGCGCATTCGGAAGTGTGCGCAATAGGTGACCTTTCGCAGTTTTTACGGCAGCTTCCCACAATCCACCGAAGTGTGGTGCTCGAGGAGGTATAAACACGAATTCGATTAGATTGGAGGCAGAATATGACGAAATTGCTGCCATGGTTGACTCTCGATAAAATATTTTGAAGACTTCTTTTAGTTTCGTCTCAGTACCAACAAAATTCGTCGCATTGTCACAATATAATTTTGTAGGAATGCCTCTTCTTCCAGTAAACCGTTTAAGGGCCGCAATGAATGCATCACTCGATAAGTCTGAGACAGCCTCCAAATGTACAGCCTTTGTAGCAAAGCAAACAAAAACTGCAATATACGACTTATATGGTTGCTTACCTCGAATTCTCAGATAAGTTGGTATAGGGCCAGCAAAGTCGACCCCAACGATTTGAAATGGGCGAGACCCAGTAACACGGTCTTTAGGTAGATCTCCCATTACTTGAGTCAACAATTTTGGCTTATATCGGGTGCAATGTATACACTGGTGAATTATTTGTCTGGCTAAGGATCGACAATTTACAATCCAAAACTGCTGCTGAACCAGGGCCACTAACGCTCGTGCACCCGCATGATAATTTGTACGATGAAGGTGTGTGACCATTATTTTGACAAATGGATCAGCTTTGGGGAGCAACACAGGAAATTTCATTTCTGTTGGTAGATCAGAGTTGCGCAAACGACCACCAACTCGCATAATTGGCACCCCAGAAATATCGTCTATAAATAGAGCCAGAGCAGACAACTGGCCCGTAACAATCCCCGTCTTTTTTAGTTGCTGGAACTCACCAGAAAAATAGTGCTGCTGTATGGCCCAAACGATCCTGTAGAGAGTATGGTTTAACTCATGTGGAGAAACAGTAGCACCCTTGGGGAATTTTCTTGAATGAAAACGAAAGACATATGAAAATATTCGGAGACATTTTAAATAATTGCTAAATTTGTGTATCGCCTTCAAGATATACGGCATATCTGTAGTCTGGGCTATTAGAGTAATTTTCCGCTTTTCCATGGCCATTTCTTCTTCAGTAAGACCAATGTTGTGGGACGTGGGCCATGCCGAGAATGATGAATTTAAGAACTTTGGCCCGTGGGCCCAAGTAGAGTTGATTAGTTCAGACACAGTACAACCACGGGATATTAAGTCTGCTGGATTTTGATCAGTCGGAACATATCGCCAAATAACATCACATGCAAGGTCTTGAATTTCTGCTACACGATTTCCGACAAATGTTGATAAAGTTGCTGAATGTGCGTTGATCCAGTGCAAGGTGATTTCAGAGTCGGACCAGAAATATAATTTTGAGATCGGATATTTAAAATGAGCTTTAAGTTGACCCCAAAACTTAGCCATTAGATGCGCCGCACACAACTCCAGTCTTGGCAATGTGGTTGCTTTCAAAGGGGCAACTCGAGATTTTGATGCCACTAAGTTTGTAGCAACATTGCCATAAGCATCCTCACATCGAAAATAGAGACAACATCCGTAAGCCCTTGTGGAAGCATCGCCAAAACCATGCACTTGTAATGTAAGCGAATTTGGCATACGAACAAATCGAGAAAATTTAAGCTGGCACAAATTATGATAATCTGCCACAATATTGGTCCAGGCAGTATCAACTTCTTGAGGAACAGATTCATCCCAATCGCACTTGAGAATCCATAGTTGTTGGAGTAAGATTTTTGCTCTTATGACCAAAGGGCTAATAAGACCGATGGGGTCAAAAAGCGTAGAAGTGAGCGATAAAATAGAGCGTTTCGTATTCTTCGAATATGATTTTTGAGGACGGAATTCAAAACGAAATGTATCATCTGTAGGGTGCCATGATATACCTAATGTGTTTGTATAGTCACCGTCGATATACATCTCTTTTACACCGCGATCAGATAACTTCAGTTCGGGACAGTTACTGTGCCACTTTGAGAGGGAAAAATTTGAATGAGTCAAAACATCTGTCACCTCCCTTTTGATGAGCTGCAACGCATGTAAGTTATCCGCACCAGTAATCATGTCATCAACGTAAAAATCAGTAGTAATGACTGCTTTGCCGACTTCATGTAACTTTGGATACCGCTCAGCTGCAAAATGTAGACTCCGTATTGCCAGATATGGGGCAGATGCTGTACCGTAAGTGACGGTATTGAGAGCGTACGTTTCGATTGGCTTTGAATTGTCATCACGCCACAAGATCAGCTGCAGACTTCTATCATCAGGGTGGACCAAAATCTGTCGATACATTTTAACAATGTCAGCAGTCAAGCCATATTGGTGACATCTGAAACGAAGCAGAGTTATTAATAAAGTATTTTGTATAGTAGGGCCCACCATCATAATTTCATTTAGAGACAATTGTGATGATGTTCGACATGATGCGTCAAAAACTACTCGGAGTTTTGTTGAAATACTATCTGGTCGTAAGACACAGTGATGAGGAATGTAGTAGTTCTTAGTCGCAGGTGAATCAATTCGCGTCATATGTCCTAACTCTTCGTACTCCTTTAGAAATTGTGTATAGTCTTCTCTTAATCTGGGATTTTGATATAATTTTCGCTCTATAGACAAAAATCGACGCTCTGCTATGTCTCTAGAATCGCCAAGACAATTTGGGCTACTTTTGAGAGGCAGTTTCACCAGTATTCGTCCATCATCTTGAACAGTGACATTTTTCAAAAAATGTTGTTCACATTGTTGTTGCTCAAGAGTCATCATTTGACGCTTACCATCGACTGATTCCAATTTCCATAGCAGTGCAATTTTCTCGTTAATTTCACTTGAGTTATTTTCAATAGCCGTATATGTAGATTTCGATGAAGGCACCTTGTTAGTTGAGTACCTCCCAGAGACAATCCACCCAAAAGCGTTTTTTGAAGTGTAGGTAAGTTTTCGCCAAGCTGAATTTGTCCAACTGACAAAAGGGAAAAAAATGACTCAGCACCAAGCAGCATATCAATACCCCGTCGACGGTGAAACTCCGGATCTGCTAGTTCTAAGTTCGAAGGTAAATTAAAATCAGTAATTGACATATTCTCATCAGGATGATAGCCAGTGATGTTGCGTGATATAAGAAACTCAAGAGACACTTGGAAGTTATTCAGGCGGGATCTGACGGTGGTTTGAGTTTTGTATGGAACCTTTACACCAGACGAGCCGATTCCAACGACATCAATGTAATTTTTTGATCTTGCCAAATTTAACGACTTGGAAAGTGATTCGCTTATGAAATTGACTTGGGAACACGAATCTAAAAGCGCTCTTCCCAAATGGTAACATCCCTCAGAATCTCGAATCAGGACCATCGCAGTTGCCAGAATTACATTGCTTACTTTCGGCTTACAATTTTGTTGAAAGGTGCCATGAGCTGCTGCAGAAGTAGTGGGGGTATTTTCATCGGTTGGCTTATGCAGAAGCGAGTGATGACGTTGTTTACAAAAACGGCATGAATACCGAGAGGAGCACTGTGTGTAAGCATGCCCTTTCGATAAGCAGTTGAGACACAAATTTAGTTTTTTAACCTGATCAATGCGTTGATCCACGGGTAAAACAATAAATCGTTGACATGTTGTAATATAATGGCCTGATTTTGAGCAATGATTGCAGACGTAATCGTGAGCCATATTTTTTGTGACGTAAGCATGTTGTTTTGAATTATTATGCGAATAATTCGATGAGGTAGCAGTTGCTTGTTCATTTGATGATTTTCTGCACTGAGCGTCCAATTGTTGACAACGCCTGTCTAACATTGAACAACATTCAGACCACGACAGCAATTTGGTATAATCGACGAATTCATCCCATTTCTGGTTTGTTTGTGGGTCAACCTTGCTCATTGCCAGGTGAATCATGAATGCGTCACAAATCTGTTCATGTGAGCCAAGTGATTTCAGTGAACTATAGAGGGCTGAAATTGTGTCCACAATATTTCTTAATTGTTTTGGTACTGGTTTAGTAGACTTAGGGACATCAAATATTGAAGTAACATTTTCCAAAAATATCAAAGTATCGTTGTCATACCTCTCCTTCAGTCTCTCAAGCGCCTTAGAGTAGTTTTCGTCTGTGACCTGGAATGCTTTAACTGCAGCTAGGGCTTCTCCACTGAGGCAGGATAATAGGTGATTGAACTTTTCGGATGTTGGAATGCTCTGATCCTTGTGGACCAAATTGTTGAAAGTATTTATGAAATTTTTATATTCTAAATACTTTCCCTCAAATTTAGGCAATTTAAGACTTGGAAGTCTGTTGGATGATGTTTGAGGCACCAAAAATGAATGTTCTTGCACACTGGAACGTCTTCCCTGCCCAATAAGGGTTAATAAGCGTGTCTTCACTGTAATGTAGAGCTCATCAATATCAGATCTACCCGTATCCTGCGGCAATAATCGTTCGATTTGATTCTGGTAATAAGAGGCTTGCTTATAGTATGACTCGATTATGCCTAACCGACATTCCAGTTCTGTGTGCGACAGGCCGCTATTGGCCTCAACAATGTTTTTGATTCGCGTCATACTTCCTTTCGACGAGCCACGTAATTGTTTTAATTCTTCCACAGTCATGCCTTTCTGCGATGAACCAGCTTCTTCGGTCATGTTAATAATTCTAAATCCCAAAGAATAAAAAAGTTCACACGGTGATAAATTTCTCTGTTTAATGCCTTTTTATCCTAATTTTCTTCGTAGAGTTACTCTTAATTCCTATGCGAGGAATGCAATGTATGCAAAGAAAGAGTGACACGAAATTTGATGCAGATAATGAACAAAGAGAAACCGTGGCTTTGTGACGAGTAACGATGTTGGTTTATGTTGCAAAAACACACGACAATTTGGTTTTATTAAAGCAAGGCAAGTATTTTTTTTTTTTTTTTCCTTTAATTTTTAGTTAAAGTGGCGCTTCTTAGTGGTTTTTTTATCGGTTTAGCTAAAGTACTATTCTTCCCGGTAATTAATTACTACGTTTGTGGTTGGGTTGCACGAATAATTTACTTTCAACTTTAACCGTATTGTTTGCTGGGTTGTCTGGTCTTTATCACAAACACTGCTTTAATCGAGATATTAATAATCGAGATATTAATGTTTAATTATTAATCCAGATTTATTCTTGGGACACTTTACAGAGTGTCCTGTCACGGTCGCCAATGTTTTAGGAATGCCTAATTTGGCAATCCCGGAATATGTCCAATATGCGATTGGGCCAAATTCCTAGCTCAAGGGTTCGACTTGAGTATGGTTTGGTTATTATTTTAATGCATTGGGCCAAATGTCACTTGACTCCAATACAATCTTTGTAATTATTAATTTCTCTGGAGTGTTAACTATGCACTGGTCAGCGTTTACTTATTTCAAGTCACCACTGCCTTTTCTTATGCACAATAACTACTCCAATGTTTTAGGAATGCAAAAACCAAAAAAAAATGTCCAAATGATCTTCGCTATGAGAAAGAAAACAACAAACTTCTCGTTTCGACTGCTTGATAATTTCTAATTTTAGAATTCAAAGTTAAAAATTACAAACCAAAGGGTTAGCGGTAGAGCCATGCATATACACATATGTATGTAGCTATGTGCCTACGTCGTTCAAACTAATGATCTGCGACAGCGAATAATTATGTACGTTTATGCGTATGTACATACATATGTTTATATGAGGCAAAGACAATTAGTATTTGTTACAATATTACAATACAAAAATACAAATTTGAAACGAAAGAGAAAAATTAGGGCAACTCATTCAACTTATTAAATTAGTTATGATCAAATGAATATGAAAGAAAACTAACTTCAGATGAAAAATTGTTACTAAATTATGAAATGTTAATTTAATTAATAACAATAGTAATTTTTGTAAAATAAGAAAAATATGATTGTAGAATCACGGCATTGATGTGCCTTAACAAGTATCAAATGGAAGATACGGAATTGGCATATTAAAAAAATGTATTTATATACTATATATAATAGAGTGGCATTTTTTCCCTTACTTTTGAAATTCAAGGATTGCCGGGCCGCATATTATGCCACTTGATGAAAAAATGTTATGCTATAAATTTGGGGAAAATTGGACAATGTTAACACGTCGCGCCCGAAGGTCAAAGTTCAAAAATTTTGAAATTATGTTTTTCTAAGTGACAGATTGTTGCAATACATATACTTATTTTTCGGCAGATTTTTGCGAAACTTGGTGGATTTGCAACACAGAAGTTACTTTGTATCTGGTAAAAATTTAGGCAACATGGGGCAACGTTAACACGTAGCGCCTTTAGGTCAAAGTTTTTTTTTTTTTTTATTATTTTTTTTTTTTTTATTTTTTTTTTATTTTTACCAGATAAACAACAAGTTCATAGTTACAATTCTACGAAGTTTGTGGTAAAAAATGAGTATGTTGCTCGAAGCTGACTATTGGAAATACATAATTCATCAATTTTTGAACTTTGACCTTGAGGAGGTAAGTGTTAACGTCGCCCAATTTTGTCCTAATTTTTACCAGATTAAGAGGAACTTCACTGTTACATTTGTACCGAGTTTCATAAAAATCCGAATAAAAATTAGTATGTTTCTGCAAGTTGTCTATTGGAAATAGATAAATTAAAAATGTTTCAACTTTGACCTAAAGGGGCTACGTGTTAACGTTGCCCCATGTTGCCTAAATTTTTACCAGATACAAAGTAACATCTGTGTTGCAAACCCACCAAGTTTCGCAAAAATCTGCCGAAAAATAAGTATATTGCAACAATCTGTCACTTAGAAAAACATAATTTCAAAATTTTTGAATTTTGACCTTCTGGCGCGACATGTTAACATTGTCCAATTTTCCCCAAATTTATAGCATAACATTTTTTCATCAAGTGGCATAATATGCGGCCCGGCAATCCTTGAGTAGAAAGAAAAAAAAATTTTCATACAAAAAAATGCCACTCTAATATATAAGATATAAAAACAATGTACTACTTTTTTTGAATTTTTCATTTTAAAGTATTATTTATTATACCGTGGTTTTCAACAGAGACGCTACAAAAGTAAATCGATAGGGACAGCAAACGACGCCATATTTTTTCCCGCTCTTTTGACATTTCTCTTCAGTAAGGTTTGCCATTTCATCATGGAAAGATATACGAGCCAACAACGAGTCGATATTATTAAAATTTACTACCGAAATTTGGAGTCAGTGGCCTCAACCTTAAGAGCGCTACGTCCAATTTATGGTCGTCATAATCGTCCTACCAGATCAACAATTGAGCATCTAGTGGAAAAATTTGAATCCACAGGCACAGTACAAAATCTTCCAGTGCCAGTGAGACAAAGAAGTGCCCGTAGTGTCGAGAATATTGCTGCCGCTGAGGCTTCAGTTCAAGAAAGCCCAAATGTGTCGCTCACACGTCGTTCTCAAGCGTTGGGCATCTCTGTGACGTCGTTGTGGCGAATTTTGCGAAAGGATCTTGGCCTACGTCCTTACAAGATCAACTTGACGCAAGAACTGAAGCCGCTTGACCACCATAAGCGTCGTATGTTCGTGAATTGGACTGAGCAAAATGATTCGGATTTTCATCGGAAAATCATCTTCAGAGATGAGGATCATTTCTGGCTGAATGGCTTCGTCAATAAACAAAATATGCGTTATTGGTCAGACAGCAATCCACACGTAATCCATGAGTCATCATTGCATCCCGAAAAAATTACGGTTTGGTGCGGTTTATGGGCCGGCGGCGTCATTGGGCCGTACTTCTTCCGTGATGATCAAGACCGGCACATTACTGTGAATGCGAATCGCTACCGTTCAATGATAACCGAATATTTTTGGCCCCAATTGGATAATATGGACTTGGAGGACATGTGGTTCCAACAGGACGGCGCCACAAGCCACACAGCGAATGCCACAAACAATTTATTGGAAACCAAGTTTGGTCGACGTGTTATCTCACGAAATGGCCACGTCGATTGGCCGCATCGGTCGTGCTATTTGACGCCCATAGGTTATTTCCTGTGGGGCTACGTCAAGTCTATGGTCTATGCCAACAAGCCCGCGACGATTGGTGAACTTCGTACGAATATCGAACGTGAAATTGCAGCAGTATCGGCCGATTTATGCTGGAAAACCGTCGAAAATTGGGTCAGAGTCTGGACTTCTACAAGCGTGACCCTGGTGGCCATGCAAAAGGAATCGAGATCCATACGTAATGGCATCGAACGTACTTTCACAGGAATAAAGAATTTCATTGGTATCTAAAACCGGTTTTGTTTTATTTAAAAAAACTTTTGTAGCGCTCTTATTGAAAACCCCTTTATATAGTGGACTAACTAAATATTATTTTAAATTAAGAATAAAAAAAGAGATGAATTAATTATATTGGTGACTTGTTTTCCTCCTTTTCCCTTAAATAATTTTCCTTTTTATGCAAGCGGTTATTGGCATGTTGAAAAAATGATATCACAGTTCTTTCGAACTCGGTGTATGAAGATGCAGCAGCATATTTTTGATTGTAGGCTTCTGGAAAAAAATTGTATTTAGTTAACATGAATTCAAATCACAACATAAAAATTTTATTACGTTTTGATGCCGCCGTTATACTTAGAGCTCGTACGGGTTGCTTTTTTTTCGTCCCTTGCCAGCAATATTTGTTGGCTACCTCGTACGTCATCATTTTCCGCCAAGCTGTTTTTAAAAATGTTATTGAATTGCCACAAATTAAGGCCATAAGTTCGGTAACATAGTGAAAAGATGAGTAATTAGTATTTGAAAAACTAATCTGCAAGTTCATCAAATGGACTGACAGCCGGCAAACGAGTAGGTTAGCTTTAAGACATTTGCCACAAATATGCTTTAAATTTATTTTGTTGTTGCTTAGTGCTAATAAAAATGCTCTTTTGCACGGGTGCTAGATCATTTGCCGAACTTGCTGAATATTGCTAGTAATTTTGTCAAACTTACCGAATGTTTGAATTTTGGCTTCAAATTCTCTAAATTCCGAGAGCTGTTTAAATGGTGTTTTTTTTGCCAAGATTGACTTACTCTTTAAGGTCGCCGTACTTCCCCCCGATTATACCTCTTCCAGAACTCTTTTTAGCAACTTCCGCCTGATTCCATGTTTTAAAAATATTGAAAATATTTATTGTGTTTTTCTTTTTAGAAATATACTAAATGAATTATACCTTGGAGCATATTTTGGCGTAGAATACGTCTTACCTTACGGTATAGGGAGTCATGTCAAATTATTATTGTTGTAATCTTTATTTTATTGATTATGAGGAAACGGCGAGATAACTTTTTTTAAAAATTTTTTTGTAGGTAAATGAAGATGTTATCTTTCGTTTGATATACATTTCATATTGGTTGATATATTGCTAATATTTAAATTTCTCAAATGAAAATTGTTTAAACACATACACTCAAATATTTGTTTGAGTTTGTAGCGTGAACACAAACTATGCTGCTGTTTCAGTGGGGACACAAACCTTCGGCTGTTGTTTTGATTGATGAAATATTGAAATTTCGTATATTTACTTATGTATTTAAGTGAAACGAAATGTTAAATGTGAATTTGAATTTAACGTGGATATATAATTATAAAAAATATAAATCAAATTGATTTGCGTCTGTTATTTATCATTTATCCTTACTCTTTTAATTTAAAAACATATTTATCGTGTTTTTCCTACCATAAGCTTATGTATATTATCAAAAGTAACTATCAAATAATTAAATTCATTTGCTTATGTTATTTATCATTTATTGTTATATATGTTTTCTGTCTTATCGGAAGGCGTATTCTACGTTAAACTTAATGGCCGTGTCTCTGACACAGCCTGCATAAACAGTCCGTGGCCGAAGGCCTCGGACAACTGTCTGCTGTATTTTTTTAATGGTAGGTGCCAATCTTATTATTTAATTCATCCCAATCTAACAAATTAAAAGTAAGTCAAAATTATAATTGAAATTAAATACAATTAAACTATTAAAAAAGTCAAATATGCTTACCTTTTCTGGTTACAGACTCTAGAGTTGTTGTTGTAAATGTGCTGTTTAGATCAATCTACATGTGAATGAAAGGTATAAATAAAAATTGATTGGATTCGTCATTAGTAAACGTTATTATTTTGAGTGATATTAGTTCCAGTGAGTGCTGAAATTGTGAATTCGAAAATTCCAAAGTGGCGCAGCATTTAATATTAAAATGGGACGATTTTATTGGTATATTGAAAAAGTCCTTCAAATTCTAAACTTCCTTTCCTACAATTCCAAAAAAGCCTTCATTTTGAGAAATAGACATTACTTTAAATATTCTATATTACCGCTATAAAAATCATCAGGTCTTTTTGTAATATTTCTCAAAGATTGGAAAAAATTTTAATTCTCAACTTGATATCAACTTGAAAGTAAATAAGGACAGAAATGTTTCACGTCAACTTGAGAATTATATTGGAAATCAACTTGAGAACTAAGCTTTTCTCCAACATTGGAGAAATAATTTTTCAATGCATATTGGGATATTACATTCGAAATGAATGAATTTGGGTTTGAATTGCAATGAATGCGTTTTATAGAGAGCAGCAATAATAAAGAGAAAATTGCTGAGTACATACTGTACTCAGTATATGCAAAGAGTAAATACTCCTAGATAAACTACTTCTCTCAGAAAATTTACGACTTTAGGCTTGGTGTAATATGAACTTTGGATGTTGAAAAGTATTGATTTAATAACAGTAGATAAAGGCATTGGTTGAAAACAATCAACAAGAAAACGTCAAATGTATTTCGTGTTTCTGAGTTAAAATTGTTGTGTTAAATACAATACAAATGTAAGCTAACAATAACAGTGAACAAAAAAGTGTAAACCACATTCAAATTTCACAGTTTTTCACCAAAACGACATGAAAAAATCCAGTCAGAAGTTCTTGTAACTCCACCTGGCGTAAGTCAATTTTCCTCAAACATCTCGCTATGGCACCGAACTCACCACGAAGAGCGTGATATAAAACGTCAGATTCCAGAAATTTTCACTCTATATAACTACTCTATGAGTATGAGTATGACAAGGACAACAACGCCAGCCTGGAGATTGATAGGAGAATTGTGCTTGCAAATTGATGTTATTTTGGGCTCAGCAAGCAGTTTAGGAACAAAGCCCTCTCTTGACGGACAAAAGTCCAGCTATATCAGACTCTCATTTTACCTGTCTTGACATATGGCTCCGAAACTTGGGTCATATCGCAAGCGGTTGAAAAACACCTGGGAGTTTTCGAGAGAAAAATTCTCCGTAAAATATATGGGCCTGTTAGGTAAAACGGCGAGTACCGACGTCGCTGGAACCCAGAGCTATATAGTCTCTATTCTGACGTGGACATAGCTAGACGAATCAAAGTGTGCCATTGCGTTGGCTAGGCCATGTTATCAGAATGGATGAAGATGAGCCAGCGCGAAAGATTTTTGATAACGTACCCGATGAAAGCAGGAAAAGAGGACGACCAAGACTCCGCTGGAAAGACCAGGCAGAAGAATCCCTCCGTATCCTTGGTGTTACCAACTGGCGAGAAAAGGCGAAGGATAGAGCCAGTTGGAAGAATATGTTGACATTTGTTTGTTTAATTAATATGTGTAAGACGTCTGACCTCATGAGGTTGTAATATAGTCAATAAAAGTAAAGCAAAGTATGAGTATATGGTTTGCGTGAGTATGTGAAGTGCAAACGTCGTTTGCAAAAACTTTTGCAATATACTCTCTCGTTCAGATAATTAGAAGCAACTAACTTTGTGGATTAAGTACCAACATCTTTTTGTGTTACTACCATTGGAAAAATCATTTTCTTTTTAAAAATATAAACAACAACATTAACGTTTAATGCAATAGAATTGTCAAGCTTCTTTTTCCAAAAAAAAAAAAAAGTAAAAAATAAAAAATTTTCCGTTCGTATTATTAGAACCATTTAACTAATTTTATTTAAAAATTCATTATTTTATAATTTAATAATAAAACCCTTTAATATTTTGGTTATTAATAGTATTGTAGACTTTTAATAGTAGGTGCTACCTCCCTTGTTTAAAATAACTTCAAATATACGAATTTTTAATGATTCATGAAGTGCTGTTAAATAATCTAAAGAAATCTCATTCCAGGAGTCTTTAGTGGCTTGAATTAGTGATTCCTTATCGTCAAATTATCTTTCTCCTTCATAAACCTTGCGGAAAAACCCACCACAAACACCTTCAATTATGTTTAGGTCAGGAGGAAATTGTAGCCAATTAAGAAGACGAAAATTTTGGTTTGAAATTAAGTATTTCACAACTCTAGCATTATGAATAGGAGGATTATCTTGTTGCAGAATCTATGGAATCGGTAGAAAAATATTAATTTAAATTAGGGAAAGGTGATTGTAACAGACTCTTGTATGTTTCAACAGTCATTTTCGCACTTTGAAATTCTAAATCGATTGTGCCGTAATACGTTATTGCACCCCAGACCATTACTCCGCCCTCTCTGCTGTGATGACGATTTAAAAATGGCTCCTAGAATCTCGTAGCGTTGTAACTATCTAGGACATCTACATTAAATTTATTTCCCTCACTAAAAGGCAAAGTACGCCAATCATTAACAAGACCTTATACTTGAATGTCGCATGTAATATGCACTCTAGCAAATTGTAACCGAATTTCTTTGCGCAATTTATTAAGTGGCGGATTTTTCTATAGTTTTTAGTCTTTTATAGTCTAGATACTTTCCTTTGGTGCTGAAAGAGAACAATTTGACGCAATTATCATTTCGGTTGGAGTTAAAGCAGTTGCAATCCTTCCTTTGTAATTCTTTTCAAAGTTTTCAACATCTTTTAAGTATCCCATCACAGTTTTGTGACTTGGCCCAATTTCCCGTGCAATATCCTTGCGAATGATAGACATCGATTTTGGTTCTTTCCGCTAAGTTCAAAATACTTTTCTTGTCCGTTTTTCACTAATGTTTAGAAGAAAGTAATATTTTTCTTTAACTAATTGCTTGATGTATTAACCAAATGCGACTTCGTGAAAAAATTTAAAAATATAAAGTGGTTCTAATCATATGAGCGGAAAACTTGTTTTTTTTTGTCGTTTTTGGAAAATGACCTTTATAATACTGTCGCATTAAACTTTAATGTTGTTGTTGTTATTTTGCTCAAATGTTTTTGCTTAAATGCTTTTTCCGATGTCAGTAAGATTTTAGATGTCGACAAAAATTTTAAAAAGATATTAAATTAAAGATTAAAATTAAAAAAATTTTAGGCAGTTCTAGTCGTCCGATTGTGAGATAGAAGTGGAGTATAGCAAAATTTCGAGGGCTATTCTTAGCCACTTGTAATACGATTTCTCCTTGGGCTTAAGACGCGAGAAAGCTACTTTCAAAAAATTGTATTTTCGGTACAAACCCTTATATAGTATATATATGACCTTTATTTGTTTAACCAGAATATATCAATATAAAACAATACCCTGATAACGTAAACAAAATGATGTTCCTTTATTCATATATTATATCAAATTTGCCGTAATTCTTGTATCTAAGTTTTTTATGTTTTTATATGTTTAATAGTTTTCATATGTTTAACTGTGTTAAAAGAACAATGAGAATTGTATGAATTAAATGAATTTATACTGAGTTTTATACCTATGACAAACCTTTATTTAGATTTTTTTATTGACTATATTACAACCTCATGAGGTCAGACGTCTTAAACAAACAAATTAAACAAATTCCAACATATTCATACATATCACTTATACGGCGGGATTCATCTGCCTGGCCTTTCCAGCGCAGTCTTGGTCGTCCTCTTTTCCTGCTTCCATTGGTTTCGCTATAGAAAACCTTTCGCGCTGGCTCATCTTCATTCATTCTGATAACACGGCCTAGCCAACGCAATTGGCCCACTTTCATTCGCCAAGCTATGTCCACGTCAGAATGCAGATTATATAGCTCTGGGTTCCATCAACGTCGGTACTCGCCGTTTTCCCTAACAGCACCATATATTTACGGAGAATTTTTCTCTCGAAAACTCTCAGGTGTTTTCCATCCGCTTGCGATATGACCCAAGTTTCGGAGCCATATGTCAAGATAGGGGGCTGATGCTGAGAGTCGATAGCGTTCGGAATTATTGCCATACGATCGAAATTTCGTACTTTTGGTATACCAAAGTATATACTGCAGCCTTTCTGATTTTTATCTCCATTAAGATGTTGAAGAGATTGCACGAAAGTCTGTGGCCTTGTTTAAGTCCTCGCTTGGAACAGAATGGTCCAGTTAGTTCTTTCCCAACTTTCACTGCTGATTTGGTGTTGGTCAACGTCATTCTACAGAGGTGGATCAGTTTTGCCGGAATACCAAGTTCAGACATAGCTTCGTACAGTTTTCCACATATGGGGCTATTGAAAGCAGCTTTTCGTGGGTCTTTTCCAGGATATGGCGTAGCGTGAATATTTGATCAGTCGTGGACTTGCCTGGTCCAAAACCACACTGATAAGGTCCAATCAGGTTTTCAATAATTGGGTTTAGTCTTTCACATAATCCGCTCGACAATACCTTATACGCGATGGATAAAAGACTGATACCGCGATAGTTGGAACAGACACACGGATCACCCTTTTGAATACAGGACATAATACACTGAGACTCCAATCGTCGGGTATAGATTCCCCCAGCCATATACCGCATATAAGTCGATGCATGTGGGCTAGCAGTCCTTCGCCACCGGACTTAAAAATTTAAGCACCAGCGGCTTTATTATTCTTAAGGCAGGAGATAGCCGTTCTAATCTCGTCTTGTTTGTGTGGGGGGGGGGGGGGGGGGGTACTGTCTACACTATCCTCATCTTCAGTGGAAGAATCAGAGTGGATTAGTGCTGAAAAGTGGTCTCTCCACATTTTAAGCACACACTGCTTCTCAATCACCAGATTCCCATTCTCGTCCTTATAGGAGGGCAGCCCATTATTAGGCCCTTTATTCAATATTGTTACCCTCTGGAAAAACTTTCGGGATTCACCATTCTTCCTGCCCATTTCGAGTTTTTCGCTCTCTCTCTCTCTCTCTGCTCCCACTGCCATTTTTGCGCCTAAATAGTTGGTTTTCCTCCCCTCGTAGCCTCTTGTACCACTCACTCCCAGCTCGCGTTGTAACTGACTGTTTCGTTTCCATACGTGCAGCGTCTTTTTCATCAGTTGCAATGCGATATTCTTCGTCGCACCATGGTTATCCTTCTGCGGTTTTTGATAGCCAAGTTCTGTCCTTGCAGTGGCTTCCAAAGAATTGGAGATGTGCTTCCGGTTTTTGATAGCCAAGTTCAGTCCTTGCAGCGGTTTCCAAAGAATTGGAGATGTGCTTCCACTGCGCATCTGGGTCTTCGGGAGGGGGGTATTCTGCTCTAGCACGAGAGAGAGAGCTTTTGTCGATAGGACATTGTTATCTTCGGTATTTGTAGCTTGTCAATATCCAGCTTTTCCTGTGTTCGGCTTCGTACGTTTTTCGCCTTGGAGATAGAAGTGGGGTATAGTAAAATTTCGAGGGTTATTCTTAGCCACTTGTTAATATGATTTATCTTTGGACTTAAGACGCGATAAAGCTCCTTTCAAAAAAAACAATTTTCGGTACAAACCATCATATAGTAAATACATGACCTTTATTTATTTAAACAGAAGATAACAATATAAAACAATACCCTCATAGCGTAAACAAAATTATGTTCCTTTATTCAAATATTATATCAAATTTTCAGTAATTCTTGTTTTTTATGTTATGATTTTATGTTTTCATATGGTTAACTGTGTTAAAAGAACAATGAGAATTGTATGAGTTAAATAATTGTATAGTTAGTTTTACATCAATGACAACCCTTTTTTTAGATCACTCAAGATAAATAAAGCTTTCGCCCTCTCACTGGAGCTTGATGAAGATTTCCATCGTGGTTCCAATCGGTACTACTCAGTTTTAACCGATTGATAATTGCTTTGTCGCTTGAAGAGATTTATGTGGCACTTTTAGAGGCAACGATAAAACGGTAAGTAGTCACTGGAAATAAAATATCACTGAAGAATAAAACCAAACCTAGAGTCTTCTATTCAATTCCATGTGCATTTGGGGAATTATTTACGGCGCTGTGCATTCAATATTAAAATACAGACCTCATTTAGAAGTACATTTAACTAAGTTGAAAATGGTCCTTCGTCCTTTGGAACAACAGAGATTGACATTTTTTTAATTCTCCAATGAAAGTATAATTCTTTGTCGCATGGAGGAAACATTTTCGCTAATGTTTTTACGCTGCTACAATGAAAAGTCTCGTGTATACCCAACAATTTGGTTGTCGCTGCAACGATACATGATTTCTTTGAAAAATTTTTAATTAAAAAAATGCTTTAAAATTTAAAAATATAGGTGCACGAGATTTAATCTGCTGATATTGGGGATATCTCTTACTTTTTATAGTTTATTTTAATTATTTATTTATTTTGGAGTTTTGACAACATTTATTTATAAAGTAGTTGGTGATACAATTTCTTTATTGTAACGAAAGTAATTTTTTTGAAGATAAAGAGAGAAAAACAGTCGAAAAAATGAGCGAGCGCAAAACGAGGCCGACAAGAGAGGAGAGTTCTTTGCAGAAATAATTTAAGTATATTTGTTAAAACAGACAAATTAGGTATTCTTAGTAATAATCTTTTATTGTGAAAAATAAATTGTGTGAATTTATGTGTTTGCTGTAACCGTTTATGGAAATTGGGAATCTATAATGTCCCATGTAGAACGCAGTTTATAGCGTGCAGGTTAGTGATAACCTTGTTCTCTAATCTTTGCCCTTTACACCACCCACTTTGAGGGTAAATTGGCATTTCAGTTGGCAACACTGTGTTTAGACCAACACCGCGCCGAGGCAAATTATTACTGACAGTTATTGATTTTTGGCAGTTTTGTATGAATTTTGGAAGTTTTTGAAATAACTGAATCTTTTAAATTAGATCACTCGGCCACATCTGGACTAACGTTGCTCTATGCCGAATACCATTAACGGTAACGGGTTCTCAAGTCATTTTGAAAGAAATAAGGTCCGACGCACCACACCTAAGCTGTCAATCTTTATGAATGCAGTGATATCAGGTCGACTTTTGGACCAGAATCCGGATATCAGGCGAGCATTCCCAGTGCTCAATACGCGAACTCACTGTTGTCCAGCATAAATTCTTGCGGCAGCACAATCTGATACGGGTGTTGGCACAAATCTAACAGAAACTTAAGCCGGTTTCCATCTCTGGCAATGCCCAATTTAGCTGATCAGCGGCGAATTGACATTTCTGGGGTTTATTCGATATGGCGGCCATGTATTCCTCACTTCGCACCAATCTCTATCTGGTTGGCAGCCTAAGGTCCAAAATAGTGTATTCGAGCTTAAAATTATCCGCGGTGTGACGAATTGCGTGCTCATTCAAGTCATGACATATGTAATACGGAAATATTTATATTTATTTAATTTTTATTTAAAAGATACCAGTTAAAAACCACTGCAGAATTATTATAAGATGTTGATATTATAAATGGTGCACTTCGGAAAATTCATGAATCTTGTTTACTTAGATTTAGGACCACACTTACTGCTCAGAACCTAAGGATTCCACTTTCTATCATATTTCCCCAAATTTGTTTAGTTTAGCTTCGTGTTCTTGGCAATAATGCTGGTAACAATATTTAATGGAAATTTCAATAGGTTTTTGGCTAATATCGATGTCAGTTTCCAAAATTGTGGGATGCTATCTGCTCGTGATTCTGATTAATCTACTTTAGGGGCGCATATTTGTCTCTACTACCATCAATCAAGGTCCAACCAAATTATTAATCAATTAAGATAGTGTGCAGTTTGTAAGTACAATTTATGAAAATCTTTATCCCTTTGATAGGCACCATCAATATTTTCCAATCAGATCAAAGCAATATCCTACAATCAACACATACCAGAAAAGCTTTACGTGACGTCAGATTATAGATTTTGGAGATGACATTGATTTTTAGGGCGCTTGAGAGTCATGTAGATGTTGTCTGATAATGCACATGTAATAACGCCAAATACACCTTTGGAATTGACCGATTGGGTAATCGTCGTCCATATGGGCCAATTCCATAAATATTGATGATATGTGTGATATTTTCCAGTGTTTGAATTGCTTAACTATTTTAAATTAATTTGTTATTGCTTAGCTGTGACTAACGATCATAAAAAGCAAACGTGAAGAGAGGAAGGCAATTGGTAGGTTCGTCTAAAAGCGTTGTTGGGTTCTGCTTTCGCAGCTTAGCTAGAAATAGATTTTCATAGAATTGATGTTACCGCCAGCAATCAGTTTTTATTTATACCCAGCCAAGCAAAGGAGTCCGCAAGGTGCTCCATTAGGTGCTAACGCTCCTAGGGAGGCTCCAAAAGGAGTCCCAAAGGCGCATATGGGCATTTCCACAGAAGCTCCACCCTGGCCGAAAAAATAAAAGTTATCCACCAGTTTTTTTTACATGTATTATTAAAGAGAAGCATTCAAAATTAATTAAATAGAAGATTAGTTGCTTTCCTCAGATGCGATGGTGTGTTATCGGGCTACAAAATACAGGTTCGTGTTTTACAATTTACATTTCTGAGATTAATTATGCAATTCGAATCTTCGAAAGTGGAAGACATGCAAATAAAAGCAGCTCAAACTGCATTTTCAACTAGAACAATAATTTAAGACCTTTACATAAATTTTTTATAACTACCTACTATCTCATCTTGTACTCCTAATCATTGTTTTACAAAAAAAAAATATTTTTCGCTGAAAATGTCTTTTCAACAAGCGAAATATAGCTAAAAGTTAAAATATACATATAAAAACTAAAATGCATGTTTTATTTGCGTTAAGTAATTTTTTAATAACAATTTTAACTAAAAATTTTCCAGTGGAAATTTAAGTAACGTAACGTCATCTAACGTCACATCAGATACTAAGGTAAAAAACAAATAGGAAAACATTTCTAAATTGTATAACTTGGGAAAGAAACTTATATTGATTTAAATGCTACTAAAAATAGTTGCACAAAAAAAAAGTCTTGCCAAACTCGCAGAGTTTTGCAATTTTGTAATCCAAGTCAAACACACACTTCTGTTTTTTGTAACGTCACGCCAGCTCATATTTTTGCTTCTATTTTTGAATCCTCCGTGTCTATTGTTCTCAATTTCTTTAATGAATAAACTGCTACTTAATTACTACGCAAATATAAAAAAGCTTTTTAAAAATATAACTTCTTCATATTTTTTTAAAATATTTTTTCGTACAAATGTCACGTAACGTCAAAATGGAAATGCTCATATCAACCTGAGAAAGCAGCATACTCAAAACATATAAAAAAGTGGACACTAGGGACTCCTTAAATGAGTGTTTTCGGATTCCCTGCACGCTCAATTAGATAACCCACAAGGACTCCGCATGGACTCCATTTATCTCCTCAAATTTTTAAAAAATGTCACCAATAATCAATCGAAAACAACCGTAATCATTCGAAAACAGCTCCCAAGTTTATAAATTATGAAAAACATAAGGCATCAATGCAATCATAGTTATTTTCTGCAGTGCAATCTGTTCTTCTTTAAAATTATGTTTTTACAAAATTGAGTATGTATTAGGGTGGGTCAAATTGTATGGAACGATTTTTTTTGATGAAGCGTATAGCAAAAACGTAATCTATAGGTGATTCTGAGAAATTTTGCTCAAGAGACCATAGCTCTAAGTCGGATTTGGAGCCCCCCAAATTTTCAAAATAGATATTAGTGTTAATAGAGTGTTTTTGTTGAAACCTTGAAAATGTTGATTTTTTCAGATCGATTTTCCTACAAAAAGGAGTTCGAAAACAAAAAAATTTATCGTAATAAAAGTTGTTGGAAATTATCTGAGCTTTCATAATCTGCAAAAAAAAACTCGAAAAATATCGAAGAAAATTCAGAATTTATTAGTTAAAAGTTAATTCTAGGCTATTTTTCGACAAAAAATTCCTAATATCGCTACTAAAAATATCAATACAGATTCTGAAATGTGATAAAAATACCTTTCAAACAAGCCCACATTGAGAAATCTACTATAATTCTATCCGATTTTATGACGAATTTAATTAAATTATAATTTAATTAAATTATAATTTATAAATTATAATTATTCTATGTATATATGGAAAAATATCTATTTTGAAATTTTGGGAGCTCCAAATCCTTCTTAGAGCTATGGTCTCTTGAGCAAAATTTCTCAAAATCACCTATAGATTACGTTTTTGCTATACGCTTCATCAAAAAAAATTAACCCGCCCTAGTATGTACGTAATATCTATATATATAAAAATGAAAGTCTGTCTGTGTACAGAAATAGTTTGTAAGACTACTCCTCTCACACGGCGTACCCGATCTTCATGAAACTTTCAGGGCTTATTCGTGTCGGCCAGGAGAAAGTTTTAGAGAGTATAAATTTTTGGAAAAATGGGCGGGGTTACGCCCCCTTTTGAAAAATATTTTTTCTCGGCAACCGTCCAACCGATTTAGCCCAAACCGGTTTCATTCGAAAGGGTATAGTCCAGATTATGTTTATAGAGTATAAATTTTTGGAAAAATGGGCGGGGTTACGCCCCCTTTTGAAAAATATTTTTATCTCGGCAACCGTCCAACCGATTAAGCCCAAACCGGTTTCATTCGAAAGGGTATAGTCCAGATTAGGTTTGGAGAGTATACATTTTTGGAAAAATGGGCGGGGTTACGCCCCCTTTTGAAAAATATTTTTATCTCGGCAACCGTCCAACCGATTTAGCCCAAACCGGTTTCATTCGAAAGGGTATAGTCCAGATTAGGTTTAGAGAGTATAAATTTTTGGAAAAATGGGCGAGGTTACGCCCCCTTCCAACGAACACAGCGTTTGCTGTTTTCTTTTTAATTCCGAGTAAGCCGTGCCGTGAACATCTCCCTCCCTTCCTCTTTAGCATTCATTCCACCGTATTGAATGTTCACTAAAGGAGTCACCTGTCTTGACTGATGTCCTTTATGGGGTTGTTGATGATGTTGTTGAAGACTGACTACTGAAAGGATCCTGTGTAGTACAGCAAAATGTTACCTAAATAAATATCCTTTAATCAAAACAACACAGCACATAAACTGGTCGCTAAATAAAAGAGTAACACTTGATGGGTTCTGGTTATGTATTAAAATTCTTTATTGAATAATCTACAATGTATTTTGTACAATATGTTTCACTGAGAGCTCAAAAACTAATCATCTAAAAAATAGGATTACAAAAATGTGTTGATTCTAATGTTCACAAATTGATGTATTTTACGATCAGCTGGTTGCTTTTGTTATTTTATCGACTCCGTCCAGCTTACAGCCAATGATGTCTACGTGCTTAGAATTATAATTGTTTTATATATTCAGTGTTGTGAATTGGTATATTTAAGATAAGGGCAGTACGTAGATTGACATAATTACATATTTGCTTTAATCTTTATCTAAATCTACATGGACTTAACATTCTGCCGGCCTTGAATTTAGTAAATTCAACAAATAAAAAAAAATTATTATTTATTTAAACAGAAAAAAAAATACGAGTTTATTTAGGTTGATCACAAGGTGTTCCTACTGGGTAATGTTTAAAGCGTCGTAGTAAATGTGGCTATTGGGTGTTACGTGATCAGCTGTTGATTTATGTTGACAAATGATTTAGCAATTTAACAATACAACGTAATGCAAGGTAAGTGAAATCTATTAAGCTTTTATTCTATATTATACAATATTTATTATACAATTTTTATATTTTAGGATGGTAGAGATTAACCCACGGCAACCAGCTTTATTAAAATTAAGGCTGTGGATAGTTAAACAGGTACGTAGAAATAATGCGTCATACACTTATTTCATCTATTCTTTTTTATTCTAGGTGTTACGCCCCCTTCCAACGAACACAGCGTTTGCTGTTTTCTTTTTAATTCCGAGTAAGCCGTGCCGTGAACATCTCCCTCCCTTCCTCTTTAGCATTCATTCCACCGTATTCGGCCCCGTTCGGTAGGAACTCTTTTTTTTCTCTCGATTGTTTCCCTTCGTCTAAAGGTCCGTTTTTAAACTTCTTAGTGCCGTATTAAACTAGGATTTCAAGCGTGAGTTTTTCGAGTCAGTGAACAAAAGTCCACTCGATTTGAATTTCAAGCTCAAACGTGAGTTTTTCGAGTCAGTGAACAAAAGTCCAATCGATTTGAATTTCAAGCGTGAGTTTTTCTCATTTCTTTCTCATTTCTTTCTTTTTCTCATTCTTTATGTTTTGCGTGAGTTTTTCTCATTTCTTTCTCATTTCTTTCTTTTTCTCATTCTTTATCATTTCATTTCTTAAGCGTCCGTCGTCGCAAAACGTTCCTCGGAATTCATGAGGTTCTTACCATGCCACGCAAAGCAAAACATCATTCATTCGGACGGCGCACGCGCAATGCAAATGATGTTCGACAACATCGAGCTCAGGAATCGGAAGAGCAACGAACACAGCGTTTGCAAGTGCAACGAGAAATAAGATCGCATCAAAGAGCCAATGTGAGTGATGCCAATCGTCCTCTAGAACTGCCATCACAATCCGAACAAGAAAGCAGACGCGAGCGTAATCGACTGCAAACTTCGCGCGCACGAGCTGCCGAAACTGACCAAGAAACTGCCGCGCGAAATGCACGCGATCGATCTCGATCTGCGCGCGCACGAGCTGCCGAAACTGATCAGGAAACTGCCGCTCGGCGCTTGCAAGATCGTGCACGAGTCACAAGAGCACGACAGCCACCCATTTCTTTGGACCGCATTGCGTTCGATTACCGCTACGACATTGATTATAGCGCACATCCTTTCGTACAAATCGGACCAATGGACAAAGTGTGTCGGTACTGCAACGCCTTGAAATTCAAAAACGAACCACCTGGCATGTGCTGCTCAAGTGGTAAAGTGCAATTACCGTCGTTGCAAGCACCACCTGAACCATTGCAAACGTTGCTGGCTGGTACAACTGACGAATCTAAGCATTTCCTCACCAACATCCGCAAGTACAATGCATGTTTTCAAATGACATCATTCGGCGCAACACAAATCGTACGTGCCAACTTCATGCCGACGTTCAAAGTACAAGGCCAAATCTACCACCATGCTGGCTCACTTCTGCCACTTCCAGACGCAGAGCACAAATTTCTGCAAATCTACTTCATGGGAGATGATGACGAACAAGTTCGACAGCGTTGCGGATTCATTCCTACTGCTCGGCAAAGCATTGTTGCATCGCTTCAAGCATTCCTTCAACGGCACAACGAGCTCATTCGACTATTCAAAAGCGCAATAGAAAATATGCCTGCAGATGACTACAGAATAGTCATAAAAGCAGACCGTGCGCCAGCAGGAGAACATGAACGACGCTTCAACGCACCGACAGTAAACGAAGTGGCGATTATCATTGCTGGGGAGCAGCATGAGTCACGTGATATTGTTCTCCATCGCCGCAGCAACACATTAGTGCGCATCAAGGAAACACATAAATCGTACGATGCCTTGCAGTATCCGCTCATCTTTTGGGCCGGCCAAAATGGATACGATTTTACGTATAAGCTGAAGAACCCAGCAACCGGCGAAGATATGACCAAGAAAGTTAGCTGTATGGACTTCTATGCATTCCGCTTGATGTTGTTCAGCAATCAAGACAACCACATTCTCAAATATCGTCAATTGTTTCATCAGTTTGCTGTCGATATGTACGCGAAAGTCGAGTCTGAACGCCTTGCATTCCTTCGTCACAATCAAACAAAACTGCGTGCCGAAAATTACATTCATCTCAGAGACGCTATAGCAAACGATGGCAATGTCAACGATCTTGGAACAATGGTGATTCTGCCATCCACGTACATCGGCAGCCCGCGTCATATGCACGAATACGCACAAGATGCAATGACATACGTTCGTTCATACGGCCGGCCGGATTTGTTCATGACATTTACATGCAATCCAGCGTGGCCCGAAATTCAAGAACTTTTGTTGCCAGGACAAAAGCCTATCGACCGTCATAACATCATTGCCCGCGTATTCAAACAAAAATTGAAATCGTTGGTGGACTTCATCGTCAAGCATCATGTTTTCGGAGAAACGCGTTGCTGGCTCTACTCCGTCGAATGGCAAAAACGTGGACTGCCACACGCACACATTTTAATTTGGCTCATTCAGAAAATCACAACCGATCAAATTGACGATGTGATTTCTGCTGAGTTGCCTGATGAACAACTCGATCCAAAATTGTTCCAAATCGTGAAACAAAATATGGTGCATGGTCCCTGCGGCACATTGAACCCAAATTCACCATGCATGGTAGATGGGAAATGCACGAAACGTTATCCGCGTCAACTTATAAGTGACACAGTTACGGGAACTGATGGATATCCCCTCTATCGTCGACGATCGACTGCAGATGGAGGATATTATACTTCAGTCACCATTCGTGGAGTTCAAATCGACATCGACAATCGCTGGGTCGTTCCATATTCGCCGTTGCTCAGCAAAACATACAACGCGCACATCAATGTGGAATACTGCAATTCGGTGAAATCAATAAAATACATTTGCAAATATGTCAACAAGGGAAGCGATATGGCCGTTTTTGCAACAGAGAATGCAAATGACAATGCAAATGTTCGTGTCGATGTTGACGAAATACAACAATACCAAATGGGCCGATACATAAGCAGCAATGAAGGGATTTGGCGAATTTTTGCATTTTCCATTCATGATCGACAACCAACGGTGGTTCATTTGTCTGTCCATCTCGAAAATCGACAACGCGTATATTTCACCGCTGAAAATGCAGCTGAACGCGCAACAACACCGCCAGCCACAACATTGACTGCTTTCTTCACATTATGTCAAGAGGACCCATTTGCTGCCACTTTGCTGTATTCGGAAGTGCCAACGTATTTCACATGGAATGCATCTACCAAAAAATTCCAGCGTCGCAAACAAGGAAAGCCGTTACAAGGGCAAGTTGGAATTTTCTCAACGAATGCATTAGGTCGTTTATACACCGTTCATCCCAGCAATGCCGAATGCTTCTATTTGCGCATGTTATTGATCAATGTTCGCGGACCGAAATCGTTTCAACAACTTCGCACAGTTGACGGCTACCTTTGCCCAACTTATCGCGATGCGTGCCAACGACTGGATTTATTGGAGAGCGACACGCATTGGGACACCACTCTGTCAGATGCGTCATTGACTAGCAATCCAAATCAGATTCGCGCGCTGTTTGCAATTATTCTGACCACGTGTTTCCCATCTGATCCAGTTCATTTGTGGGATAAACACAAAGATGCCATGTCGGAAGATTTTCTGTTTGGCCATCGAAATGACACCAATAGCCCAGATGCGCAATTCACGCCAGAAATTTACAACAAAGCATTGTGCGCTATCGAAGACAAATGCTTGGCAATCGTTAACAAACCACTGCTTCAGCTTGGACTGCCAGCTCCACTTCGGCCAGCCACTGATTTATATGATCGCGATTTGCATCGGGAACAGCAATATGATCCTCACGAATTGCAGTCGTTCGTTGACGCACAATTGCCACGCACTCTGTCTGAACAACGTAACGTCTACAACACCATAATGACAGCAGTCGAACAACAAGCAGGCGGATTGTATTTCTTGGACGCTCCCGGAGGAACTGGAAAAACATTCACCATTTCGTTGATTTTGGCGAGCATTCGTGCGCAGAACAACATTGCTGTTGCGGTAGCATCTTCAGGGATTGCAGCAACACTTCTCGCAGGTGGCCGAACAGCGCATTCAGCATTCAAATTGCCATTGAATTTGCACCAAACGGACACTCCGAATTGCAACATCAAGAAAAACTCCGGAATGGCCAAGGTGTTGAAAGCATGCAAACTCATCGTATGGGACGAATGCACAATGGCTCACAAAAAGTCGTTAGAAGCGCTTGATCGCACGCTCAAAGATTTGCGCGAAGATTATCGACCGTTCGGCGGTGCAGTTATTTTGTTAGCTGGAGATTATCATCAAACACTTCCAGTAATTTCAAAATCAACTCCTGCCGACGAAATAAATGCATGCCTCAAATCATCCGTTCTCTGGCGAATTGCGCGTAAATTGACATTGACAACGAATATGAGAGTGCACTTCCAACCAGATGCATCTTCCGCTCGGTTCGCTGAACAACTTCTTCAGCTTGGAGATGGAAAAATGCCAATCGATCCATCGTCGAAATGCATTACGTTGCCGTCTGATTTTTGCGATGTAACACAAACCGTTCCGGCACTAATTGACAAAGTGTTCCCGAGTATTAGCATCAACTATGTCAACCATCAATGGTTGTGCGAGCGAGCCATTTTAGCAGCGAAAAACAATGATGTCAACGTCATCAATTTGTCGATTCAAGCGCAAATTCCTGGAGATTGCCACACGTACAAACCGGTCGATTCCGTCACAAATCAAGATGAAGCGGTCAATTATCCAATTGAATTCTTGAATGCTCTTGATTTGCCCGGCCTACCACCGCACATATTGAGTTTGAAAATTGGCGCGCCGATCATATTGCTTCGCAATCTGAATCCACCAAGACTTTGCAACGGCACTCGATTGGCAGTAAAGCGCATGATGAACAACGTCATCGAAGCCACAATTTTTAATGGCTCATTCAGAGGAGAGGACGTGCTGATTCCCCGCATTCCCATGATTCCAACTGACATGCCATTCGAATTCAAGCGCTTACAATTTCCAATTCGTCTGGCCTTTGCAATGACAATAAACAAGGCCCAAGGGCAGACATTGCAAGTTTGCGGCATCAATTTGGAGAATCCATGCTTTTCACACGGACAACTTTATGCGGCCTGTTCCCGCGTTGGCAAGCCATCAAATTTGTTCATCTATGCTCCCGATGGTAGAACCAAAAATGTCGTGTACACAAATGCATTGCAATAGATGCGTCATTCACCATTTTTCATTGAATAAAAAATTAATATTTCCACACACAAAACATGCCTTCGTTGCTTCTTTTTTCCCATTTACAAACTTTTTTTGACTTGGTTTGTATGTTTAGGCTTTGAAGGCAAAACAACGTTTGCCCGGGTCAGCTAGTGTATATATATATATCAATGATTGTTTTGTTTTCACATAATTTGTTAATATTTCTTCAGGCAATTTTGTAGAAGTTTCTCATGATTCGACTAAACCATTCCATACGGAACTTTTATAAGTTCACTCTGCAAACACTTCTGTGAGGAGCGCTGTGTGACGCCCCATTTTAGGAGTACAAAGATAATGGAATGACAATATTATTCAACGCTCCTAAAACAATTCCATGCGGAACTCTTTCGGATACCCTTTATAAGTGCACTTCGCAAACAGTCATGTGTGGAGCGCTAGGGGGCTTCCTACACGTTCCTTTTTAGGGTACAAAGACAATAACAAGACAATACAACGCTCCGAAAACAATACCATGCGGAGCTCTTTCGGATGCCCTTCATAAGTGCACTGCTCAAACACTCATTTTGGAGCGCTAGGGGATCCATACACCCCCTTTTTTGGAGCGCTACTAATTTGGTTGGCTAGTTAGATTCCTTGGATTTACTTAAATTCTTTGTTGTGTAATTTTCTCAGTCGAATGCAGGTTGGAATTTGTGACTGTGCTCGAAATCAGGTGTACTTGAATCATCGATGGAAAGTTGCAAATATGAAAAAATCGATGCGATCGAATAGAAACCAATTTTTGCCAACTAATGTCTTCAATACACATGAAAATTTATAAACAAAAATTGTTAAAACTAATCATCGCTCAACTAAAAAGTCCTTAAAACTTCCACAGATCTATATCTCAGAAACAGTGCTTCCAATCGAAAAAATATCCAGTGTTTCCCTTTCCGCTGACCTTTTTTGCATGTGGAGGTCAAAAATTTTTAAATTTTTGCGATTTGTGTCATCGTTTCTGAGTTATATTTCTGTGGACGTTTCCCAAATGCAGATAAGTACACTTTTTGTGTGTTAATTTTTTTCCTACATTGGTGGTATATTATTGTTTCATCCATAGACCAAATGCAATTTGTATACAAAATGACAAATTTGGATTTATCAACTTTTGCGCATTTTGATATCGATTTGCGATTAATTGTTTTTTTGTGATCAGACGCCAATTCGTCTATTAAACAACTAAATAATTTGTCAGACATTTGAACACAGTAGTAAAGTGATATACGTATACGTATAGTATACGCTCCTCCACAGAAAATATATTCATTCCGTTGATATTTCTCATGAAATATTCATGGCTATTTTAATTCATCCACCAATATGTTGAAATGCAAGACTCATGTGATAGATTAATGACAATTAAAAGATTTATATTCAAAATTATAATGTCCATTTTAAATTATTTTACTCTTCAATATAATTTGATTCCAACACTACTTTTCCACAGCTGATATCTCGCAGATTCGGTGGTTGACCTACTTTCTCGAATAGGTATCTTGTAGTACACTACATCCGCCAACCGATGGCAGTGCTAACTCATTTTTCAAAAATTTAGCAAATGAGCACTTTGATTCCAACCTCTTCATATCTCTACCCATTGGGTAGCAACGGCAGTAAGATAAACAAAATTGTTAATTAAAAATTAAATGAATTAAAAAACCATAATTTTTTCTTATCCTGTTTTAAAATTCAACAATAACAAAGTGAAAACATTAAACAATTAAAGAAAATTGTTCAAACAAATGCGTTTGAGTGAATCGTGTCGACTTTTTTGGATTTCTTCTACAAGGTTTGCCACATTGCGCACTCCATCCTTTTTGTTGTTTGTATTGTTCAGTCGACGAAACCAGTTTTGTAAAATTCTGTTTTTAGGGTAATATCTGCGCTCATTACTTTTGTAACCACGCACAAAAACACGTACGCAACATTGAAAGACATAAATTAGAATACAACTGTTATGCCACCTCCCATAAACCAATCATAAAGTAGACAGTTAAAATTTCTGTGAAGTGTTACATTTCTCTCTCTCTTACTCTCTTCATTGACATGTGTTGAGTTTTTGGTTCTCTTTCACAAGGGTTGGCAAATTTCGCACAGCTTCTGCTCGTCTACTTCTTGATCTTCTGTGCACCTCGTTCACAAAGACGATTTACAATTAGACGACCAGAAGATGTGCGCAACTTGGCAACCCTGGTAAAAGAGAACCAAAAAGTGCTAGGAGTTCACTCAAACGCATTTCTCTCTCGCGTCATATCTTGATTATTTCATACTTTTTACATAGTTTATGTAATTTTACTTCAACATGGTTGGAATTTGTATAGTTACGTACAATAACACTATCAAAAAGCTGCTCGTGTATTGAAATATTCAATGAAGAGAGTAAGAGAGAGAGTAGAGAAGTACTAGGGTTTCACTCGTTTTGTTTGTTGGCATTTGAGTGAAGAGAAATTTTGACTGTCTACTTGTATACATCGTTTTTGTCGTTCATCAAATTGAAGACAATAACTTTAACAATTTTTTCGATATGGAGACATGATGGAATCAGTTTCGTTACGAATATGAATATGGGGACATGATGTTACATTTTATACCATTTCTGGTCATTGCACTATTCCCGTTCTCAGCATTTTGCTTTACTCTCCGTCGAATTGAGTTATACCGCTTCTTACTTTGCAACTGTACGTAGAACTGCCATAGAAATAGACTAATTACCCTGCAAAAAAAATTGTATACCAGTCACCGGTGAAAGCGGTTGCTGCATCTCGCTTATTACACTGTGTTGGCAGTGCTCCTAATTTTATTGGACGGCAGTGCTTTAGCTCGACGTTCCAGCTCGAAATTAGCACCATGCCCGACTAGACAACGGCAGCTGGTTAAAGTGATGGCAAAATTTATTTTTGTTGCTTATTTTTGCAATGTTTTCGATTAAATTTGGAGAACTTTTTAAAAACATTAGTTCGGTATTACAAAGGAATGATTTCTAGAGCGACATCTACGTTTAGATGCCAAAATTTACGGAATTAAATTTGAATTCGCCGGAAAGTATATCGTATAGATTACGATAGATAGGGATTACAAATTATTTATTTTTCTTTAACAATTTTCCCCGACCCGGGATTCGAAGTCAACCTTTGATTTGCCAGCCGTGCGTCTCACCATTGACCTTCGAATACATTTGGTAGAAATATATTTTTCTTCTGATAAACACCATAATATGTGTAATGCAATTTCGGATTCCTGTATGCGGAAAATCCGCACATAGTACTTCATGAGACGTACTGAAAGGGGTAGAGCTATTGCAACTACTCCATTATATTGTTGCTGGGTTATCTATGGTTGGTCACTCAAGAGACGAAATGCAATTTGCTGATTAATTGTTCGGTATTCGTTACCGTTTCTCTATTATCATTGTCACTAGGACCGATGTAAATGAAAGAGGGCAGAGACTCTTAGAGTATGTGTTCATCACGAACCTTAATATTTTTAACCGGGGCAGTCAGCCTACCTATGTTGCTAAAGTTAGATAAGAGGTTCCTGAGGTCAGCTGTGTATAATAGGACACTGAGAGCATTCGTTTTCAATCATTGCTACTTTGAGATTTCACTCTCGCTATCCGGCCAACTGTTCCTAAAGAATTAAAAAGAAACCTCCGCGTTGGAAAAAATACCTGAATATCATGAGAAAGTCTTGCAGAAAGAATTTCAGGAAGGATAAGTCCTCGAGGGCCGGGCGAGAGTGGAATGTGCATAAACTAAAAATTTAAGAATAAAAGAAAGAACTATGTTTTTTAACGATAAAGTCTTGGAACCATTATTGCGACGGAGTCGAGAACGCATCTGAGAGATCCAAACTTAGCAAAGTCCTATTGACGACTCCCACATCTATGGTATATTTGAAAGAACAAAAACTCCAGTGGACTAGGGCTGCGATACCGATATTGATATTTTAAAAATATCGATATTTTTCAAAAATATCGATACTTTTTACATCGATATTTTCGAGCCGATATTTTTCGAATATCGATATTTTGTACCGATATTTATATCGATATTTTTCTGTCTGTAAATTTTTTATTTTTTTTTGCTTGCAAAATTCAGTTTTAAGAGTTTATATTTTATTATCATTTATTTGGCGCCAACCGCAAAAACTTATAAAAAACATCGATATTTTAGAATTTCGAGCAAAGTTTTATAAAAAATATCGATATTTTTAGATTTCTAGCATAATTCAGTTTTAAGAGTTTATATTTTCACATTATTTGCCGCCAGACGCCAACCGCCACCATTGTGCGTAGTTCCTTTACGCCGATAAATCGTTGCGATCAACAGAATTTCTGATGGCTTCGTTCTTTTTAGAATTCTATTCATTGTTTATATTTACTTCAGTGCGATTGCGGTTTTTACATGTAGTTAAGTGAACATAGTGAATATCATAAAGTGGACATAGTCAAACTCATTATGAGATAATAATAAAGTAATAAACAAAATTAAAGTGAACGATGAAGGTAATTTAATAAACTAAAAAGACTATTGAAATTAAAGTGAAACATTGTGAACCCCTGCAGCAGAAAATAAACGACTTAAAGTCAACACATTTAATATTAAGTGATTATAGTCTGAATTTTTTCCAGACACTGCAGAGGTAGCAACTCCGGTCACCACAAAAATAAAAAAACTAGAAAGGTAAACAAAATAAAAGTGAAATGAAATTAATGTGAACCCCTCTAGCTATATTTCTTATTATATTTTATTACATTTTTTAGGCATTAGTTGATAACACCGCCAACTAAATCCAAACCAGTCCCGCAGTACCAATTGTAAGTTATATTAAGTTTTTCTGTGTGTTGGGTGATTCTATTAGTTTTGTTTATTTGTACAGGATTCAAAATGGCTCCAAAAAGTGATGTGTGGAAACATTTTTCCAAAACACATAATAATTTAGCTTCTTGCAATATATGCAAAAAAAGTGTTAAGACCAGTGGTAACACAACTAATTTAATTAGTCATATGAAGTCTAAACATAGAGCTGTCTACGCAAAATACTTTAGTTATTCCACAACCACAAATTTAATCCCATGTACTCCGGGAACAACATCGACCCTGACTGAAGGATCGGAAGAAATACCGAGTACAAGCAGCGCAAGTACAGGTACAAGTACCCAACAGCCTTTGGAGTCAACAGGTAAGAATATTTTATAATATATTTCTACTTCGATATCAAAATAATGTACTTATGGATATGTACACATTTTAAATTTACAGGCATTGCACAGCAGCAATCCCTGGACAGGTGCTTTAAAAGCATTTCATCTTTTAAAGAAGGTGGAGATAAATACAACAGAATAACAACGGAAATACTCTACATGATTTGTAGAGACTGCTAACCCATCTCCATTGTTGACGACGAGTGGTTCAAATACCTTCTAAAGGTTACAGCTCCGCTGTATAAAGTACCGTCAAGGCGTACCATCGACCCTCTTCTCGCCGCCAAGTATGGATATATATCAGGCTTGTTGAAGGCAGAGTTGGGGAAAGTGCCCTATGTATGCCTTACTACAGATATATGGACCGAGATTCATAGAACTCGAAGCATCCTCGGCATAACCGCCCATTTTATTTCTAGTAGCTTCTTAGAGCCAAAAACTGAGTTGCAGCTGCAAAACGTTACCATCGGTGCTTTTGAACTTACCGACCGCCACACTGGAGAACATTTAGCTCATGAGCTAAGTGCAAAATGCTCAGAGTGGAGCATAAATAAAGACAAGGTCACGACAGTTGTAACTGATGGTGGAGGAAATATGGTCAAAGCAGTGGACATAGCTTTCGGGAAAAAGCACTCATTTTGCTCTATCCATCTGTTAAATCTGCTGGCCCAATAACCAATATACTCCTTTGGAGAGGGCAAAGAAGCTATTGGGAAGGTAAAGGCAATAGTAACCTGGTTCAAGCGCAGTGTAATTGGCAGTGATGAGCTACGGAAGAAAACCGAAGGTTTACAGACAAGAGCGTTAATTCAATCCGTAGAAACCAGGTGGAATTCTACATTGTATATGGTGGAACGTTTTAGGCTGCTACGGGAAACTGTCAACCACATAATCGCATTTAATGCAACCGCACCAGCAATGGTCACAGCATCTGAGGTACAAAATTTAGCAGATATAATTACACTCTTTCAACCGATTGAACGTGCCACGGAAGAGATAAGCGGTGAGAAGAAAATGAAGAATCTTCTTCAGAATCGGATGCACATTCGCCCTACTCCAATAGCCCTGGAAGACCAGCTCCTTCAGGTATAACATACTTTACAATATATAAAAAACAAATTATTCTTCAGATTGTGTACGTTATTTCAGGCTTCAACTTTTGGGATGACCAACATAAACTGGTGCAGGAGAACTGGAAAGAAAAAAGGAGATCCAAAATAATAGACCAAATGGACACTGCTCAAATGCCGGCAGAATTGGCAGTGTATTTAAAAACTCCAGTTTCCAGGCTCAATGAAGATCCCATTGAGGTATGGCAACAGGGCTATGTGCCAAAAACTTCAGTCTTGATGAAAGCTGCAATAAAATACTTGTCCACTATGGCTTCAGTCCCCCCTGAAAGAGTGTTCTCGGCTGCTGGGAATATTGCTTCAAGCAGACGAAGTTGTATCTCAGGGGAGAAGCTGCAACAAATCCTATTTCTGCAGACTGTCCATCCCAAGTTTTGGGATGTTGAAAATTCATAATTGGTTTTTATTAAATTTTTTTAGAATTAAGAATAAAAGTACCAGTAGTAATCACATTTTGAATAATTTGGCCTTTATATCGTAGAATAGGGTGATTAATATGTGATAACATATATCTAAAAGAGAATTACAGCAAAAACAAAACATCCGCAAAAATATCGATATTTGAAAATATCGATATTTTCAGCCCGATATTTTATCGCCATCGATATATTTTATTTAAAATATCGATATTGAAAATATTGAAATATATTGAAAATATCCAGCCCTACAGTGGATGACATCGAGTGTTGAATTATTAGACCTCTTGATTAAAAAAACACTTCCCAGGCAACTGTTCCGGAGACATATGGTCGGACTCACCGACCAGCTACGTCAACTCGAATGTTGCAGGAAATATCGTGACAAATGAAAAATAGCAATGGGCAGTTGGAAGCTTCGAACGGTACATATCACATGACGGATTAGCAGAAAGTGGATTACACATTTTAGTTCTCTGTCATCAGAAATTTTATAGAAGCTTCATTAAGTTGAAATATACTCCAGTTAGATTGAGAGAATCACTTGAGGTATTCTTTGCGTAAGTGGGAAACCCGTCAGTCTCTTATCTTTCCTTGTGAAGACATGTCTACGTACCTCACCGCTGTCCAAATGCCAACACTATACCGCAATGACAAGTCTACAGAAACCACATAACACTCTTGTTAACTTCATAAAGAAATCTAATTATCTCGGGGAGTACACTCTTGGACCATTTGTTGATAGGGTTGCTTTTAACAACATTTTACAGGGATCTTTAAAATCTGTTCTATCGCTACTATCTCTTGGCCTGGAGATCATAAATGTTATCCATGGATTACTTAACGTAGACGCATAACTTCTACTTTGGGTCACACCACATTATAGACATTGCAGCTAGGAAGCATCCCGCGGCTACTGATGTTAGACTTACGGAACTGTCACTCTGGTCAGACTCTAGCTTCGGATACAGTGCCAATGTCAACACAATGCCCTATCTTCCAGGTATTGTTTATTACATATTGGGTGAACCACTATTTGACAAGAAGTACCACACTCTTATTCCTAATAACTAGATTAGAGGAGAATTGTCGTACCCGTGGACATAAGAGAATTGGGAACTTCTGTTGTATTTTCTACGGAACTAGTGTTTCCCATTACTAAAAGATTGCCTCATCACTGTAGTGCCTACCAAGCAAAAATCTTAGCCTTTAAAGAAGTAGCGGTATGACTGAGAAGTAATGTTCTGACGAAGGTCGGAGTAAATATCGATGGTGTTGCGTAGAAAGGGCCAATCTGCATTTTTTTACGAAGGCCGATCTGATTTTGTTTACCTTGTCACGACAAGTCAAAAGGGCGAAACTGCTTGGATCTATCTGCAACGAAATAGGTAGATAATTATACTGCTCGACGAACCCAACCATAAATTTCTATAGCCATAACCATTTTTTCTACGTTATAATCTATGAATATCTTACAGACAATTGGAAACAGCAGATTGGGCCTTTTTACGCAACACCATCGATATTTTCGCTGATGTCGAAACAAAAATGTATAATTATCTCCACGTATATTTATTCATACTGATGAATTCAGATTTTCAACCGATCAAAAAAAGACAAAAAAAAAACAAAAATATTTTGAATAAAACGTTTTCGAGCAAAACGGAAAGATATATCTTTTGTCACAAGCAATAACAGCCTAAGTCGATTCTAAAATATTTCAGGGAGAGCAGTTTAAAGTTTAATATCTTTACAGGAAATCAGGAGTCGGAGTTTTTGTGATAACTTTGATAACAAAAAAAAAAGAAAGAGTTGCTTATTTGAGCACGGTGACTTCTCAAAGATTTTTTTCAATTTTGTCCTAACTCGAGTTAGATTTTTTTCAATTTTGTCCTAACTCGAGTTAGGATATATCAACGATGATACAAATAAAACGTTTTAATTGAAAATAATATAGATGTATTTGAATAATTTAAAACTCAAATTAACGTGTTTTTACACTGTACAAAATTTAATTACATTCTACTAAGCTAGGGTTAAGTTTTAGTAGTAAAATATTTTCGCGATTTCCCGAACTTAAATTGTTAAAACAATAGGAAGTGAACTGAAGGACTTTTCAGCTAAAAATTATTTTGCTGACACCGTTGATGCGACTTCAGCGATTTTGGATAATGTTCCGCACTTAGAACTCTTTGTCTTCAAAAACTGCAGCACATCATAGTGAAACGGGAGTTTTCCCTCATATTGCAACTGCTCTAAAAACTCCCGCACAGAGGCATCGTCATCAGTAAGTTTTATAAGTAAGGTTTTTGTATATGTGACCCGCTCCACGAAAAGGGACCTCCGCGCCGAAAAGAAGTTATTGAGAAAAACGCGTTTAAAAAAAGCGCTTCGTTTTTCCGTGTTTTGCGCATGGTTATGCAACTCTTCCTTCAACCTGATCAGACAAAGGTGAAAAGCAGCTAAATACAGAAGAACCACCAAAAAAGCGTGTTAGGAGTAAAAAAGAGTAAAATTTTGATATTTTTGTAATTTTGTACCTTTGATATTGAACTTTTTTTAAATTTCAAATATTATATATATTATCTGTTTATATCACATTTTTCAATTTTTTCATTAATTATGTTCATCTTTACAGGTGATTTGTAAAAAAAACTAAAAGACATAGAAACTTGCGGTTTGCGGCATTTGAAAGGGCGTTGTTTTTCCTATAAGAATCACTCAAAAAGTAAAAAAAAATTTTTCGGCGCAGTGGCCCCCCTTCGTGGAGCAGGTCACATATGTCTTCATTTGAATGACCACTAAAGGGACTTATATTTGGTTCCTTAATTTGGTGTTTAGAAAAAATCATTAGCAGGTGTGACTATATAAAATAAAAATATATTATAGGATAGAGCATAGTTTGAATCATAGGTCGTATTTGCATTCTAATGAGCGATTCAAGTCTCATTTAGAATTTAGTTAGAGTACTTAAAAGTGCAGTTTTTTCACCACATTATTTCCATTAACATCTTTTCTCGATTTTGAGGTGACTGCAAAAGGCGAACTGCTAAATCATTGCTACTGGCCATTTCTTCCAACTCAGTTTCACAAACCAACTACTCCCTACAAAAATCACGCATTATTAGTTGCTTGGATTGAAGCATTGTCGTTGTTTCTGAAAGTGGTCTAAACCGTCAACAAATTTTTGAAGAAACTGCCAATCAACTCTGATTTTGAATACAGTATTAGTATCAACACATTGCTTAAGTTTCATATGTAGAGCTCCAACGTGTTGTATTGTCAAGAAATGGCATAGGGCCCAAATTGAATTCTCTCATTTTCTTTCTTATCCTTTTAACGTTGTCTCTTCATTTATGTACCGCAATTGTAAGGTATAGACAGCACAGTGTACCACGAATAAGCTGGCGGATATATCGCATGTGATCTGCTCATAAATATTTTCATCGAAGTTTTCATCCTCGGGTGTAGAACTTTTTTTTAATTCCTGCAGAATTTTTGCTGTCTTAACTACATTTGCCCCGTTATTGCGTAGTTATTGCGTAAATTCGACCTTTATCAATTGAGTAACGCCCAATAATATTTAAATCTTTCTCCTTCAAATATTTGGCACAATATCGTTCAAATAATTCGACCATGCCAATTATCACTATTTTAAATTTTTCAATAAATTGGACACTCCCTCCCATAATACTTCTGTCCATCCGACTGGTAGTGTCCAATTTTAGACATACGTATTTATTACCAACCTGTCTTTTGGCGTAGAATACGTCTTACCTTACGGTATAGGGAGTCATGTCAGATTGTTATTGTTGTAATCTTTATTTCATTGATTATGAGGAAACGGCGAGATAACTTTTTTTAAAAAATTTTTTGTAGGTAAATGAAGATGTTATCTTTCGTTTGATATACATTTCATATTGGTTGATATCTTACTAATATTTAAATTTCTCAAATGAAAATTGTTTAAACACATACACTCAAACATATGTGTGGTGTTTGGTTGAGTGTTTGAGTTTGTAGCGTGAACACAAACTATGCTGCTGTTTCAGTGTGGACACAAACCTTCGGCTGTTGTTTTGATTGATGAAATATTGAAATTTCGTATATTTACTTATGTATTTAAGTGAAACAAAATGTTAAATGTGAATTTGAATTTAACATCGATATATAATTATAAAAAATATATGAAAAAATTAATTCATACATTTTTATGTTAAATGAAAGTGCTGCCAAGTAAGCAAAATAACAATGCTGTTTGACAGCAGCTGACAGTTGACGTTTATCATTTATTGTTATATATGTTTTCTGTCTTATCGGATGGCGTATTCTACGTTAAACTTAATGGCCGTGTCTCTGACACAGCCTGTAGGGACAGTCCGTGGCCGAAGGCCTCGGACAACTGTCTGCTGTTTTTTATATTTTTTATTTAATTTACAAGTTTTGATTTCATTAGCTGAAGGTGGTCCGCAATGGATTTTGAATTAAATTGTATATTATATGCGATTGACCAAGGCTGCAATATGTTTTGAAATATGTCGTTATATAGACGCCGCAATGGCATATGTAGTTGAGTTACCATCTGTCTTATGGATTTTACATACTCTTCCTTACTCATTTGCAAACTCGCGTTCTGTAACTTTCTTTTTTTTTGATGATATTGGATTTTTTTTGTAATTTTGTGTTCTTGAATACATATAATTGCGTTTTATATTTCCCATGTGGGTCTTAACATTCTGTCACATTGAATGCATTTGGCGCTACTTTTATCCGCACACAAATCTACATATTTATCTGGACTAAAAAGCTTCTTGCGGCCCATACTAACACCCCTTCTGTATAAACCCGAATGACCCCGAACAATTAGAAAGCTACAATTTATAGAGGAAATTATAGAGCGTAACATACATTTTGTGTTATGTTTAAACGAACATTTTGTGTTATGTTTAAAAAAAGTTTTCTTTGGTTTAAGAAAACGTTTTATTTTGACTGAAAAGAAAAATGTAAGATATTTTTCGATTTTCATCATGAGGAAAAAGTATTTCAATTCAAACTCTTTAAAATTATATATATCTACAAAGTTGAAAAATATTTTTCAATTTATACGATAATTTTGTTTGATGAAAATAAAAATTAAAACGTTTTCCGCCCTTGCTTGAAACGCACTAAAGCCCTGCTGTCGTTATCGAGACCGGACATCGCCGAACGTATCGTGTCAGTCGTGACTGATCACTGCCTCATTAGCCGACACACAGAAAGACTGAAAGTCTTACGAAGGGACGTTCGCAGAAGCTGTGGTGACGAAGAGGAGGTTGAGCCCGCGCTTTCCAGAAGGTGACTGGTTACGTTATGCTAAAATTTCTTTGCGGAGTTAGCAAATCTGGCTAACTCTTCTGCTTATTGATCCAATCAAACTGATTCAATGTCAGGGACTAGAGAAATCTCATCCTTTAATGGGATGGACAATGGACTGCAAGTTCTTAGTGAGCCAGACATGCAGAAATCCACTATAACCTAACAACACCACCGGTAATAGAAACATGAACAGAGACACCCTTTAAGGGGAGTCTTATTCACAAGTCTCAGGAATTTGGTGCTGGATACTACTTTGTTGGAATAGAGGGATTAGGTTACAAAGTGATATCACATGCTGATGATCTGCCAATTGCAGTACAGGGAAAATACCCATCATTATGCAGAGATGTTTTCCAGGGCTTTATATGGAGACTCTCAAATTGGCCAACGGAGAAAGGATTGGGAGTAAATCCCAAAACACCGAGCTCCTCTTCTTGATCAGTAAATATAATGTTACATTAATTACGTCATAGTGTGTTAATGTTATGGAAATTTGGATGAACGATAACGTAAACAAACTATGTGTGAAAACCCACCTTCAAACCTAACATTATGGACCACATTGACCCTATTTTCGTTCTAAGGTACCATCGGGTATCGATGGATCATATACCCGGAAATATGTAACTGGATGTATAAAGCTGTTGTCCGCCCAATATTTCTTTACAGCACTGACGTATGGTAGCCGGTGACAAAACATCCACTTATCTACGTCTGCTGACGCAATTACAGAAAATGGAAATGGTGTGTATAGCGGGAGCCTGTTGCTTAGCACCTACATAGGGTTTGGAGGTTATTCTTCGCCCATTGCCATTAGATTTGCTTGCCAGGCAAATCCCGTCAACGTTAGTAATACACGGTTTCTTCGATGTTAATCAACAGTACCTATAATCACGTTGGCATTGAATTACATGACACCACCATTTACCTTTGAGAGAAAGGTCTATTCCAGACATACAGGACTGGAAGAGACGCATACCAGGTAATAGTATTTACTTATCCGGCCCAATATTAGATGAAAAATTAGGTTTTTGAGTGTATTTTAGACACATCCTCGCATAAAGGCTACCTGACCATTGTAGTATTTTTCAGGCAGAAGTCGTGGCTATTGGAGATGTTGCACTTCGGCTGGGGTGAAACACCGTCACTGCCAGAGATGTCAATATCAACTCTGACAGTCGGCATTTTAAAATATCTGTGCAATCTATCGGGGTTTTCAATAAGAGTGCTACAACAAAACCGGTTTTAGATACGAATGAAATTCTTTATTCCTGTGAAAGTACGTTTGATGCCATTATATATGGAACTCGATTTCTTTTGCATGGCCACCACGGGCACGCTTGCAGAAGTCCAGACGCTGAACCCAATTTTCGACGGTTTTGAAGCATAAATTGGCCGATACTGCAGCAATTTAACGTTCGATATTCGTACGAAGTTCATCAATCGTCGCTGGCTTGTTGGCATAGACCATAGACTTGACGTAGCCCCACAGGAAATAATCTAACGGCGTCAAATCGCACGACCGAGGCGGCCAATCGACTGGGCCATTTCGTGAGATAACACGTTAACCAAACTTGGTTTCCAATAAATTGATTGTGGCATTCGCTGTGTGGCTTGTGGCGCCGTCCTGTTGGAACCACATGTCCTCCAAGTCCATATTATCCATACACAGTAATGTGCCGGTCTTGATCATCACGGAAGAAGTACGCCCCAGTGACATCGCCGGCCCATAAACCGCACCAAACCGTAAATTTTTCTCATGGATTACGTGTGGATTGCTGTCTGACCAATAACGCAAATTTTGCTAATTGAGGAAGCCATTCAGCCAGTAATGAGCCTCATCACTGAAGATGATTTTCCGATGAATTCCGCTGTTAAAGTTGAGGCCACTTACTCCAAATTTCGGTAGTAAATTTTAATAATTTCGACTCGTTGTTGGCTCGTATATCTTTACATTATGAAATGGCAAACCTTACTGAAGAGAAATGTCAAAAGAGCGGGAAAAAATATGGCGTCGTTTGCTGCCCCTATCGATTTTCTTTTGTAGCGTCTCTGTTGAAAACCCCTTTATATTCCTGACTCCAAAAATTGTCCAAAACTACCGTGCAGAACTAAACGAAATGGTGAAGCACTTTAGTATCCACCTTAATGTATATGCGTAGCGGGGCACAGGAAAGAGATTAGTGATTTTCAATCTGTCAAAATTTACATTTTATTTTGATCGGAAAAGACTGACAATATTAAAACGAAATAGCATATAGTAAGATGCTTAACAACTCTTATTAAATAACAGGGTTTTTGTGACATTGACAGTTATTTTGCGATCAAAATAAATATTTGTTGGCTAACTTTGAACTCCGTATAACTATGAACTCCCTAGAATTAAATTTTATATTATTTTGTACCTTCTTATTTATGCACATATCGTATTCATGTTACATTTACTTTACGTTAACATCCGCATTGAAAAGTGTTCATCATCGTATCTTTATACTTAAGACATCACATGATATGCATTTAATTTTAATATTATTGTATTGCTATCATTTAACGATGAGTGATATACAAAATTTATTGATTTTATATTTTCAGATGGGAAATTTCTTATTCATTTCTTATTCTTTACTTCTTTACTTATTCATAATATACAAGAAAGTGGTGAATCCCCATCGTTTCGTTGTCGATGCAGTCATCGATTAACACGTCAAGTTGTTGTCAGTTCTCCAACCAGACTACGGAAAAACTGTAAATAATCCATTAAAGCCAATCGAGTTAGAACTGTAACAGGATACTCGTATCTACCCTGTACGCTTTTATATGGTATCATCCTACAATATTGTATTAATATTTAACAAGGAACTGGGTGACATAATACACACATAGAAAGAAGTTCCACCTTCAGATGTACGTACTATATTGTATACATGTGGTACAAGTACTAAATTCTACACGTGTAGGTGATGAACTATAATAGATCATGGTTATGGCATCACGCTCACTGGTCAAGTGTTTGCCAGTTGCGTACATACATGTAATATATGACCTAATACCTTTAATTCACTGCAATTTCTCTAGACAGAGACGGAAATCCTGTATTATCTTTATAACGGGTCCGCTATCTAACGTTTTTTTTTCAACTAGTGCTTATTTCGTGAATGGTAACACTTAGCACATGTCTGATTTGACAGATAATTAGTAGTATCCTTCCGCTGAACGAATATGATTGTGTATACGCTTGAACAACGCTGGGAAATATGGGAAAAATGGGCCTGGGATCGACTTACAGAAGATGCCGATTTTGCCAAAAAAATCATCTTTTCAGATGAAGCTCATTTTGATCTTGGCGGGTATGTAAACAAGCAAAATTGTCGCATTTGGGGCACAGAAAACCCGCACGCATACATTTAAAAGCCGATGCACCCAAAACGAGTCACTGTTTGGTGCGGATTTTGGCCCAGAGGCATAATTGGCCCATTTTGCTTCGAAAATGAGCAAGGAGTGGCCGTTACAGTCAATGGCGATATCGGGTCATGTTGAACGAATTTTTGTTCGCAAAAATTGAAGAGGAGGATATTGGCAACATTTGGTTTCAACAGGACGGCGCTACGTGCCACACAGCCGAAGCTACACTCGATGTTTTGCGCCCTGTTTTTGAAGATCGCATTCTCAGCCGCAGAGCTGATGTCGTTTGGCCACCTGAGAGCAGCGATTTGACACCGTTGGACTATTATTTGTGGGGTGCCCTCAAAGATAAGTGTTACGCCGACAAGGCAGAGACAATTGACGCTTTAAAGGGCAATATTCGTGAAGCCATTGGTGAAATACAGCTGCACACAATCGATAATGTGCTTAAAAATGGGACCCATCGTGTAGGCTATTGCATGGCCAGCCGAGGCAGCCATTTGAATGAAATTATTTTCCATTATTAACCGGAAGGATTGTACTTTCAAATAAATAAAGAAATTTGAGAAAATATTCAGTAGTTTTTTTTGATAGCATTTTCAAAAAAAAAAGTTATTTGGAGGACCCTTTACGTATATATAATTCTACTGCACGCGTGGTTGTGACTGAACTCCTCCTAAACTTCTGGACCGATTTGAATAAATTTGTATGGGTTTGGGTGGCGCCCTGGGTGGTTTAGATTTACTCTTCGGTCCAATTGAACAAAGGGGCGTGGTACCTCCCATACAAATCGCTAACCGGGTCAGCTAGTATCATATAAATGAAGCACGAGTTAAGGTGCAGACACGGAAGCGTGCGTTTTTTCTAAGACGCGTAGAAATTTCGCAGACGCATTGGAATACGCTAAGGTGTTCACACCGAAGTGTTTCTGCCGCCGACATATGTAAGTCAAATAATTAAAAAAACAATATATGAAAACATTTTTCTGATGCACGAGAAAAAATAACAAGCCTGAGAAATTAAATACTATATAGTATCTATGTACATATAAAAACTTGAATGGATTACCTCTTTGTAACAACTTGCGCAAACATTTGCCATGACATAGAACCAGAGTTCGTATTTACCCCCCCATGAGTCACCCATACACATCGTCGTGGGGAATGTGTAATGAACGTTTACCATTACCCGCAGGGTATGGGGAAAATAATGGGTAGCTACTCACGAAAATGAGGAATTACCCATCGCGATTACCCATTACCCTCAGGGCAGTGAGGAAAATAATGGGTAGCTACCCACGAAATGGGGAATTACCCATCACGATTACCCATTACCCTCAGGGCAATGGGGAAAATAATGGGTAGCTACCCACGACAATGGGGAATTACTCATCACGATTTCCCATCACCCTCAGGGAAATGGGGAAAATAATGGGTAGCTACTCACGACGATGGGAAATGGGTTACCCAGGGTAACTCATCCCCATTTGTCTATATCTCGGAAACGGAGCGTCCAATTGAAAAAATAACCAATTTTTGTTGGTTTCTAAGGGGTTTTCATAAAGTGGTCTAATTCGTATGGAAGAATTTTTTTTGTCGAAAAATCGCTAAAATAAAAAAGTGGCTATATCTCGAAAACGGTGCGTTCAATCGAAAAAATATTAAAAAATTGACCTCCAAAGGAGGATTTAACCAATGGGTGTGAATAGAAATTTTTTCATATTATCGATCAAAAATTACCGACCATTTCCCATCGTCGTGAGTAGCTACCCATTATTTTCCCCATGTCCCTGAGGGTAATGGGAAGTACAGATGAGTAATTCCCCATTGTCGTGGGTAGCTACCCATTATTTTCCCCATTGCCCTGAGGGTAATGGGTAATCGTGATGGGTAATTCCCCATTTCGCGGGTAGCTATCCATTATTTTCCCCATTGCCCTGAGAGTAATGGGTAATCGTGATGGGTAATTCCCCATTTTCGTGGGTAGCTACCCATTATTTTCCCCATACCCTGCGGGTAATGGGTAAACGATCGCTACTCATTCCCCACGGCAATAATATTGGGTTACCCTTTATTCCCCACGAAATACGAACCCTGCATAGAACCGTGCTTAATAATAACCAATTCAATAGGGTCCCGTTAAAGGCTCGTTTCCGCATACACCGTAGTCGTCGACGAAAACAAAAATTGAAACTGAAAAACGTTGTTGCGCGGCACCGTTTTGTTGCTAATCGTTTTCGTTTCAGTTGCGGCATAAAACAGAAAATGAATGGAATTTTTTTTAGTTGTCATTATGAAGTGGAATATTGTGCATCAAAAATATTTTGATTAAATACCAAAAATATGGAAAATTACAGTGTCGATGAAATTAAAGGCGTAAATCGTCGAATTGCAGCCTATCACATGGCACAGCAACAATGTGAAGAAGATTTGTTATTGCTGTTATTATTGAAAGTATGGGAAAAAAGGAAAAAAAATTCACGTGATGTACAAACAGCGGCCAGTAGAAGGTGCACACAATATCTTGATTGATCGACATTTGATGGATGATGATACGAAATTTAAAGAATATTTTCGTTTGAGCCGTCACCTTTTTGAATCTGTGCTGGAAATTATCAAATCTGATTTGTAAGGAATTCCTACCACCTGGAATAGAGAACTAATTAAACCAAGGCAAACATTTTGCATTACCTTAAGGTAGGAAATTTGCGTTTTATTAAATAAAAATGTCAAAAAAAAATATGGGTATTATGGGCTGTTTTGCAGATTTCCTTGCTCGGCGAATGATTTGAACTTAAACTTTGGTCAGTCTGCTCGATCGGCAAGGCATTCGAGTTTGTTTCGGTTCCGAATTTTCCAACTATTTGATTGTCTTCATTGGTTATTTGGTTGAATACGACTTCAGTTAATTGCTCTTGTTGGGCCAATGAAACTTCTTCTTCACCGACAATCTGTGAAATTTTCAATTTCAATTTTCCAATTGCGATGGTCGGAAATGTACCCATTGTACTGGCAATGGATTCAAAAAATTTATCCAAATGGTCTTTTGGCTTTGTTTTGCGTTCCAAACAATTCACTGCATTTGGATTGCGAGTTGAAATTAGTTCGTATAGTAGTTCAGTAATTGGATCGAAAGCTGGAGCACGTCGTTTGTTTCGGCTACATTGTGGAGTTTCGAAATCAAGGCTGCTAGGCCGACTAACTGTACAAGCTATATTGCTGCTGGTACCACCATCTGTGACAATTGTTGTCATGCTACTTGTGCGACCATCAGTGGCATCGTTAAATAAGCGACACATTTTCCAAAATCAAATCCTTTTCGGCCTGCTCCAAGTCAGTTTGTGAGCATAAATCACCATATGCTTCATTGGATGATGATGCCTGTGTGAGTGCTGATACCTCGTTGGTTGTTGATGTTTGACTTAATGACAAGTTGGTCACAGTTCTAAAAATTAAAAAAATAAGAACATTTTAAATGATGTTTATTTTGATGAAAAACAAATATTTACTTCCGCTTCAAAATGGATGTATCTAAAAGAAACATCATCGATTCATCTCTCTTTATATAGGTCGTTGGCATCCGAACAAAATAGTCGCGCATATTTACCCATTTTCTTTTCACTGCCTCCACTGTATAAAAATTAATAATACTACAATAAAATATTTTCTTATGTATTTTAGATATCTAGCTACTGGTGAAACATTTGCATCGTTGGCCTTTCAATTTAGGGCACACAAATCAACAATTTGTAAAATTGTTCCAGTATGCCTTGCATCTATTGTAAAACATTTAATGCGTACAGCGATGCCAGCACCAACGACTGAATCAATCACACAAAATATTGCCGAATTTTCAGCTAAATGGAACTATCCGAATTGTTGTGGGGCGATTGATGGCAAACATGCACGAATCAAATCTCCACCAAAGGCTGGATCTGCATTTTTCGACTACAAAGATTTCCATTCAATTGTACTTTTGGCGATGGTCGAGGCAAATAACAAGTTTACAGCGGTAGACGTTGGCTCATATGGCCGAGAAGGCGATGAGAATTTTAATATTCCAACACCGAATGCACTACCATACACTGAAACTGTTTTGCCGAATGTAATACTTGGTGATGAAGCATTTGCCTTCCACAAAAACTTCATGAAACCATATCCAAGACAACAATCACTACATGATCGATTCAAACCTATTTGCAATTACCGGCATTCCCGTGCTAGAAGAATAACGAAGAATGCGTTTGGAATTATTGCTTCATATTTTCGTGTTTTTCAAACACCAATTGGTATTGCTACCCCGGAAAAAATAGACAATAAGCGTGTTTTGGTTACACCGCTTGCTCATTTATATTCGCTTGTTTTGTATGAAGCACTTAGCGAAGACTTAGCGAGAACTTAGCGACGAGAATTATTTTCGCTAAGTTTAGACAACATTTTTTTTGACATCTTTTACCGTTTTCAACCCTTATTCATATTTTTGAACAAAATGACTTATCGCTAAATTGTCGTTTTCTTTGCAACTTAGCAAGCGACAATCGCTTGCTTGTAACCAAAACACGACTAATGTTATTGTTGCGGCATGTATATTACACAACATGATGCGGTCCGAAAAAATAAATTCACCGGCAGAGACCATATTCAGAAATACAGACGATTTGACAATTCCAGTAAATAATATGATTCCAATTGCAAAGGCAACAGCTGGTGGCCGACCAAACAATGAAGCATCAATAATTCGCGAAATATTCAAAGATTATTTCAATGGATTGGAGCGGTTGAATAGCAGGACCGATCAATTTAACAATTTTGCCTACTCTGTACAAATGTTTTACCATGCTTTATTTTAAGAAAATAAAATTAAATAAACATACCTTCTGCGTTTAATTCATCTGCCAATTTTAACCACAATTGGTTCTTTCCTGCACTGTCACGGAGTTTTGGATGACGAATTTTTAATTTGAATCTACAGGCACAGTACAAAATGTTCCCCTGCCAGTGAGACAAAGAAGTGCCCGCAGTGTCGAGAATATTGCTGCCGCTGAGGCTTCAGTTCAAGAAAGCCCAAATGTGTCTCTCACACGTCGTTCTCAAGCGTCTCTGTGACGTCGTTGTGGCGAATTTTGCGAAAAGATTTTGGCCTATATCCTTACAAGATCAAATTGACGCAAGAACTGAAGCCGCTTGACCACCATAAACGTCGTATGTTCGTGAATTGGGCTGAGCAACAACTTGAAAATGATTCGGATTTTCATCGGAAAATCATCTTCAGCGATGAGGCTCATTTCTGGCTGAATGGCTTCGCCAATAAGCAAAATATGCGTTATTGGTCAGACAGCAATCCACACGTAATCCATGAGTCATCATTGCATCCCGAAAAAATTACGGTTTGGTGCGGTTTATGGGCCGGCGGCGTCATTAGGCCGTACTTCTTCCGTGATGATCAAGACCGGCACATTACTGTGTATGCGAATCGCTACCGTTCAATGATAACCGAATATTTTTGGCCCCAATTGGATAATATGGACTTGGAGGACATGTGGTTCCAACATAGAGATGCCAGATTTGAAATCAACAAAAAAGTACGTCGAGGAAAAAAGGCAGTACAATTAAGAAAATAAAAGATCACTTTCTGTTATTAAAAAAATCATAAAGTTCAGTACAAAAAATAACATTTTAAGTTAAGAAATAAAACAAAGTCAGTACATAACAGTAACAATTTATAAATTAAGGGGAAAAAAGAACAAAATAAGAGACCACAAATATTTTTTTAAATAAAAAAAAACTAGTCAGGTGTTTCACATATTATTTTTAAAAGTAAAAAGAGTGTTGTCTATTCTATATTAAAAAATTTTAATACTGAATATAACCTTCTTGTTTTAATTATTTAATAATCAAAGATAATATTTTACAACTTTTGGAACGAATTACAAATATTTATTTCATTTCATTTTCTGTTTTTAAAAAAATTACAAACTCATTTTTTTTTGTTTTCTAAATTTTGAATTAGAAGTTAATTTTTTTTCTCCAAAAATTAAATATCAAACTTAGTATTATTTCGCATGTCACATAGAAAGAGCAATAGAAAATACAAATTAACAGATATTTCCGACATTTGGAAATGACCCACTTCTAGGATCTCTTTCCATATTTCTCAAACGGATTTTTCTTTTGGAATATTTTCAGAAAAAGCTTTTATATTTGATTGAATATAATTCAATTACGCTATGAATGAAATGAAATGTTTGAATTAAAGTTAAAAATGGCAAGTTTTTCAAATTTGTTCTTTTAGTAAAACGGTATTCTATGTAAATACTTACATACATATGTATATACGATTTTTGGTATGAATAAGAAGTAACATTTTCGTATTTATTGTTGGCATAAGAAAAAAAAGTACAAAAAGAACTACAGAGGCTAATAGAAGTACTTTTGCGTACTCCTTTAGGTGCTATGAAGTCAGAAGTACAATTGGTAAAAAAAAGTTCGCGTACTGCTGAAAACAGTACGTCTGGCAACCCTATTCCAACAGGATGGCGCCACACAGCGAATGCCACAATCAATTTATTGGAAACCAAGTTTGGTGAACGTGTTATCTCACGAAATGGCCCAGTCGATTGGCCACCTGCGATTTGACGCCGTTAGATTATTTCCTGTGGGGCTACGTCAAGTCTATGGTCTATGCCAACAAGCCAGCGACGATTGATGAACTTCGTACGAATATCGAACGTGAAATTGAAGCAGTATCGGCCGATTTATGCCTGAAAACCGTCGAAAATTGGGTTCAGCGTCTGGACTTCTGCAAGCGTGCCCATGGTGGCCATGCAAAAGAAATCGAGTTCCATACATAATTGCATCGAACGTACTTTCTCAGGAATAAAGAATTTCATTGGTATCTAAAACCGGTTTTGTTTTATTTAAAAAAACTTTTGTTGCGCTCTTATTGAAAAACCCTTTATTATGTGATAAATTAAGATGCGCCTTGAATAGTTTATGGCCAAAGATGACGCTTTGGGATATTGACTAGATTTGCGTGGTTTACAAAGATGTCTCTTAACACGCGGCGTTGATTCTGAGCAACAGTTCAGTGCCTCTAGTAAAGCAACCCGGAGATGATGCCTCTTTTGAGTTGTGCAGATAAAACCTCGGATTTACAAATAAGCCATGAAATTCGAGGCTCATTATAATTATATCATCGACTGTCGACGCACTTTTGATGCGGGATGGTGATAGAGACAGCTATATAAGCATTTAGGTATACAAGATGATATAGACGATGTATGTATTCCAAGTCCGGTGATGACCTGAATATATTTTTGCTAACTGGTAATAGCAATAGGGATAACGTTGCGGCCAACCTATTGCTGTATTTGAGTGGCTGCATCTGCGGCAATTGATACACTGTGTAAAAGAGGACCGAACGCACATCTAAAGGGAAAAAAACACATAAGGTGTCACGGGCACCCGGTTGGAACGAAGTTCCTTTCGCTACATATTATGTACTACTTATTCTCAACACGCCTTAGGCGCCCGTTGAAAAATACGATAATTTACGTGGATCTTTAAGAAAATATACTTTTTGTAAAATGATAAGCTTTTTTTAAGAAAAATTTTATTTTTTGTAGAATATATTTTTATGTTTATAAAGTATTATTATTTTGTGGTTATATTTTAGGTCCTGTTTGTAAGAATATGTATTATATTTTCCCGAAAAAGTAATTTTTGAAAGAGAGGTACTTCTTTTATAAACCACCAATGGTTTCTTTTAAGAAAAGGTACTATTTTTAATAAGAACTACTTTCTGTAAGGAAAAGCAATAAGACTGTGATATTTTTTTTTTACAAAGAAGTACTTTTTTTAAGAATTATTTATTTTTATTATTTAATTTTTTAAGAAAATGTACTTATTTTCAGAAAGGCTACGTATCTCAAGAAAAGAAAAGGTACTATGTTATTTTTAAGAAAAGGTACTGTTAAGAAAAGGAATTTTTGTAAGAAAATGCATTTTTTAAGAGAAGGTATTTTTTGAAGTGGGACTTTTTATTGAATTGGTCTTTTCTCAAGAATAGTTACATTTTTAAGAATAGGTACTTATCTCAAGAAAAGTTATTATGTTTCACAAAAACAAGGTACTCTGCAAAGAAAATTTAGTTTTTTTTAAGAAAAGGTAATTTGTTGTAAGAAAATTTACTTTTTAAGAAAAGGTAATTATTTAAAAAAATTACTTTTTTTAAGAAAAGGCACTTTTTGCAAGAAAATTTACCTTTTTTAAGCAAAGGTACTTCTTTAACATTAGGAAGGTTTTTTAAGAAAAGGCACATATTTAAGAAATTTTTTTTTAAAACTTCTTTCACTCTGGCTTTTCTAAATTTACTTTCTATTACTACAATATATACTAAATACTAGTGGATTGGAACGCGCCTATGGCGCCCGTGGAAACATGCTTTAATTTTAATCGATTTTTAATAAAAGGTAATTCTGTAAGATGAGAGCGACATAGTTGTTGATTGTTATTACAACAAACGTGTAAATGATTTACATGTTTGTCAGCTTTCATGCATAGAGAATAAGCAGATCAATTGGATCTTTCAACTAAGACTGGCACAACAATCTATGATTTTTTTTCGTTTTTTTTTAGTTTTTTTTTCGTTTGTTTTTGGTTTTTTTTGTTTTTTTTTTGTCCATATATATACACTGTGGTTCACCAGGATAGAACCAACAGAATTTTTGAGAAAGAAATCTGCATATGTATCGACTGGGAGAAGCAATATGCATTTTCTCTATTCAGACACATAGGAGAGACAATAACAAAACACGAATACCATCACACTGTAACGGTAGTTTTTCTCTCATTGTTTACAATGAACTCAGAAATTCCACTTGTTGTTTGGTTCACCAGAATAAAACCACATGCAGTATTTGCTTCAAACGTCAGTCAGATCTCCAAAACTGTTATAAAAACTTAATTAAAGTTAAAATCTGTGCTTTTGGTAAAACATTTACAAAAATGGGTAGAAAAAGTTGCTTAAGTTCCGCGGAAATGGTAAAAATAGATGTTTACCATTCTCAAGGGTTATCCTATCGGGAAATTGCCAGAAAAATCGAGCGGAGTCATAATGTTGTGATGAATTACATAAAGAATCCTGAAGACTACAAAAAAAAATTATAAAGGTGGAACCTATACAGCATTAACTCCTCAGGACAAACGAAAAATTCTTCGAATAGCCTAGAATTGCGCGCATTCCACATCTAAAATAAAGCATTTGGCTGGAGTAAATGCTAGCAAATCAACAGTTCGCCGTGCTATTTTAAACAGTGAACACTTAAAACTCCGTAAACTCCAAAAAAGCCACCACTTAACGCTGTTCACAAGCAGAAACGCCTCCAATTCGCTAAAGACCACATGACCTGGGATGTTCAAAGACAGTCGAACGATAACGACTGGCGGAAAGTCATTTTTTCGGATGAGAAAAAGTTTAATTTAGATGGTCCTGACGGATATAACTTTTATTTTCATGACATACGAAAGGAGGAAAAATTTCTAAGCCGTCATCACAGCAGGGAAGGTGGAGTTATGGTATGGGCCGCAATTTCATACTACGGAACTATTGATCTTGTGGTACAAAGTGTACGGATGACCGGAAATAACTACAAAAATCTTCTAGAATTAGTTTTCCCAAGATACATGATTTATTTGGTCCTATTAGATGGGTTTATCAACACGACAACGCACCTATACACACGGCACGTGTTGTAAAATCGTGTATTTCTAGCCAAAATGTTGAAGTCTTAGATTGGCCACCCTACTCTCCGGACCTTAACATTATTGAGAACGTTTGGGGTTGGCTAACCCGTGAGGTCTATGCAGGAGGAAAGCAGTACGAAAATAAGGATCAACTAATCGAAGGAATAAAAGCAGCATGGGACAAAATTTCTCTAAACTATTTAAAATCCCTATATGATTCACTTAAAGATCGAATATACGAAGTAATTGTTAATAACGGTAAAAGTACACTCTACTAAATCATTATTTAATAAATATAATTGCAATATGATGCATTTCCTGATTTAAACCTAGTAAACCTCTTTGATTAAAACCATAAAAATATAGTGGTTTTATTCTGGTGAACCATAAATAATAGAAGAAATAGTCACTGTATTTTAAACACTGTGGCAAAAGTACCGTCACAGTGTGTTGGTATTCGTGTTTTGTTATTTTAATTACTCAATTGTGTCTCTCCTATGTGTCTGAAAAGAGAAAATGCATATTGCTTCTCCCAGTCGATACATATGCAGATTTCTTTCTCAAAATCTGTTGGTTCTATCCTGGTGAACCACAGTGTACGTGTTCAAAAAGTGTGACAAAAAAGTGTGACAGAGTCAGTGAATCAGCGATGAGCGTAACTCTTTAAGAAGATTGGTTACAGGCTCCACCTAGAAAACTTCCCATCATACAAGAAACCAAAGCAAAAGTACCCAGTATAGTTGATAATGCTGGGTTGTAGCATAATAGTGTTTAAAAAAAAAGTTGTTTAAAGTTCGTTCCAATATGGGAAGTCTTGAAATATTCTTAAAGATAATTTCTTCCCTGATAAAGAAACCTGTAATTGATATATAGAATGTAGTTTATGCCCGAGAGTGAAGCTAAAGAGGTAAAAATAAACCATACTGGAGGGCTCGACATCCCGTATAAAACTCAAGAGACTATTTATTCGGGCTGAAAAAAATTCAGACAGCTACAAACCTAATGCTAAGATAATCTCCTAGAGGCTTAGCTTTGAGTCAATAAAATGTGTATCCGAAACCTCGCGACTAAGGAGAATACTGACATCAGACGACACGTAGGATAAATCGTAGATACTAGGGTACCTGAGTGACACTTCCGGATATTCAACTATTTGTACGGTGGCGGAAATTCGCTCATTCTTCTCATGGAAACCCATTTCCAACACTACTGTCTCACATATACTTTTTTTAAATGCGACGAACATTGACACCCAATTGAGGACCAAATTTATTTTTGACAGTTCCAATCCCTTTAAGAATTGTGTGGTCAACTTTGTATCACCAACCGAACCTTAAATACATATCTACATCCGGGATGGGAGGAACTCAAGAACATCTCGTACAAAGAATATTCTCAAGGATATTAATTACAGTCTACAGTGTTGATGATCCGTTATACTTCTTGCAGGAAAATATTACCTGTTTATATAGTGCAACTATTCCTATAAAGACTAGGATTGTTGCTGCTCAGACAACACCTTGGTTTAATGAAGCCATTAAATTTGCTATAAATAGGTGGGACATGGCATATACCAGGCAGAAAATATTTAAAATCCCTGTATTTTATGAAGAATACAGGTCAGCGAGAAGGGACGTGAATGTCAAGTTTCGCATTGCTAAAACGGATTATTTTATACAGCGTTTTTGTTCTGCGCTGGGATGTCAGCAAAAATTAAAACTATTCGTGACATTGGCATTGGAAAGTTGGCCGCGGTAGCCAACTTTGATGACGAGTTGGATGAAATGAATAGAAAATACGTAAATGTACCAAAGGTAAATATTGCGACCCATTTCGACCGCTCTGAAGATAAGTCGGCACATATTAGTAATGTTGATGATAGTTTTGAATTTTCTTGTATAAATGTCTATTTAATTTAATTTTCTATAAGTATTTAACAAACTGAAGTATCCTAAAATAGTCGCAAAGATAACTAGTAACTACTACCGTTTCTTATCCTTTGGATCGTTCAAAGGCTTTCGACTCTGTTGGGCACGGTTTTCTCCACTCCTAAGCTCACTAAGTTTTTAAATTTTTCCACTACTTCTAAACGGTTATTTCACTCAAACCTAAATGGGCGTGCTCAGGCAGTATTTTTAAACAAAAAGAAATCAGAATTCCTTCCAGTTTGTAGAAGGGTTCCGCAAGGGTCCATTTTGGGTCCATTGCCGTTTTCATTCAGAATACAATACATTTCAGAATACACATGTACACCGATGATGTGCAGTTTAAATTGGGATGCCACATTAATCAATTAACCGAATGCGGTGCTAGTTTGAATTATGTCTTGTTACACCAATGGGCAACTGCGAAGGGACTCAGTCTAAATCCTGGAAAACCGAAGTGCCTGTTGATTACAAATAGGCGATCGAATTTAACATAGTATTGAATAATGAACATATTGCAATTGCACTATTATACTGATGAGATATCCGGTATCGTTGTATTTCCCGCTGAAGTAGAGGAGTATGCAAGTTTCTGAATGGATAATGAGAAACTGTATGGCCAGACGATGTATGGATTCACTTCTAGGAAACTAAGTGTGACTTTTCCTTGTGGAGTACTAGTTCATAGTAATTTTTTATTCCAACCTGTAGGATTAGTGGATTCCCCAAAAGTATCAACACATAAAACTAGTTGAATATCTTTCGCTGCGGAGTCGTCGTTGTCTACATCGTGGCATATAGTTGGTAAGCATTTCGTTTTAATCGAGCATAGGGCCGGATCCGATGATACCAATAACTGATGCATTATCTATGAATACTGAGACATCTTTGAACAGTTGAGGGTTCTTCTTGAGCTTCTTCCGTGAGTTCACTTAATGGAAGTATACTGTTTTTAGCAATATCTTTGCTATGAAAGAGAAATTTGGGGACTGTACACGCTGAAAAAAAGACCTCTGTAATATATTCTCCCAAACATATTCTGCACGAACCATGCATATATTTGGAACACCCTTCAAACATTAATATGTTTGCAAGTCCCAAACTCACTTGTATTTAAATGCAAACAGTAACATGTTTACTGACAAACAAGTATACTTTTACGTCGATACATATGCTTTATTCATCCCAGACGTCCATATACTTACGTGGAAGTATTCGTGTGTTTCCGTAAACCTACATGTACTTACGGGGAAACATAATATGATAATAATATTTAGATATGTATTATTCTTTGAATTCAATATATGTATATGTAGTATTTATTATAATTAATCTTATCAATATAAATCCACAATTATAAATAATTAATATCCAAAAATTAAAAGATTTACTTGCATTATATGCATTATTTGTTTTTTTATGAAATGACAATCTGCTGCTCTTTTGCATCTCCTTTTTTGTTGTGTCTCCCGTTTTTGTTTTCAGAAAGTTTCAACTAGTTCATGCAAGCCGAGCTTGTAAAGGGCTTTTCAACAGAGACGGTACAAAAGTAAATCGATAGGGACAGCAAACGAAGCCATATTTTTTCCCGCTCTTTTGACATTTCTCTTCAGTAAGGTTTGCCATTTCATCATGGAACGATATACGAGCCAACAACGAGTCGAAATTATAAAAATTTACTACCGAAATTTGGAGTCAGTTGCCTCAACTTTAAGAGCGCTACGTCCAATACGTCCTACCCGATCAACAATTGAGAGTGTAGTGGAAAAATTTGAATCCACAGGCACAGTACAAAATGTTCCCATGCCAGTGAGACAAAGAAGTGCCCGCAGTGTCGAGAATATTGCTCCCGCTGAGGCTTCAGTTCAAGAAAGCCCAAATGTGTCTCTCACACGTCGTTCTCAAGCGTTGGGCATCTCTGTGACGTCGTTGTGGCGAATTTTGCGAGCAGATCTTGGCCTATATCCTTACAAGATCAAATTGACGCAAGAACTGAAGCCGCTTGACCACCATAAGCGTCGTATGTTCGTGAATTGGGCTGAGCAACAACTAGAAAATGATTCGGATTTTCATCGGAAAATCATTTTCAGCGATGAGGCTCATTTCTGGCTGAATGGCTTCGCCAATAAGCAAAATATGCGTTATTGGTCAGACAGCAGTCCGCACGTAATCCATGAGTCATCATTGCATCTCGAAAAAATTACGGTTTGGTGCGGTTTATGGGCCGGCGGCGTCATTGGGCCGTACTTCTTCCGTGATGATCATGACCGGCACATTACTGTGAATGCGAATCGCTACCGTTCAATGATAACCGAATATTTTTGGCCCCAATTGGATAATATGGACTTGGAGGACATGTGGTTCCCACAGGATGGCGCTACAAGCCACACAGCGAATGCCACAATCAATTTATTGGAAACCAAGTTTGGTGAACGTGTTATCTCACGAAATGGCCCAGTCGATTGGCTGCCCGGGTCGTGCGATTTGACGCCGTGAGATTATTTCCTGTGGGGCTACGTCAAGTTTATGCCAACAAGCCAGCGAAGATTGATGAACTTCGTACGAATATCGAACGTTAAATTGCAGCAGTATCGGCCGATTTATGCTTGCAAACCATCGAAAATTGGGTTCAGCGTCTGGACTTCTGCAAGCGTGCCCGTGGTGGCCATGCAAAAGAAATCGCGTTCTATACATAATGGCATCGGACGTACTTTCACAGAAATAAAGAATTTCATTGGTATCTAAAACCGGTTTTGTTTTATTTAAAAAAACTTTTGTAGCGCTCTTATTGAAAAACCCTTTATAACCATGAATGAAAGAAATATTAAAGCTACGCCAGTGGTGCTTAAAAACTGTGCTCTCCCTGCGTATCTATGTCACATTAGCGAGTAAATTGCGAAACATATTTGAAGATTCAGCAAAAACAATAAATTGTAGAAGAAATTGTTGTAAGTAGCAGTGAAACGTTTGATAAAAATAAAAAAAAGTTTAGAAAAAATATGATGACTCTTTTGAAAAGCTACAATTTGTAATACATTTAAAGATATATGAATTTGATAAAGTAAAATATTGGGGAATTTAATGTTCTTTGCAGGCAATTTTATTCAAGAGATATTTTATACACAGAACTTCCATTTTTTATTATATTATTATATATTTTTTATATTTTCAAATGTTTAAAAAGGTAGGCTTGCCATCAAATTAGCATAGTATGCAAAACAAATTTTAGCTTACCTGACGTCACAGAGAGAGAGAGTGAGAGAATTCATTCAAACAAAACGGACTTGCGCAGGGCGCAAAGTTATTATCTTTCATTCATGCGTAGAACCACGTTATTATTCTCTTTCCTCTGGGAGTGCTCCTAACTCACACAAGACAACTATTCGGTGCTGCTACATCAGCTTGTGTATTTTTCCGTAGTCTGACAATCTGTGTTTCGCAGTGGGACAAATCTGTTTTCTATATAGGGGTGGGTCACCCTTATCATTTAGGGGTATGTAAAATATATGTTGGCTGATTCTGAGACCTACCGGAAATGCACACAAAATTTCATACAAATCGGTCCAGCCGTTTCGGAGGAGTTTAACGCCAAACAATCTGTGATCCCAGTCGCAAAAACTGTGTTTGGTTGTGTTCACATCAAAAAAAAACATAAGTTGCATGCCATCTGGCTGAGAAAATTGAGGTTATGTTTTAACATCTATAGGCGCGGGTAGGGACTTAACTCACAGAGTGAACACATCCAAACACAGTTTGTCCGACTGCGATCACGCCAATACTATCGCACTAGACGCGTTATATTGTTTAGCGCAGCATCACCGCCAAGAATAGTTGTAAACGTATAATCCCGCCTTTGATATATGATCGCCTTTGTAGATCTGACCTAGTTACTTTCATAAAAATTTAGTTTGTAACCCACTGTGCTATGTGTACACACATAGGGAACCTTTTATGTGGTAATTTACATGGTGCTCTGTATCCCTGGATGTGTTAACATTATTTGGTGTGTGTGAGTGAGCGGGAATACATTATAATTCCATTTCTTCGTTAGACGATTGAAATGTATCTGCCCTGTGTATTTCTTGTTGTTTAACAGCATTATAGGACATTCGTTGTTGTCCTTTATTTCTAATAGAGTTAAATTCAACACACACACATACGCACTCAAATGCATGCTTGTTATGTAAATTAATGTGAGTGGCATAATCAAGAGCAGCCAGTTTTATTAGAACATTACGTTACAGTTTTTATCGTATTGTACGCGTAATTAACTAACTTAATTACAATCTATCGTATGTCTACTTGAGCATTCAAATTTGTAGATACTCGTATAATGTTGTAGGGTTTAACATTAGTTCTGTTCTAACCGGGTTTCCGTGTGAGGGTTTTATGTTTCACAGATGGCCGGAGAAGATGCTAAGGACATCTTGTTGCAGATGTAGCATACATCAAATTCACATCTCATTATCTGCTAACAGAACATTCTTAAAACACATTTATTATCCCTCTAAAAAATTCGGTACGGCTTCGAAAACTTCATGGTTATAATAAGAGAGTTTTTCAGTTATATTGATGTAAAGAGTTTAATGATTACAAATATTATCTGTGCTTCGAAATTTTTCATATAAATACAAATCTAAAATATTATTTGTAATTTTTTGAGATTTTGGTATTTATTTAGTCTGTTTTTATTGAATTGATAATTTTTAATTTTCTATTCAAATTCGAGACCGTTCTATTGCGTTTTTTAATTCAATAAATTTTCTGAATTCTTTACGATGCTAGTGTTCGAAAAATAGCGCAATCACAAAAATACAAGAAACATTGGCAAAAATACCGACAAATTAATTTAGATTCGTCAAACCGAAGCTTCGGTGAATTTTAGCGCCTCTATGAATTATGGTTTCTCCCGCCACAACCAAAATCATGTAAAGAAGTTCGAATGATTCTTGTTGGTTTTGTGCTTGCAATATTTTTGAACACTTGCATTGGAAACAATTCTCAATGCAATTTAGTTTCCCTTTCATCATCATTCCAAACAACTGTTTATGAAGATCTGAGGTTAAATCTTAAACGGCCAGGAATCTAGTGAATGCATTTTGTAGAAACTTCTATTTTTAAAAGGTTATATCTCTATTAATAGAGAAAGATATATGTAGAATAGTCTTGAGCTTGAATAACAAAATAAAAATTATCAGATTTATTTGGTTTTGCTTTTATTTTTCCATGGAAAATAACGATTCCGTTTATAATTTACTTATTTACTCAACCATGGGGATGCGGGTGCATATCATTTGATGCGGACAATAGTGAAAATTATGTTCTCAAATTTAAAAAAAAATAAAGTTAAAAACCGAAACACGTTTTCTTAAAATCTTAAAATTTTGTGACAAACCAACAACCGGGTTAAAAAATCCGATTTTTGTCGCTTTCCTACTTGACGCTTTCCCTGTGCGTCTAAACGACTAGGCCGATAACACTGTGTGTAATTTTTTAAATCATGGAAATATAACCATATACGGACACCACTACGTGATAAAAGACCAAAATAAAAACACCCATGTCTCCCAGTTTTGCCCAAATTCATGCACCTTTGTTTGATGGCCCCCAAAGATTTGGGGCCTCGGTGTCATTTTTGGAAAAAAATTATCATTTTGTCATAGTTTTCTGTCATGTTAATACCCATTGCTAGCGGAATGGAAGGTTTTCGGTTCGACACACGCAACAACACTGCTTTCAAGCTTGAAACAGAACCATCAATAAATAATCTCCACTCACTAGCGATGTAGTTCATTCCCATTTTTACCACCAAAGAGTTTATATCGTTGCAGTAAGCGAACGAATTGTCATCATTTAGAGTGTAGATGCTCTGAAATTCAGCTTGCCGTTTGCGGTACGCCGTAGAGTTAACTTTAGCATGTGTGAGTTTTCTTCGCATTAAAAACGCTGTCAAAAATATGGCAAGTCGCTGCGATATTCCCAATATGGCCACAATGAAATCCAGTTGTGGTCCATCTCTTCCCTACTGGGGCTCATAATCGGTATCAAATGGATCTTCATAAGTAACACCAGTTTTTCCTTGAATGATATGTATGTGGATTTTCAATACCTTAAATTTGACAGTTTTGCTTGCTAACGTCTCCGTTTAGGTGAAAATGTGCCTCATCGCTCATGATCAATTTTGTTTTTTGAAACATCAGCATCAACTGCTTGTTATTTAAGCATCCAATTGGTAAATATACGGCGATGCAAATCATCTCTGGGCTTCAGTTCCGGTGTCCACTAAATTTTGTAGGCGTGTAAAAATAAGTATTTTGTTGAAATCCGCCTAACGGCACTGCAGGAAAGGTTCAATTGTTGTGCGACGCGACGAATTAACGTTGTCGCGTCACCGACCCAGTTTCTTCGAATTTCTCCACTTAACGCCTCATTGTAGACTATGTTCAGTGAAAACATTGCAGAATACGTGAAGTGCACTTTTTGCAGAACGTTCATTTTCAAAAATCGTTTGAATCACTTTTACGCGGTGTTCAGAGAGTATCGCTCCATGACTTCAGCCTATAAATGATGAGTGTGAAACTCACTCTAAGTTTCACAACGCCCGTAGTACTACACGCAACGAAAAAACTCGCTCCTCCCAAACGAAATCTCAGATAACTGAAGTTCGTTTGGGGACTCTAGTTGGGAGAAACGAACTTCTGATAAGCCATACATGTCATTTCGATTGGGAGAACCGAAAAATGTTTGCAGCAAACGAGTTATGAAAAACACAAGCCGAAAAAAACATTTACGATAAACGGTTCTGCCAACTGTTCCCTCGGTTACAGAAACCGAGTTGTAGTTGATCCTAACTGAAAAAACGTTTGTGAGAACTGAAAATCGTTTGCAGTAAACGATCTATGAGAAATGAGAGCTGAAACAACGTTTACGATAAACGACAAACGGTTCCGCATATTGTTCCTTCGGTTACAGCAACCGAGTTGCAGTTGCTCTAAACTGAAAAACGTTTTCGAGGCCTGAAAAACGTTTGCAGTAAACGACTTATGAAAAATTAGAGCTGAAAATACGTTTGCGGGAAACGAAAAACGGTTCCAACAACTGTTCTTTCGGTTAAAGCAACCGAGTTGTAATTAAACTTTTATTTAAATTTCCAACTTTCATGGTTTTTATTTTACCCATAAAGTTTGTTTTAAAAAAAGTTGGCATTTTTGTATATTTCTTTCACTGTCTACTTACACGTCTGTCTCGCCCTGCATTCAAATAACAATTAAAAGCGCAGCAAACTACAACGTCTCAATTGACCATCCAAGCATTAGTTTGTGTGATCACTTTCATGGGTATGCGTGAGTGTGTATGCCAAACGAGTGGAGAAGACTGTGTATACAGTCGACAAAATGAGAGAAATTTACGGTCTTCGTAATCTGTGCTTTCATTAGAAAAATGGCTAATATCAGTTATCGTAAACGGGTTTTAAACTTGCGGCAAATGTAATTTTGTATGCGTTTGATGCAAACTAAAAATCTTTTGTAACAACATGATACCCATTTGCGATATATGAGTTTATTTGGGAGAACTACATGAACAGTTGGGATTAATAAATTAATACAATTCAATCAAAGTCTTGTTGTGGCAACCGAGCAATAAAGGTTTTTTTATTTGCGTGTAGAGTTAGTCTGTTTAGTTCATCTCAATAGAATGAACTAAATAGTTCACATTCATTTAGTTCACTATTTGATTGTATCATTTCAGCTTAACAGTTCATATGAGCTGTGAACTAAGGGGCTCATTTCAGTTTAAATTGTAGTTTTAGTTCAATCGGAGCGAATAATCAAAAAATGGTATGATTTTTGCAGATTTCTTAACTATTTTGGATACTGTGAAATTTTTTATACTACCTCCCCCTATTGAAGATCAGCTTAACGATTTGCTTATTCGGTTTCTGAAATATTGGCGTTTCCGTAGTCTTTCTATATTTTGGAACAAAAGTTTGCAACATTAGGCGCCTTTGTGCAAATTGAGCAAGATAAAGAGGGCATGAACTTGAAAATGGCGGAGACAACTGAAATACGAAAAACTGCTGAAACAAGTAAACTACTGAAACAAAAGAGCGGAACAGTGTGAACTTGTTCATCTAGTTCACAAGAGTGAATTGAACCAGTTCGTTCGTGAACTACACAACTCTACATAGTAAAACATCAACATATCACAAACAATGGCTGTTAATGAGCTGCATTACAATTAAATCCTCCTGCATAAACTAAACTCTCATCTGTTTAAAAACTTGATATCTAAAGTAACTTATATTGCGTGTGCATTGTGGACCATTTCCACCGTCCTAATGCCCTTGGATTCTCACAATCCTAGCGACGTGGCTTGCAGTGTTGCCGTCGTTGGAATTTTCATATCATATCAAATCGTAAGCCAAGCGTGAGCAATGTTCCTTATATCGTATTCGTGAATGAAGCAGTGATATTCAAAAGTGAAGTGCATCTCTATTACTTGCGGCTTCACAAGAGACGTCGTCAATTTGTTCCCACATACATTCCATCTCCAGTACGCCCTTACGTCAGTTATAGCGTTGGCTAGATTTCCATCGATCACAGTGAAATGTAATTGAAAGAACACTAAATGGAACTCAGGCTGCGATTTGCTCATTCACATCCTCCAGTATTTGGGTTGTACTTCGATCTTCTCTTACATGTTCCCATCTGATTGGACGGCATAAAAACTTGAATCCAGGTGTTGTATTAACCCATATATCTAGAAACGTTGATTCAGTTGAAGATATTGGTGAGTTATTATATAAGTGCTTTCTGAATGGTACAAGTGACGCTGAAAAAATTGTTGAGAAATCTGCATCAGATCCACTGTGTTGTTTATACTCCGAAAACTCTGATGATTCATCACAGCCCCGTTTACATATTAAAGTCAGCACAGAGTTTATGGCATTTGTCAATTTCTTTTACAGAAAGTTCTGATATAATCACAACCTCATTAGAGGTTGACACAACCTCATTAGAGGTTGACACAACCTCATTAGAGGTTGCCACAACCTCATTAGAGGTTGTCACAACCTCATTAGAGGTTGCCACAACCTCATTAGAGGTTGCCACAACCTCATTATAGGTTGTCACAGCCGAATTAGAGGTTGTTACAACCGAATTTAGATAGTGTCACAAATTAATTATTAACGTTTTTTATAATTAAATGATGATTTATTTTCCTGTATTCTTATAAAAAATTCAAAAAACGAGAAAATAAAGTCAAACATATTGGGTAATCTATATAATAATACATTTGTTTTACATGCCTCTTCCGACCTTTTTCAAGTCCCAGGAATCACAGGACACCGCACTAATTCTGACATTCGGCTGATGTATCGGTAGATTTAGGTAATAAACAATTTTGTATACAGACGATTGCAGCACATCTCAAATGACAGACCATGAAAAACTTGAAAACTGTTAATATCTGCTTCAATAATTTCTGCAAAATAAGACGTTTTAATACAAAACATATTTTACTTACCTTTCTTAATAACAGCAAACAATTTTGAAATTTTTTAATTCTTTTTAAAATAATATTTGATTATAGAATTTTAAACGTCTTATGTTAAATACATGGCATTAGGTCGTGGTAACCGAATCGAATATGAATTCGGTTGTACCCACAGAATTCATGAGAAATTCGGTTACAGCAACGGAAATGACGCCAAATTCGGTTGTTGCAACAGAATTAATGCCAGATTCGGTTACTCCAACTTAATTTGGTACCAATTTCGGTTCCAGGATCCGTATTTATTTTAAATTCGGTTGTTCCAACCGAAATTTTAGAAAATTTAGTTGACTGCACGAATATAATTGAAGATTCAGTTGTCACAACCGAATCAAATAAGAAACGGGGTTGCTTCAACCGAATTTCGGTTGTGGGGACTAAATTCGATCGTAACAACCTCAATTTCGTTGTGACAACCTCAATTCGATGGTAACAGCCGAATTTATGGTTGCTACAACCTCTTTTCAAACAATTAGTTCTCTGAGTGTATGGAAAAATATCTCTTTGTTTGGGGGGCTCCAAATCCGACTTAGAGCTATGGTCTCTTGAGCAAAATTTCTCAAAATCACCTATAGATTAGGTTTGTGCTATACGCTTCATGGTTGGGTTTATATATCATTTAATACGTAAAAAAATGTAACACATAGAAGGAGCCATATTAAACCCTTAGTATCTTTGAACGAAATTCGTTTTAGGACTTTTTAAGACGTTTGAGCCATGTCCGTCTGTCTGGCTGGCTGGCTGGTGAACACGATAACTGCCGCAAATCTTTACATATGACAATGAAACTTTGTCAGTGACTATTATTTGCGTTTTGACCACGCCCCTTCTGGTACCTCCCATACAAAACCGGGTATTCATCCGGGTTGTGAATCCGATAAATCTCGTGAAACACTTCCGACCGTAATGATATTTCATATAAGGCTGCACGTTATTAAACGCCAATCACCGATTAAAACAAGGGAGATATTGCCACGCCCATTTTGGTACCTCCCATACAAAAGTTGTTTCGCCGTCGGGTTATTCGGCATGAGAAGTCCCGCAAACCGCACCAATATCTTTATGAAATTTTGTACTAGTCAATATTTAGTCAAATACCACTCTCCTATAGAAAATGTGCGCTTTTTCCACACCCAGTCTGGTACCTCCCGAATAAAAGTTTGGCGGATGATCGGTTGATCGACACGATAACTCTCGTAAACTACAACCGATCTTAATAAAATTCGGTACTAGGCAATATTTCTCTAAAAGCTCCTGTGTAATTAAACACTAACTACTGTGCCACGCCCAGTTTCGTACTTCCCATACAAGAGTTGGGCGTATTTCCGGTTTGCCGACTCGATATCTCCAATAAATCATAACCGATCTTAATAAAATTTGGTACAGATCAAAATTGTGACAACAACTTGACATGCACATTTTTCTACCTCGCACATAAATATTGGGAGTGAAATTGGTTGGTAGTCGAAAGAACTCCCCAAAACCACTTAGGATCCTAAATAATTTATGTATTCAATAATATTTAGTGCAATGTCAATCTGCTATTGAATAGGGTCACTTTTAAGTAAGGGCGTTTTTAACAGAACTCCCACGCAATGGATGACTTAGGGTGAGGGAATGATTACGTCGGTTCATCCGACTGAAACTTATGTACTGGTTATAGTTGTCCTTCTCGATAGCATAAGTAAAAAAGCGACTTTAGAACTGATTTTATAGACTACACAGGAAATAAAAAATTAATTGATTTTATCAGACAAAATAGTTGTGTGATGAAATGATGACTTAGTATAGCTTTGGGACAATAAGAATAGTGAAGTACACAGAGTACCCAGAATGATTGGCATAGAATTATATTTTCCGCCAAAAATTTTATTTTACCAAACCATAGTTTGAAAAAATTGTGATATCACGTAAAATAAGAACTGTTTGTCAGTGCCATATTGTAGTTGTCCTCCTCAACGATGCAATCGGCAGGGTACGGAAATGGCAATATCAGATCAAAGTAATTTTGGCAAAATCTTTTAAAATTTGACTTAAAGCATATTGATGGTATCGTATTAATTTTTTTTATATCATAGACCAATACACGGCGAATTAAAAAACTGAAAATTGTAAAATAAACTATAAATATAATAAAAATTGTCAACGAAAATTCGGCTTTTTTAAATTTTAAGCTCTGCTGAGCTCATTTATGTGTAGGATCTATTTCTTTTGCGGCGTGTATTTAAAACATTTTGGTCTACAATAAGAATAAAAAAAAATATATGACACCTCAATGAAAATTTTTGCCAAACATCGAAGGAGAAAAATTTGTTAAAAAGTTTCACATCTACCAAGAATGCTGACTGCAGGGTGCATTTTCATATGATCATAATTTAACGTTAAATATGTTTTCCAAAGCTCTGTCTTTCAGCAAAATTTCAAAAAATTTTTTAGAGATTTCTTGGAAAAATCAAAAAAAAAAAATATGAACGAAACATGGTACCTTTTCGGGAAAATATTGTGTTTTTTACAGGTTGAAAAATGTTAAAATTGAGAAGTCGGAAAATCCAACCGCCTTGAGAAAGTTTTGCAAGTGTGTTCTTTATTGAAGTGCTCCCAATTTAATGATGTTTTCAGGCCTATTCGTTTCCCTGAAATAACCGAGTTTTTAACAAATAACGGGAAAAAAACAAAGAAAATATTTACAATTTTAAACTTTTACAGAAAAAGTCTTAATAATCTTAAATCACTTAACGAATTTTTCCTTGTCGTGGATAGTAGATTCTCAAGAGTAAAAAGTCATTGTAATCAGTTTATATATGTAGAAAGTTTCAAAGCTTTGAGAGATTCAACGGCACCAAATGGCCAACTTCGGCACCCTGTAGCACCAACTTTGTTGATACAGGCTCTGAATATTCTAAAAGCCTGACTACTCCTCCTCTACATATATCTGCTACATTCAAAAATTATCAGAACAATACTTTACAAGTTGTGATATTATTACCGTGTATTTTCCATTCAGCCCCACTGTATTTAGGTGATAGTATACTTTTTTTAACGACTGTTTCTCCAAGTAATGGAGAAATTGCGTGAAGTGGTTTGTATCTTCCAATTATTTTATTTCATCTTTTAAAATATATTTTCCTTGTTAAAGGCTTCTATTATTGCCAATAATGTTGCTAGGGCGCTCACAACTTTTTGTGCGAGATGTTGTAGCCCTCGTTGCGTTTTAGAAAAAGCTACGTTTCTGGTTGCTTCCTGGTGGCTGTACAAAAAGTATAAATTATATAAATATGTTATATTCGTAGAATTTAACAAGTTAAGAGAATTAACGAAGAATATCATAAAGTAAATTGGTTGGGGAGTATAAAGTGGTGGGAGCTGATCCCAAAAATATTCTGTAGAGATACGGCCCTGACAATAACTATAACTGTAAGTAAATTGCTGGAAACAAATCTTTGACGTTTGGGAATAAGGTCTTAAGTCAAAAAAATGCATTTTGAGTTTTTGATTGGGTTTACCTCAATTTGTCCTCTCTTTCGTTTGGTATTAATAACTTTAATCTAGCAGAACCGCATCCAATCGCAATCATATGATCTTTAGGCAAAGGTCAGAAAAATTCATACATAAATAATTTTCAATTTAACATAACGAAAAACTACAGTTTCTGACTTAAGACTTTATTCCCAAACGTCAAAGAAATTTTAAGTGAATTGTGTCAATTTGTTGAAAACGAAAAATCGTCCAAAAAATAATTTTTTAACATATGTCTATGTAGGCCATTTTTCATATTTATTTTTTGGGCGATTTTTCGTTTTCCAGAAATTGACAGAATTCACCATTTTTCATATATGGTTTCTGGATAAAATTTTTGTATGAAAAACCGGCCAAAACACAAAAATTAAATATAGCCCAAATAGGTGAGAAAGTTTGCCCACTTTTTGTGCGGAATATTTTTGGGTGATATTTAACTTTTTTGTGGGCCATTTTTCTTTGGGTCATTTTCCGTAGCCCCATAATTTTCAACTAAACTAGAAAATTCGCGATCTCTGTTATACAGTTGATCGTTCGCTTTGGCAACTGACACATTCACATATTGGGGATAAAGTCGAAAAGAAATACCGAGGTGTTCCCGCCGTCCAACTAAGTGTCTACTAATATAATCTTTGAACGGAAACATAAAACCAGTACCGAAATTTCAGTCGGTTGAACCGACTTAAACATACCCTCACCCTAAGTCATCAACTGCGACCGAGTTCTATTAGAAAACCACATATACTCACCCTTAAGTTAAACGAATGAGGGTTGCAAATGTGCTATTGCGCTAAATATTATTCAATACCCAAATTAATTAGGATCCTAAGTGATTATGGGATGTTATTGTGACTACCAGCCTATTGTCCGCCCAGTATTTATATGGGAGGTACAAAAATGGGCATGGCGAAGTTGTTCATCTGTTTTTCCACAGCATTACACAAAATATTGATCAGTACCAAATTTTGTTAAGATTGGTTTTGGTATACGGGAGATATTGATTGAGTCGGCCGGACTGAAAGCTGCCCAGCTTATATGGTACGAAAATGGGCGTGGACAGTAGGTAATCTTTAATTTTTAGGAAAGCATTACCGAGTACCGAATTTCATTAAGATCGGTTGTAGTTTACGAGTGTTATTTTGTCGATCAACCGGTCATCCGCCCAACTTTTGTGTACATTTGTCTAAATTTTGTCTGCCTCCAAATTTCATAAAGATTGGGTCGGTTTTACTGGGGTTATCTTCCCGTACAACCAGCCCGCCAAACAACTTATGTATTGGAGGCACCAACGTGGGTTTGGCAAAGTCACCCTTGTATTAATTGTTAATTCGCGTTTGGTGACATGAAGCCTATAACCTAATTTCATTAAGATCGGAAGTGTTCCATGGGACTTATCGCATTGACAACTTGGACGACCACCAATCTTTTGTATGGGAGGTACCAGAATGGGCGTGGCAAACCCATTATTAAGTAGACATTTACAGATTATTAACCAATGTTTGAGTTGAAGCTAATCACATCCACCACAACAAAGTTTTAGAAGAAAAATGATTTCGTGCTAAATGTGTCGATTTGTATGGGCTGTACCAGAACGGGCGTGGCCAAAACGTCCATTGTCTAGCCCAACCTAAGTTTGAGTAAATCATAGTCACTCACAAAATATAATTTTGGCAAAGATTTACGGGAGTTATCTGGCCGAACATCAAGCCGCCCGAACAACTTTTGTATGGGAGGTACCAAAATGGGGGTAGCAAAATCGCCCTTGTCTCTTTATCGGTGACTTGCGTTTGATGACACGAAGCCTAGTACCCAATTTAATTAAGATCGGAAGTGTTTCACAGGACTTATTGCATTGACAACCCGGACGATCACCAAGCTTTTGTATGGGGGGTACCAGAATAGGCGTGGTCAAAACACCCATTTTCAATCCAAAACTAACCTTAGTCACTGACAAAATTTCGCTGTGATCGATAAACATTTACGACAGTTATCGTGTTGACCAGCCAGCCAGTCGGACATGGCTCAATCGCCTTAAAAAGTCCCAAAACGAATGAAAGATACTGAGGGTCAAATATAGCTCCTTCTGTTCGTTACATTTTTTCCGTATTAAATGGTATGTACCCCCATCCCTATGCCTGAAGGTATTAAAAAACATATAAGGAACGCCCTAGTGTACCATATCCATACCCAGTAAACAATTTACGGAGCGCTCCTAAATATGACACTAAAAAGACTCCTTTTCTGAGGGTTTTATGATTACCCTTATGAGCATTTATGATTGATTTCGGAGCCTGCAGAATTTAGGACTGCGAAAAGACTCTTTTTTATGAGCAATTTAGGAGCACACTCCTAGAAAACTCTTATTTATGAGGGTTTTCTGAGGGGCAACGGTAGTTTGTTTTTTCTTGATAATTTCAATATGTTGCGTTTCTCTGTCATTATTGTGATCATTTTGCCCTGTTCGGTGGTGGTTTCGATAAAATTTTTGAGAAATTGTGCAAAAAGTAAGTTTAGTTGTGTGAATATTTGACAAAACATTGTCCTTGTAAATCATTTCATTATACAAAACTATCCATTTGAAGCCTTTGTAAAAAGAAAATTAGGTGGTTTTGCCCGTTGAAATTTGTTTAAAATGATCATTTTACAGAGAGGTACACATTATTTTTAGTGAGGCTATGAATTTCAACGTTAAATTTTTTCGTTTCGCATTTAAAACTAAAGAAATGTACAAATTTGGAAAAATAAATTATTTCCATGCACAAAACATATATTAATAAAACTTTTCCAATAGAAGCTAAAAAGCAAAAATTTACAAATAAAATGAATTCCCTAATTTCATGGAAAAGAAACACTCCCTTATCACTTTTGTTTGGCTCAGAAATCCCTCTTTTATGACTCTTTTAAGAGGCTTTTATGATTGATTTTTGAGCAAAAAGGCTCACAATTTTCCATACAAATCGTTAAATTTAGGAGTCCTAAAGCGCTCATACTCAGTACAAATTTTTTTGACGGTTTCATAGGAAAACACGCTCATATCTGAGGGTTTTAGAAGCATTTTTTCTGAGGGTTTTGCTCATAAAAAGGAGTCCTAAAATACTCTTTTACGACTCATATTGTTTGCTCCAACTTGAGAATATGTCACAAGAAACCGAAAGCTACTTATAAATGTATTAAATTTACAGCTAAAAACCGCAACTGCGAAAATTGTGATTTAAAGTACATTATAACCTCTCTGAGGAGCCTTTTCATGGCTAAATACTCGATAGTGTCGGTCTCTTGTATAAGAGGCGAGCAAACTAACCATGGTGCAACAGAAATTAAAATAATTTAGTGCTTGAAATATCAATTAATTTTGGATTGAATATAAATAAAGTTTTCTTTGTGCAGTTTTCGAGCTCTGGTTTTAAATTCTTTTGAAGTAATATTCACATATTCTATCGTTTGTGTTATTGTTTTTGGGCTAACGTACACAAACTGCTAAATATAAAAAAAACAAAAAACAAATGTCCGGACTACAGAGGTAAAATTTATAAACTGTCCGAAACAGTGAGCTGCCCGGACTACTGGATAGTCCGGACTAGCGAGTGTCCGAACTAGAGAGGTTACACTGTACTGGTTGTACCGCTGTTTGTACCACGTATCCAAATAATTGCAACCTTAAGGAATTCATCTTCCGGAAATAGAACAAACAACGATACTGGCTCATTCCTAGTTGCCAGCAAAAATATGATTATGTTCAGTGTGATAAATAAATCATTTCTTCTTCACATTCATTTTCGTGTCGAGCTCAGCGAGAATAATAGGGCAATTAGGAATCTCATTTTTTTGTGTTTCATTATGTGAAATGTGAGTAATCTGAGCAAAAGACAACGCCATCACACACACACACATACACAGCGTACGCAAATCCCTCGCAATCTTGTTTCAACATAAAGGCATTTTATAACTCATACACACACACCCAAACAGACTTATATTATAAATGATGTTTATTCATTGTAACATAAAGCGTGTTATAATTAGCGAACTTGTTTGCTGCAACCACAGCAACAACAACTACGGTAACATTATCAAAAGACAGCGAGATGTGTAAAAAGGATGCCCTCCTCTTGTCACAAATTGTTTCACACAGCCATACAAACTTACGCGTACATAATTAAGACTGCTTAACTTATTCAAGCTTAACATATAATGTTTGTAAATATATAGACCACAAGATTAATTCCAGCACATGCCACAGGACCACCAGCAACAATGCAAATATCAATACCACTATCCTCATCAAAGGACACTTAATGCGTAACTCTGTGTGTGTGTATGTGCGTGAGTACATTGACAACTTTCACACAACGCATTAAACGAAGTTATTGCAGAACATTCTATACAATTATTGTGGCACGACAAACACTTTTTATAGCATTGTTAGCTATCCCTCGGTCTATTGTTAAAGGTAGAAAGATATGCTATTTGTGTTTCTATGTTTTGAAACCATACGGATGATTCCTTAGATATGTAACGCAAGCAGAGTTTCGAAATCTTCTCCGAATCCCAACTCATACAATTACTTATCGTTAGGAAGATTGACTTGGTTTGGGGTAACTTCATAAAAATGTACTAATATGATGGGCATGCTCAAGAAAAGTGATATCTCCCATTATAGTCAACCGAATTATTATTCCATCTGCAAATGTGATATCCATGAATATTTTGTTACACGACAACATTGGTAATTAAACGTAGGCTAGCAACCCAAGCCCTATTTCTAGCTAAAAAATTGTGAAACTGTGGTACAAACCAACTTTTTTAACTTGAATAATACGTCTAATCAAGAACTTGCTATACAAATGATTGGGACTACATAGAGTTATTTTATGCATTAGGAACCACATATAACAACCGTATTTACTGTTGGTGTTTATGTCAATGACGTTTTGAGGTATTCTTGTAGGTTTCATAAATATCCACAGTTTCATCGGCCGGATATTTGTTGTGAGACCTGGTATTTTGAGGATTCTGATCTTCAGAATTGTCATACCCTACACTGAAAGAAAAACGCTTCGTCGCATTTATGAAACATTTTCGTTAATGTTTTAACGTGTTTATAGTGAAAAGTGTCGCATATCCCACAATTTGGTAGTCGCTGCAACGAAAAATTTCATACTTGACATCTTTGACAATTTTTCGTTTCGTTGGTGCAACAACTTACTTGTTGTTCCTGCAACAATTTTATTTAATTTTAATTTTGTAGAAAAATGGGTTGAAAATTAAAAAAAGTAAAGGCATGAGTTTTAAACTACGGATATTTGACTTATCTCTTACTTTTTATAGTTTATATTTATTATTTATTTATTTTTGAGGTTTGTCAACATTTTTAGTTGACGAAACAATTTCGTTATTGAAACGAAACTAATTTTTATGATGCTATAGAGAGTAGCAGTAGAAAAAATGAGCGAGCGTAAAAAAGAGGCCAGCAAACAGTTTTCCCAGATAAAAATTTTTGTCGTCCCCAATTTTTTATTAAAAAATCCCCAGTTGTCCCCAAATGTTGTGTATGGCATTTATTAAAAACAATTCAAACATAAAAAACACAATAACAGCGTACTATAACAAAATATTTATGTAAACTAATTCAATATTATTATTAAAAAATCCCCAATTCTCCCCAAATAAAGCATACACTTTTTAAAGAATAAAAACAAGAAAAGATAACATTTGTGCTGCCTTTCTTCGAACTTGAAACAATATTTGCAATATTCTTATTCTTTACTTTAACATACGCGCCAATATTATGACACTTGTTTTGTTTTGTTTTCTTCTTTATATTTCTATTACAGGAGTTGCCATATGAAATATTCAGAACTCCAACACGTATTGGGCTTACCTAAATAAAAACCTGTTGCGTAATAGTTATTTGCTATGTTATACGACGTTTACACAAAACTAGATTATCTCATCATCGGGATTACCGGTATTTTTTGTATTTCTTTTGACATTTGTAATGCCCTAAATGCTCTAATCTTCGCCTGTGTAAACGAAGTATTATACCCTTATAAATCCCCAAAATTTCCCCAAGAAAATTTAAGAAATCCCCAGAAACATCCACTGTCCCTATTCGATTTTTTCGTCCTTTTTAGCATCTTCAAATCCCCAAAGTTGGGGACAAATCCCCAAATCTGGGAACCCTGGCAGCATGACGAAATGGTGAGCGTGAGTGTTGGGTCACGTATACATCTTAAATCAGTTACATTGCACCAACCGAAAGTGGTAGACGTATTTCTCCGCCGGAATAATAATAATAATACTTAATCTTTTTTTATGTAATTCTGTATCTATAAATGAAATAGACAAACAAAGAGAATGCAAGGAGCAACACGACAGCAAAGAAAGTGACGCACCTATAGCAGAAAAACTACCCCGAAATATGTAACTGAACTTTTGTGTGTGTGTGTATGCGCGTGATGGGACATGTTTTAATCATCACAGCGGCGGAAATCATGACCGGGAAGGCCTGAAATCATGACCGAACAGGCCTTCTTTAAAATACGACAGGCCTTCCCTACACCTTACCTCCTCCTCTATTTTTAACATTGGGTGAGATTGGGAGGAAAGGCCTTCCATCCCTCTCTACTAGAAGGCCTTATGAAAGCCTGCAAAAACAGTAGATTTAGAAGGACTTACTTAAAAATCTATATATATAAAAATGAAATGTTGTGCGTTAGTCCTGCTAAAACTCGAGAACGGCTGGACCGATTTTGCTCATTTTGGTCTTGAATTATTTGTGGAAGTCCGGGGAAGGTTCAAAAGGTGAATAAGACCCGATAGGTGGCGCTGTTGCCGAAATTTAAAGTTTTAACGTTTTATATTACAAGGGTGCCTCCTAGAGGTGTCAAATGTATGACCGCCCCTCAATATTTTTGCAATCCCAACAGTTTTCCGGAACATATATACCCTCTATCTTCAACCCTTAGGGTGGTCCCCATACAATTTTTTTTTTAATTTTTGGCGCGGGTGTGGATTTATATCGAAAATCTAAATGAATTGACCAATTTAAGTGAAATTCAGAATGTATGTTAGGGTGGTCCCCATACATTTTTTTTTTAAAAACTACCTTTCAGATTATTTTTATTTTTATGCAGATTGATAAATCTTAAGTTTTGTCACAAATTTAATTTCTGAACGCAACCATAAAATTTGACATTTGACAACCAACTAATATGTCGATCCATCCTCTATGTTAAGATTCATATAAATATAACTCTATCTATATCTGCGTTAGTCCTGCTAAAACTGGAGAACTGCTTGACGGATTTGAATATTTTTTTTTCCTTATGCTTGGCTTACTTCAGGGTTCGTGTAAACACAAAAATTATTGCAAACAAAACCATTGTTTATCGTCGGAAATAGCTTAAAATCATGTATTGTGTTACCTTAGATGAAAGAAAAATTGCTGTTTAAGCCGCCAGCCGCCAATGCATCCATTGAGCCTTGACGGGTGACGACGAAAGGCCCAGAACTCCAAACCCAAACGACTGACACCGTTGAAGTGGTCTCTATCGGCATGGGGTTTTGGGTATGGTTCTTGGCTGTTTTTCCCCTTTTACATTATTCGCGCTTTATCTATAAACCGAGCAGTCTGTCACATTTGGCCAAAAAGAATTTGCAACACCCAAATAAAGTCATTAAATTAAACCCTACACGTGTCTCGAGTTTTATTGGGCGCCAGGAGTGCATTCCGAGCACTGGAAAACCGGCACAGCCAGCAGCATCCACCACAGCAGCTCCCGCAAACATTTGTCACATTTGAGCTCACACAGCAAGGCGCCTGTCTCCAAGAAACCGGCGACCATCAACACACACAGAGGTAAACAATTGCAAAATTATTTTGGACCCGGTAGCTACCGCTGTGGTCAAGATAATTGGAATATATTACGAACTCCGATTGCTGACAAAACACCTGCGGGAGAGTACTCTAGGAGATATAATTCACCTACAGTAGACGAAGAGGCTATGAAAAAAATTTCAATTATATGATGTTACACTTACGAACTCCAATTTGAATAATTTTATTCCCTTCTGCTTGGATTACTTCAGGGTTGGTTTAAACACATAAAGTATTGCGAAACCGGTACAATGCCGAGGAGAAGACGATCTGACATAGGTCGACGAAGCCAAGCAACTCTAAGACGAGTTACCTCACGTGTAATCCGCTCTGATGATCAACGGTCGCAAGATAATGAGAATAGTCGTGTTGCTATGTCCAGATTGCGTGCAAGAGATACTGATAATGTAGCGAATAGGCTAAGAATGCAACGAGTTCGTGCACATCGTACACAACAACAGCGAGCGCGACAAAACGAATTCATCCGATACCGCCGACGCACTGCTCCGGTGAACCTGGAACGAGCAGCATTGCACTACGACACAGAAATAGATTATAGTGCCCATAATTCTATATCAATTGGAGAAATGACTTCAGTTTGCCAATATTGTAATGCCCTGAAATATAGTGGTGAACCTAATGGATTGTGTTGTGCAGGAGGAAAGGTCAAATTGCCACCATTGGTACCACCTCCAGATCCATTACGCTCATTAGTTTCTGGGTTAGGAAGTGAGTCAAATCATTTCTTGGCAAACATTCAAAAATATAACAGTTGTTTCCAAATGACGTCGTTTGGCGCAACGCATATTGTGCAGGATAATTTTATGCCTACTGTCAAGGTAATTACAACGTAATAATATTTTCTAAAGAAATCATATTACATTTTTAACAATTACAGATCCAGGGCCAAATATATCATTTACTAGGAGCTCTGTTGCCAGAACCAGATTCAGATCATAAATATTTACAAATTTATTTCATGGGCAATTCGGATGAAGAAGTTGATAGGCGTTGTGCTAACTATTCAACACTCGAAACATTATTCAAGAAATGCAAGCGTTTCTTCATCAAAACAATCAGTTGGTGAATACGTTTAAAATAGCATTACATCGGATGCCATCCGACACCCATAATATTATTATCAGGGCTGACAAAACACCTGCGGGACAGCACTCTAGGAGATATAATTCACCTACAGTAGACGAAGTGGCTATTATCGTTGTCGGAGAAAATTTACCATCGACGGATATCGTGCTTCATCGTCAAAATAATGAACTAAAGCGTGTATCCGAAACGCATAGGAGTTATGACGCACTACAATATCCATTAATCTTTTGGCAGGGAGAAGATGGATACCATTTCAATATTAAAATGATAAATAAATTTAGAGGTAGCTAGAGTACATTAAAAATACCTAATTCTATTTTAACGCGGTCAATACGTTTGTCCAAAACTTACGTTAAAATGAGAGTAACAAAAGATGGAGTATCAGTATATTACTTCTATTGAATTGGATAGATTCTACTTACACATTAAATAACAGGTAAAACATAATTAATAAAGTACCACATTTCATTAATAATCATGTTGAAAACAGAGAATTTAAAAAACCAGTTCTTAAATATAATAACGAAAAACATTTCTCTAAAAAAAATTACATCAGCTTCATCCTTACAAATATTTTATATCATGGACATTTGGTGCTGATAGTCCACTGATTTTAATAACAAATTCCATTGTTAATCATTGACTTTCAATTTTGATGGGACAGCAATCTAATTAAATATAATTAACTACTGTCTCATCGTGTTTGTAAATCGGTTCAGTGATTCTCGACTCTTACAATTTCGAACACAGGATACTCCATTTTTAAACATACATATACATAGATTCACTTAAAAAATATTTGTACAATAACACAAGTAGGTGTTCTTCATTTTCAAAATACATGATTCTAATACCTCTAACCAACAAATCAATTGCAGGAGATGAAACCAATAAAAAAGTAAGCGCTATGAATTTTTATTCATACAGACTCATGATCCGTGAGGGAGAACTAAATCACATTTTGATGTGTCGACGGCTTTTCCATCAGTTCGTGGTTGACATGTATGTTAAACTTGAGACTGAGCGATTGACATACATCCGCTTGAACCAACAGCAGCTTAGGTCGGAGGAATACATTCATCTACGCGACGCTATCAATGCCGACTGTAACTCAAACAACGTGGGAAGACTGACCATTTTGCCCGCCACTTACATTGGAAGCCCGCGCCACATGCACGAGTACGCCCAAGATGCAATGTCGTATGTTAGACAATATGGCCGCCCTGACCTTTTTATAACTTTCACCTGTAACCCACAATGGATTGAAATAAAGAACGAATTGGTACACAGACAAACGCCAGTAGACAGACATGACATCACTACCCGAGTTTTTAAGCAAAAATTAAAATCTCTCATGAATTTCATTACAAAACATTCTGTGTATGGGCAGGTTCGATGTTGGATGTACTCCGTTGAATGGCAAAAGCGTGGTCTGCCACATGCGCATATTTTAGTGTGGTTAGTTAACAAAATCAGGGCAGATGAAATCGATACAATCATATCAGCTGAAATACCAGATGAGACAATCGACCCAAAATTGCATGAAATAGTGACCAAAAATATGATACATGGACCTTGCGGAGTTTATAACAACAACTCGCCCTGTATGATCGACGGTAAGTGCTCCAAGCGATACCCGCGAGACCTTATTGCGGAAACTATAACAGGGAATGATGGGTACCCACTGTATCGTAGGCGCTCTGTTGCAGATAATGGCCGATCTGTAGTTGTGAAGATAAAAGGGCAAGATGTTCATGCAGACAATCGTTGGGTTGTGCCATACTCGCCAATATTGTCCAAAGCTTTTGAGGCTCACATTAATGTGGAATACTGTAACTCAGTTAAGTCAATAAAGTACATATGTAAATATGTAAACAAAGGCAGCGATATGGCCGTTTTCGGTGTAACAAATACAAACGATGAAGTATCTCAGTATCACATGGGCCGTTACGTAAGCACCAACGAGGCACTTTGGCGCATCTTTTCATTTTCAATACACGAAAGACACCCCACAGTAGTCCATTTCCAATACAGAAACCATATTTGGTTGAGTAAACGAGCAATATTGGCGGCAAAAAACCCAGATGTAGATGATCTCAATGCGACCATTCAGAATTTTCTTCCAGGTCAATTATTATCTTATAAATCAGTCGACACAGTTATAAACCAGGATGACATAGTAAACTACCCAACAGAATTTCTGAATTCACTTGAATTGCCTGGACTACCACCACACAATTTGCTTCTAAAAGTTGGTTCCGTGATTATCATGTTGCGTAACATTAATCAACCAAGACTATGCAATGGAACGAGACTGGCAGTCAAAAAGCTTATGAATAACGTCATCGAGGCAACGATCATCAATGGAAAATACAAAGGAGAGGATGTCCTGATTCCACGTATACCGATGATTCCAACGGATATGCCTTTTAATTTCAAGCGATTGCAATTTCCTGTGCGATTGGCATTTGCGATGACCATAAATAAATCACAAGGACAGTCATTGGAAGTTTGCGGAATCAATTTAGAGTTCCCCTGCTTCGCGCATGGACAACTATATGTCGCGTGTTCGCGCGTCGGAAAGCCATCCTCTTTGTTTATTTATGCACAGCAACACCAAACAAAAAATATAGTTCATCAAAAAGCATTACTTTGATTAAGTATATTTATATAATTCATGCAAATATAAAACTTTAAATTCGTTCCACATTTAAATAAGTTTTATTTTATAACCAAACTAAATTCAAAACGTAAAACATAAACCCAGTACAAATTAGCGTAATAAAGTCAATTAGGATTGATTTCGCTAATCAAAATTTTACAAAAAAAATATCAAAACGAATAACGTCTAGAGGCTAACAAACATAGATTACTGGTGGTAAAAAACATCCAGTTTTAAACTTGCTAAACATAGAATCAGTATAAGGAAGAACATAAAATCCCAATCAGCGATTTTGCATGCAGTACGAAGTCTGCCGGGTCAGCTAGTAAAAAAATATATATGGAAATTTGCTTCATATTTCAGATTTATACATTATCCAATTGTAATTCTTATAAATGATTTTTTTAAAATTCTGCAGCCACAGGAATCGAACACATGACCTTAGAACTTACAATCGGACGCTTTATCTACTGGGCTATCGGATGTTATGATTTTGCAACGACGAATTGCGAACATATGGAAAGACAGTGTTTCATGAACCACAGCGTCTTCTGGCATTCCTTTAACAGGCCTGTGGAAGCCTTATAAAATCATGCATTTCGGAGGCGTTATTAAAGTAGGCATTACCAAAGAATGATTCCGCATGCCTTATTCGTGGAAGGCCTCGCAAATTCCACCGCTGGGATAATTCGGTCGCGCCTGTTTCGTTGTGTTGGTATTTGGATTCAGAAAAAAACGAAAGACATACATACATTTGTGCGGGTAGTCGAAGTCAATGAAAACGAAGAAGTCAAAGAAACAAAGTGTTGCAAGTACTAGAAACATAAAAAATAACAATTCAACGTACAATCAAATGTATCCCATCGAAATGTTAACAAATTTGGTTACAATAAATAAAATAGCAGTTTGAAGAAAATGCTTACAAAGCGATCACTGGCTTAATGACGGGGAGATTTGGCGTTACAATTGCATATCAAAACCCTCAACACAACAACAATTGCTTGAATTATCAAAACAATGATGTGGTTCTATGTTAAAGGAGTAGAGCATAGGGGAGTAGAGCTTATGTTCATGGTAAGTACAGATTCCGCGTGATTTAATGTGGTTCTCGACGTGAAGTCCTTAACCATAGGTGAGCACCGCCCAACCAAGAACATGTTTGATACGACTGTTAGCGCCGCCCGTGAGATATCCGTGCTACCCCGCATAGAGGGGCAGCCAAGAGATCAGGAATAGGAAGCCTTACACCATTGGAATACACGATTACGTGGGAGAACAAACGCCCCGTATTCGCATATCCGCCAGCGCGACTTCTTTCTTCCGTTCACGAGCTACCAATTGAGTAAACTCTATGTACATGAGCTACTCCTCCTTGGTAAAGAGTGAAACCTCTTCCGTGATAAGGGCCACGGATCCCATATTTCGAGGATATGCACCTGCCAAGCATACTTCGTTACAAGTAACTCATATAAAAGGCAACTACATAGCCTCTACCAGCGATTTTGGTGGCAACCACAGCCAGCACGATCTCCCACAAGGGGTCCAACACCACCCATGCTACCAGATAGGCATACTCTCTGGTCGGAGTTTCGCAGTGAAGCTGCTTCCAGTTTTTACTTTGTACTAAGTAGGGGACTGGTCACCCCCGGCGACAAAAGCATCAATCGTGAAATAATTATACAAAATCAACACCAACAACAACATCACGTGACATTGCCATTTAAATGCTAAAATTGCAATTTAAACGGTCTAATAACTACAGTCAGACGGCTGCAGCTTTCTCACCGTGGGAGCAAGGCTGTTTCCACCTCTTCCGGTCAATAACAGCGACCGGCAGCCAATCTTCAGGCTTCGCCCGATGATGCCCCCGTGGGTCACAACAACAAGACACAAACTGAAAGGGCACGAGTTCGAGACCTTCCACGTGTCAATCCCAAACAGCACACGGTACCAGAAACAGGCCTCTGGTCAGACCTCGCGGCTAATCCACTTCCAAATTCGACTCCGACGAAGTCCGGGACTTGCAATCCCTGTGTTCGCAGGGTTCGAGTTTCACTCTCTACTCGAATTCGAGCGAAGATTTCGGAGCTATGGTTTCGATACATTTTCGGTTTCGATACGGTTACGCTACCTTTTTCTATTCAATTCAGAAAGCTTCAAAAGGGGTTTCGAGTAGCGGATTTGCAAACTCTAGAGATTTTTATGTTCACAATCCCTCCTGGCTTTCCTATTCGAACCACTCAACTCCACAGTACTAACATGCCGAGCTTGTTGCAGCAGATAACCTTCAGCACTTATTAAATTCACGAAACACATTCAACATGTTGGAGGGTGGTTCTAAGCACTCTATACCAATTTCTAATTTCACACCCTGGCAGGTATGAAGCTAACATAATTGCACGTCTTGGTAATTCAGAGCACTGTATAATTTCAGCCTCATATTACTAACTTACTTATCTGGTCTCGAACAACCCCGGGGTGGCAGGGACCTTGCAAAACGAAGATAATATATTCGCCAACCAGCTCGATCTTTTGCTTTATTTTTCCAATTGGCAATACCAAGTGTACGCAGGGATTCGTCAACCTGATCCGAGTTAGGTTTCGAAAACCCGAGTTAGGTTTCGAAAACCCTTCGTGCTGGACGTGTCTTCATCCATTATATTGACATGGCCTGGGCAGCGCAATCGCGTTAGTTTGATCCGCTTAACTATGTCAATGTCGGGATAAAGCTCATACAGCTCATGGTACATGCGTCGCCGATACTCGCCGTTGTGCCCTATATTTTCATAAATTTTTCGGAGAATTTTTCTCTCGAAGACCCCTGCAGATGTTTCGTCTGCTTGCGATAAGATCCAGGATTCTGCGCCATAAAGCAAGACAGGTTATAGGAGAGACTGGTATAGCAGGACTTTTGTTACTCGAGAGAGAGATATGTCCCTGGACTGTTTGCTTAGCACAAAATAACATTTATTCGCAAGCAAAATTCCGCCCAAGATCTCAAGGCTGACGTTGTTCTTGTTTACGGCAGATCCGAAGTATATAAATTAGTCCACCACTTCGAAATTATAACCGTTTTCAACTTTCACGCTTTGGTCCAATTGCATGCAGGCCCTGCTCGTTGAAACCATTAATTTTGTCTTGTCCCCATTTCCCACCCACTTTTGCTGACTCCTTCTGAATTTTCGAAAATACCGCAGTAAATTCTTTAACTATGCACCCAATGATATCTACATATATCATCAGCATACCCGAGCAGCAAGTGACTTTTGCTGGTGATGGTGTTATTCATTTTGACTTCAGCTTTTCTCATAGTGATTTCCGTTGAGATGTTAAAGAAATCGCACAATAGGGTGTCGCCTCGCCTGAGGCCTCGCTTAGTTTCGAAAGATTCGGTAAGATCATTTCCAACTTTCACTGCGGATTTAGTGTTCGTCAAGGTTATCCTGCAAAAGCATATGCCTTTTGCCGAAGCACCTAGCTCAGATAATGCTTCGTAGAGTTTTTTCCGGATCGGACTATCGAAGTCCGGTTTATAATCGACAAACAGTTGATAGGTGTCGATTTGTTTTTCGTGGGGTTTCCCCAGGATTTGGCGTAGCATGAAAATCTGGTCAGTTGTCGATTTTCCAGGCCTAAAGCCAAATCAGGTCAGCGAAAATTGGTTTTAGTCTTTCACACATAATGCTTGATAGAACCTTATATGCTATTAAAAAAGCTTATTCCACGATAGTTGCCACAGAGATTCCGGTCACTTTTTTCAATATGGGGCATAGAACACAGAGACTCCAATCGCCAGGCATGCATTCATCAATCCAAATTGTGCTAATGAGCTGATGCATGCACCTTCTCAGATCATCGCCATCCATCGGCTCCTGCGACTTTGTTGTTCTTAAGCCGGCCAATAGCTGTTGTGGCCTCGTCTTGCTTAGGAGGGGGAAAATCGACGTCGTCGTCCACATTTGAACCGATTGTCTTATCGTCATTTGATATCTCAGGTACTAGTAGCTCGGAGAAATGATGTCTCCATATTCACAACATGGTCTGCATATCTGCGATGAGATTTCTGTCCTTGTCGTTACAGAAAGGGGGGCCCTAAACCATGTGCCGTTTTTTACTTTTTGGTAGAATTTTCGGGCTTCGTTCTTCCTTCTGTATGTATCAAATTTCTCACTCTCGTGCCTTCTCCACTGCCGTTTCTTACGCCTAAATAGACGTTTTACTTTCTTTATTTTCTGTCTATACCGCTCTGTCGCTACTCGCGTTGCAATTGACTGACGCATTGCCATCCGTTCAGCGATGTTTTCGTCCTTTGCAAGGCGACACTCTTCATCGTACCATGGTCTGTTTCGAAGCGGTTTTCAAAACCAAGTACGGTTGACGCTGCAGATTTTATGGAGTCGGAAATGGGTTTCCACTGCGCATCAGAATCGTGATCGGGAGGAACTGGGTTCTGTGCCTAAAGTTGCGAGATCTTCCTTGAGTAGGCTGTGGCTACCTCTGGTAATTGCAGCTTTCTGATATCTAGTTTTCTCTGCGTCTGGTTTCGTACGATTTTCGCTCTGCTTAATCTTGTGCGAACCTTTGCTACTACCAGGTAGTGATCAGAATCGATGTTAGCTCCTCTGATCACTCGTACGTCCATTACAATGGATGAGTGCCTTCCATAAATTGTCATTCAGGGAGGTTGAGCTCTTTCATCGACTACGATGTTCGAAAAAATAAACACACTAATTATTAAGGAAATTCAAACGTTTTTTATGTAATGTGAAGTATAATCGATACAATTAAGTTATGAATAAAACGTCGTTCAAGTGGCCTCCACGTCTTTTTTTGCAGGAACAAATTCGATGAACTAAATTTTCGAGCACTTCTTGCACTAAATCAAGTCGTATTCAAGCTATTCATGACTAGCACGTTCAGTATTGACTTGTAAACTTCTTGGTGGCCATTCAATGTCACAATTTCGTGACATAATCGAATCTCCAAACGTTTCTCGCAATAATTCGGTGGTTGCACGTGCTGTGTGGCACGTAGTCCCGTCTTGTTGGAACCAGATGTTGTCAAAATCAACATCTTCCAATTTCGACCATAAAAAGTTGTTTATCTTCAGTCTATACCGATCTCCATTGACAGTAAAAGTGTTACCAGCTTCATTTCGAAAGAAGTACGGACCGATAATTCCAACAGACCAAAAACCACACCAAACTGTCATTTTAGGTGAATGTAATGGTTGTTCATGGATATATTGTGGATTTTCTTCACACCAGAATTGACTGTTTTTTTTATTTATAGCACCACTCAGATGAAAGTGAGCCTCATCGGAGAAGATGATTTTCTTAAAAAAATCGTTATCGTTTTCAAGTTGTTCCAAGACAAACTCAGCAAATTTATTACGTTTACGGTAGTCCAATGGCTTCAGTTCTTGAGTGATAAGAATTTTATACGGATGCAAACCCAAATCCTTTCTCAAAAACTGCCAGGTTGAGACAGTTCCAATTGTTGCCAACGTCTTGGAATCGATAAATTGCGGTCTTCAGTAACACTTGCTTGAACGGCATCAATATTTTCATTACTTCGAGCGGTTCTTTGTCTTATTGGAACTTCAACATTATGCAAAGATAATGTACGCTCATAATTTTCAACAATTCGACGAACAGCGAGCACAGGTGGATGATTAGCGGGCACAGGTGGACGACCTTAAACTGGCACGATTATTTAGAAGAAAAAAATTGAATCATTTATAAACGTTGTTCATGCGTATATCTCTCCTTGATGAAAGTGTACACAGATTCCTACTAGGTAGTCCGTCAGACTAGGTAGTCCGTTAGCTGTTTCATCGAACCCCCTGATTTTAATTTAACGGAATAAACCAATTCGTTCCTGCCAAAATGATTTGTAATAAATCTTCCAAAATATGTAGCTTAAAGCCGCATTCACAATGCAAGCGACAATTTCGTTTTTCATGCTATCTCGTTCTCACACACAGAATTTCACACAATGGCCTTTCGTTTTTTTTTACAAAAATGTAACTCCAATTTGTCGCTGAAGTTGATCTATTCCTACTCCAGCAACATATTTGTTCGAATAAATAATGTACTATTAAGCGGTAGATGGCGCAGTACTTCGAATTTCATTTTCAAACTTAAAAACATCAATGAAAATTGAACCCATTTGTGTTAAAAGACGCATTATAAAACGTTATTTTATCTGTAGAATCTTTTAATACCAAATATTTTTAAATACATTAACATTTTTTAATATTCGAAATACAACCCTGAATGTGACATTTATGACATTTGAATCATGATGCAACTAATAGAGGTTGTGTTATAAGAAGAACTTATATGATTTGCTTTTCCTTCTGTTCATTATATGAAGAATCAAATTCAAATGTATTTGGTTTTATAATTTCTGGCTTACTTTTATTCTTGACAAACATTTGTGTTAACTTTGACATGAAAATGAAATATATTGTATTGTTGCCTTGATATATTGGCCGTAATACTGGTATCACCTGTTAGAACAAACATCTCGATTCGAAGTAAACTGTTGCTTGCATTGTGAACGCCTTTTGAAAATGTTGCATGCATTGTGATTCCGGCTTAAATCAACCACGCAAGTAACATAGGGTTAATATACCTGGAGGGGCATTTTCTCTCAGCAAACATATGAAATTAGGCAGTGTTGCATACGAGCGTTGGATGTTGAAAAGTATTGTTTTAATAACGACAAATAGAAGCGTTAGTTTGTGTGCTAAAATTGTTGTATTAACTACAACACAAATGTATACTAACAGTCAATAAAATAGTGCAAAATGCATTTAAATTTAACAGTTTTCCTCCAAAACCACATGAACAATTTAAGTCAGGAGTTATTGTAACTCCACCTGTGTAAGTCAATGTTCATCTAACACCTCTCTATCGCACCGACTTCACGACGAAGAGTATAAAATGAAGGATGTTACATCAAGATATATTTACTCTATGGCAAGTAAGCTATGAGATCCAAAGAGTAAGCTATCATCAATTGGATGCACTCATACCAATTATTTTAGCTTTTGGATTTTGGTAAAATCTACTCTCCATTTATTGCAATCTTTCTCAGGTTTGGTTCTATGCATGTTTTTATATATGTTTAACCTATGTCTCGATGACACTAATAACTTTTAAATTATGTTCGTTTGATACTAAAATAATTTAAATTATATTTGATCGCTGCTAATGCCGTTCAAATTATAGTTGATACTGGTTCTGTCATGTGCAACTCGAAATCTATGAAATTCCAGCTTCGTCTGTGACATCCGGTGAAAGTTTTAACAGCTGCTGCACACTCTTATTTTATTCCTCTATGAGTATAACTCTCCTATTTGTGTTGGTAAGCCTAAAACCACCTTCTTAACCGTGTACAAAGGCGAACGATGATACTAATAAGGGAGGTCAAGGTAGCCAACTCTGTTATATAGTCGAAATATATCTGTGGGTCGTCGTTTTTCAGGTATTTGTATCGTTGTTCTATCGATATTTACACGACGTCATACTGGTTAGAGTACAGCCGTACAACAAGGTTCTTCATTTGTTGCCACTTGGCGTGCAAATTGAACTACACACTATAGAGAGAATTTGTTTTTGAATAGAAAATTCCGTATGTGGAAAAAACTGCCGGCGAGTTACTCTGTTACTTACGATATTCAGAAGTTTTAGTCAATCATCAAAAAACACTGAGTGTTTGTAGAATTTAAAAACATATATTTCCAAAGTGAAGCATTCTTAATAAGAAGTGTCATTTCATCACGGAAAGACCTATTCCCCAAGAACGCGGACTACTTATTGAATTTTGTTATCAAAATTCAATCTTTCGCGCAATTTATGGCCATAATAAAGGACTTACTAAGCAATTAAATTCAAGCCGTAGTAAAAAAAATTCTCAGAATACCGTTCGGAACGAGGAAAAACTGTGGGTTCCAATCAGCGCGTGGTTGTGAGAAGCCTCCAAAATACCTTCATGGAATGTAATGGGACTCAGGTTCTTTAGTTGCATCAAAAGTTGCCTTGAATGGCGCCTGCTGTCGTTCGATGATTTTAAAGAACAGGTATGAGACGGATCTGGTCGACATTTGTAGAAATTGAGCGATATATTCCACACAGCACGTGAAATAATACGATAGATTCGTTATCTCGCAGCTTATCTCATGCCAAGGACCAGTAAGTTTGTCACTTAGATTTGCGTGAAGTCATTCGTCTACGCATCAATTGCAAACCTTGGAAAACAATAATATCGTACACATGTAGTTGAAAAATTGGTTAAATATTTTACTGATCATTAGTCAACATTAACATGAAATAATCGTGAAAAAATAAATAACAAGCATTGCACCAATGATTTCCAAAACAAATTATCTCAAGAAATTCTGATGTCAACGGGCCACCAAGATCATGCGATTTAATACTGTGCGATTCATTTCTTTGGGGCTTTGTGAAATGCCTGAGCTCAAATCCGGTATCCAACGCGTCATCGGTGAGATACAGCCACATCTCTGTGAAAACGTGATGGAAAATTTCATGAAAAAACTAATGGCCTGTCATCAGAGCCTTGGGGGCCATTTGACGGATATTTTATTCCATTCTTAATCTTCTCCCGGTATCTTCTTTACAAGCCAATAAAAAAAGCGACAACTATCTCTAAAAATACGTGTTTTTATTTTAAAATAAAAAAGTGAACCGCCAGGATTGCTATATGTACACACAATTATGTTGTTCTAGCCGAATTGAAAATTAATTCGGTTGTACCTACTGAATTTATGATAAATTCGGTTACAGCAACCGAATTGGCGCCAAGTTCTGTCGTTGCAACCGACTTAAGGCTAAATTCGTCTATATCGACCAAATTGGTACAAAATTCTATAGTTACATCCGAATTGATATCTAATTCGGGTGTTACATCGGTACCAATTTCCGTTGCTGTCTCCGAATGAATTCCAAATTCGGTCGTTGACAATGGATATAGCTAATAAAAGATTCAGTTGCCACAACCGAATCAATTATGACACCTCGTCTCAAACAAGTGGTTCTCTGGGCGTACGTAAGCAATTGGTTTATATTAGGTGAGGCTAAGAAAGAGAAGTCGAAGAATTGCTTCCACGCGTCATGACCCATTCCAGGATATAATCCTAAGCCAGTTTGGGGACCAGCGTTGCTCACTTAGCTTTCTGGGAGGCAGGCACAAAACATGTCTCTGTTGTGTTGGTAATGTAAACACATGAAGTGCAAATAATCTCGGGATTCACGGAATAGTTTGTCTGGATTAACCAGCCACATATGTATGTATCTATCGACGGGTAGCAATTATCTACGGTGGCCCAGTACCAACGACTTCGCTAGCGATTAGTGACAGCTGACTACCTTAACAACTGGTGGGTTGTTTTATTGCTATGGATTCATCATAATAAAAATGAAATATGACAATAATGTGTAAGGGGTGCTGTGCTGTTTATAAGTATTTTTGGCCTAATATTGAAAAATAAAAAATTGATGAATAAATTTTAAAATCTTTCTAAAGAATTCTCAACGAAGATTAAACATTCTTGCATGTGTTTTAACGAATGTTCGCACCACCTTTGCCACTCCAAATGAAGTACCTCCAAAACACGATTTTTGAACACTTCAACCGCTTCTTCAGACGTCCAAAACCGTGGTCCACGCAATTTGATTTTTATGTGCGGGAATTAAAAAAACCATTAGGTGCAAAATCGGTACTGTAAGGCGGACAAATATTTCTGCTGGTCAAATACGTGTTTGCTTCAGCCCATGTGTGAGACGTAACATTGTAGCGACGGAGAATGAATCTTCCTTGAGGGTTCGTTTTCCTTAGTTCATCAAAAATTTCCTGCAAACAAATTGTTGTGCACCATTCAGAATTGATCGTCCAACGGTGCCCTAGCGGAACTGTTGCCACATGACCAGATATGCTGAAGAAGCAGGCCACCAGTTGCTTTGCTGCTCGCTGTTTAGTGCCTGATTAATCCGCATAGATGAATGATACGTCGCCTGTCATTATGTAATACACATATTTTGAAGAACCGCCATTGAGTTTTTTTCAGCATTACCTACACTGAACTGAAAAGAATCGTCACAGGGATCAAAATGTTCATTACCCCAACAACTTTTGTCATCGAAAGTGAGCTATCGTATAGTTTCATTCCCGCTATGAAAATGTGTTCATCAACTGCTAATTGTTCGGTATTGTGGGGAAAGTATGGTTGTTGCTGCAATGAATTTGTTACTATGTGGCAACGAATATGTTTCGTGCTGCAATGAATTTGTTTCATTGCTACAATGAATTTGTTTCACTTGTAATGTTCACTAAGATGCAAGTTTTGTAAATTATTCTTTCGTAGCATCGTGGAGTGAAGTCTGAGGTAGGACTGCGGGAGCCTTTCTTTTCGCTAGCAACAATAGGGTGGGGGGTTCGCGGCCTTCTCCCACTTCACCATTTTCGCATTACTAAAATTATTTTCAGACTCCCTTTTTATTTTAAAACAACAACAAAACGGAATCCATAAAGGGTCGAGAAGACTAGCTAACCAAAATACCCTAAACTAGCCTTTAACGAACTAGGTTTAAAGATATTTACAAATAAAACAGTATCCATCGAATGCCTTAGCAATATTCCCGCCCTCCGATATTGTTGAGAGCGGACGCCTCTATACCCTCACCTGCCAATGCTCTAATGGCACAAATATGGTTAGAACCCCAAAACGATTTACAGTGCAATAAAACAGCTTAAATTCACTTTAGCACTTCATTTCTGATACTTCAATTTATTAATTTCATAACACTTCATAATAAAGTTCAAACAAAGAAAATGTTTTAAATCTTTAACATTTAACTATAATTAGGTTAATCCCTACCTTAGATTCTAAAAAAATAGGGAAAATATGTGGTAACTACGTGTCGTTGAGTTTATGCAAACTTCATATTATAATATAATAAGTTATTGAAACCAAATATGATACTCGGACTTTAGAGGGTTAATATGCGGGAGAAATCTCAATAAATGAGATGTAATAACGAATATCGAAATGCTATTCATAGGTATGGGTGTATATTAAAATTCAAGAGAATGCATGCGAGAGAATAAGGTAATTGGATTTCAAATAGAATCAAATTATTATGAATGAAGACTTGTTGTAGAGAAATAATTAACACTGTATTTATTTTTATCAACATTATCATGTAAAAATTGATAACATCCCAATAAGCACATCGGATCCGAATCGGACCCGAATCGGATCCGACTTCTCTGATTTGGTTTCGAGAACGGGTCCGATTTCGGTCCGAGAACGGGAGCAATTCCCTCTTCGATATCGGACCGAGAATTGAGTCCGATTTCGAAATGATATCGGACCCGAACTCAAAGCGATGTCGGATCCAACATCGAAGTGAGTTCGGATCCGATTTAGATATGAGTTCGGACGCGAACTCAAAACGATGTCGGATCCGAAAACGAAATGAATTCTGATCCGTTGCCGAAACGATTTTTGATCCTGCATAATTTAGCATAAAATAATAAGGCGGAACAAATTCAATTTTTACGCATTTATTTATAGCATAGGTAAGTATAACGATTACAAACTAGAAGATTGGTAATGAATTAGATTACGTTTTAAAAATAATTGTAATAACTATATAATTCTCTATTAAACAATTCCTTGTCAATTAGTAATCAGAATTCTCCTTCCTTGTCAATTAGTAATCAGAATTTGTTTAATAGAGAATTATATAGTTATTACAATTATTTTTAAAACGTCATCTAATTGATTACTAATCTTAATCGCAATCTAACAGCTTTGGTAAGTCTTTTATATAACATACACATAAACACCTAAACATATACTACAATTATAATATTTTCTCATTGTTATATTTTGGTTTTTTCGTAAATCTGTCCATTGAATATTGGAAGTATTTTCGCTGGTCCATTACTTCCAAGGGCTCGTGAGGATATTTCTGTTGAAATGCTCCTGAAATATACATAGAATTGATAAGAATCGATATGGTTAAACAGTTTCCTATGGATTATATGCATGTGGTTCTACTGGGAATCATGAAAATGTTACTTAAGGCGTGGTCAAAAGAGAGGAAGAAACCGTATTCCATTTCAAACTACGCTACTTAGACATTAAGTTGCTGAAAACTAGAAACGATGTGCCATATGAATTTAATCGCAAGCCAAGATCAATTCAGGAAGTAGATAGATGGAAAGCTACCGAGTTAAGAATGTTTTTGTTGTATACTGGACCTATTGTACTGAAAGGATTATTAGATATCGAAAGATATAACCACTTTTTGTCTGTTAGCATAGGAATAAATATTTTACTTCAAAATAAAAGGGAATCCATTAATGAAGCAGAGGGACTCCTGTTAGATTTTGCTGACAAAATACAATTTTTATATAACGAGTCCTTCTTAACATATAACGTGCATTGCTTAACGCACTTGGCAACGGATTGCAGAAATTTCGGATCGTTAGATACCTTCAGTGCCTTTAAATTTGAAAACTATTTGCAAGATCTCAAAAGAAAGTTGAAGAAAAGGAGACAATTTGCGAGTCAAATATATAAAAGGAGTGTAGAGGAAAGCAATTTCAAGAAAATTGTAAATAAAGGTGCTGAAAACATTGTTCTCGGTGATTTTATAGGTGGTTCTTATACGTACATTAAAATTACAACAAATAAACAAACAAAATATTTTTCATTGAAGCACCCAAATAACTATTATTACTATAATGCTAAAATATTTAAAATAAAATATATCAAACGAGTTGATCAAGACTATATTGTGCATGGCTATCCATTGAAATCAGTCGAAGACATTTCTTCTTCAATTACCATTAATATAAACTGTATATTCAAGACTAATAATATTGAGTTTGAAGATTTGCCCAATGAGCACAACATATTACATATAAAAAAGGTTTTCAAAATTAAATTGACAAACGAATTGTATTTTGTACCACTTATACACTAATATGATGTCTGTTACATATGAGGCATACACTTAGTAATATATTAAATTTTAATGTCATATTAATTTTCATCTAATTGTTGCTTATTTCACCACATATATACTAAGTAATAAATTCAAAATAATAAATAAATTCATTAATAAATATAAATTTAAAACTCCAAATTTTTACTGCAAACCTGAATCGAAAGCGTCCGACATCTCCGACTCAAATCGGAACAGAGAAAGCGGAGTCCGACATCTCGGACTCAAATCGGATCCGAATCGGAACAGAGAAAGCGGAGTCCGACATCTCGGACTCAAATTGGATCCGAATCGGAACAGAGAAAGCGGAGTCCAACATCTCGGACTCAAATCGGATCCGAATCGGAACAGAGAAAGCGGAGTCCGACATCTCGGACTCAAATCGGATCCGAATCGGAACAGGGAAAGCGAAATCCGTCATATCGGACTCAAATCGGATCCGAGTCCGACTTTGTGCTTATTGGGATGGTATTCTTGCATATACTCTCCCAGAATTATATGGAAACGATATCAGTGCAAGAGACAAATATTGTTAAAATATACTCATATGTTTGATATAGACTTACCAACATCCAACTGCCATGGTGAAGATCTTCAACACGAACATGATGATGCTGTTGATATTGTAAATGGTAATGTTATAATGTAATGTTATCTTGCAGTGATTTGTTTGTTAGGCTAATTTATAGCCAGTTGACCTATAAAATACTTAGAACTAAACTTTATTTTAAAAAACATTAGGTTTGGAAATTAATATATACTTATAAAATAAATAAATAAATAAATGGTTCCCCATTACATCCCATGAAGGCACTGGGGAGAACTTGTCACAATCACTGACCTGTGCGCTTTCCAGTTTTCACTCACTGATTGATTGGGACCTACAGTTTTACACCGATTCCGAACGGTAATTTGAGAAGCTTTTTCATGGCTAGATACTCGATAGTGTCGCCGTCACTATGCGAGGTGGCCGCCGCCAAAAGGAAATTTTAAGGTGGTCAGAGCCGGGTTCGAACCCAGGATCTCATGTACAAGAACCGCGCACACTAATCATTGCACCACCGACGGCCACTTATAGTGTACTATATATATATACATACTTATAGTGACTTTTAAACGAGTTGTGAAGTTTCAGGTTGACAATTACAGGGGATGAAATATGTTGACTGATTTAGGTGGCCAAATGTTGCGTGCATTTAAGAAAATGTTTCTAATGATGTTGCTCGGGAAATTTGTGGAATGCTGAAATGAAAGGAGCGGATCCGAAATTGTGGTGACTTGCTATTATGCGGCATAAAGGTTTGTCTTGATATGGAAGATTTTACGGAACTTCAACTGAACTTCACTGATACACCGATTCGCTTCTCATTAGGGTCTCATCTTTTGCTGTTATTCTTAGTTGTCTGTCTATAGAATGGTTGCTGATTAGTGTGGCCTTAGGCGATGACAATAGTGATGAGGATTTATGAAATTTGGCGAAAGTTTTAGTGTAGTGTGGTGACAGCACATTTCCTTAACCATGCGGCTATATGAATCGTAGGTGGTATGAAGCAATTCGTGGTATTACTGCCGGGGATATTCAAATACAGTGGTGCAATTGAGTTTGTAATTTGAGTCAAAATAAAAGCCCGTAAATATATCTCAAGGGGACCACGGTGATCATAACTATATGGAATTCGTGCGCAATATCGCTGTTCACGAACAAAAATTACTGTTTGAGTTTCGTGTAGGATTAAGCTTCAGTATTTCGAGGTGGAAGTGGGAAGTCTGGTCTACTTGTGGGTAGCCGGAGTATAATCTATTTTCACTTAACACTTTGGGTTGCGGTTATAGAGTATCCTTCCAATCCTGCAATGCACCTAACAATAATTTTACTTATTGTGACTTTATATAAAATATCACGGGAATTTACCTGATTAATTGTAGTTGTTGGACAGAAATCACAATAATTTTAAATAAATGACACTGATCTCGTGTATATTGCGAGATTTCACTTTACTAAATTTAAGTCTTCTTCTCCAGGGGTTTAATACAAAAGGAAGTTATATGTAATCTATGATTAACTGGAACCCACCCGATTGTTGCCAGCGAAAAAAAAGGCTCCCGCACTCCTACCTCAGACTTCACTCCACGATGCTACGAACAAATAATTTACAAAACTTGCATCTTAGTGAACATTACACATTGTTGCGATGAATTTGATTCATTGTTGCAATGAATTAGTATCGTTCTTGCAATGAATTTGTTCATTGTTGCTATAAATTTGTTTCATTGCTGCAACGCATTTGAGTCACTGTTGCAATGAATTTGTTTCATTACCAGTATGATTTTGTTTCCTTGCTGCAGTGAATGTTTTGAAGTGTATTTAAAATTATTGATAGACAATTGTACATTAATACATCGTTAGTAGTACATTGCAAGTGTTTTGATAAAAGAACATTCAATTTTTGTTTCGCAAATGGTCTCAATTTACTAAATAGATTATATTTGTTCCATGTTTAACTAAACACTCGTCTGTTATTTTGGCCGCCGTATTCAGGGCCTGCAATGAAAAAACATATATGAGATATTTATTATTACGATTTCTTATTAAAATATGTGTATTAATATGTCTGTACTTACCATGAATATAAGCACTTCGTACAAGTAGGAGTTGAGACAATTCTCACTAAGTTGAGATTTGACTATCCCCTTAATGTGTGATGATGTACCTAAATACTTGTGGAGAAGGAAGCGGATGATATGCTTTGGTGGGCATTGAAATAGGTGTATTCCCAGCCATCCACCATAATAAACAATTTCACATTATTTCTTTAGTACTATATTCTATGAACATTTACTTTTTCATAGAGAAAAGTACTTTTTAATAGTAAATGATCTACATATAAATCAAATATGTTTTGGAATTCAATGTGGAACTTTTCTAAAAAATTTTGAATATTTTCAGTAGGAAAATAAAAAATATTATTTGCTGTTGCTTAACTTTGTATGACACCACTACAACTAGTCTTTACGCAGAGGCCGAAAAGCACTTCAAGCTTGCCTATGACTGCCATATATTTCTAGGTTTTCCATTTATTCTTGTTGGCTACCCTGGACAATAGAAAAAATATTTTGTTAAGCTCAGTGCATTAGTTTTATTTCCAATATGCATTTTTATATGAACCAGTTTAAATAATGCCCAATATCCCATTTTTTCTTCTTATAGGATCACGTTAAAAAAATACACGCCGCCATACAACAGTCGCCGTTCTGATTTTTGGATTTTAAAGCTACAAAATGGATTCAGCGACCTTAATAAAATCCCTCCATACAAGTTTCTTGACGGATGACACCCATATAGGAACCACCATTTTGTATTGTAATATATTTTCGAAATATATATTTTAGAGAATATATTTATAAATCCATTTTAGAAATTGACCATCCCGCAAAACAATGCTATGATTAGTGTAATGAAATTTGGTAGGATTTATTTTGGTACATACGCTTTCTTGAAATAGAGTTGAACCCATGGATTAAAACATTAATTTATTCTCAATCATTTTAACTTCACAGTTGCATGTAAACCTAAACGTTGGATGGCATAGGTTCAATAATACCAGATAGAGGCACAAAACATCGAACATGACAACTCCTATTGCATTTCGTGTTTGTGTGGCAAAATAGTTGTGTTAAATGCAACTAAAATGTATATTCGTACCAACAATAAAAGTCAACAGAAGATGGCAAAATACATTTATATTTCACAGTTCTATACCAAAACGACATGGAAATGTTAAGCCAACAGTTCTTGTAACTCAACCTGGTGTAAGATAATTTTTGTGGAACATCTCTGATTTACACAAAAGTACGATGAGGAGTTTAAACTGAAACCTTAAATGAGAGAAATTGATTCTCTATTGTCATTTACTCTATGGCTAACCTAAGAAAAATCAATGCAAGCCCTCGCGTCCATCCACTGATGCATTGAATTCGTTGTGCAGAGATTAACAAAACCTTAATAAAACCTTATTATTACCTTATATCATCAAATTTATGAATTCTTTCCTCAATTTGATGAATCAATTCCTCGTTTTCCATCCTACTACACATTTAATTGAATTGATGAAGAACATTTCGTTTACGTTTATTCAACGAAAATGCTATATCAAGTAAATGTAAACTTTTCGACGTAATTTTGTCATCAAGTTGAAGTATAGTTTTCACCACTTTGATGTGAATTGTTCACCAATTTGCTGTATGGTTTTCATCAATTATATGTAAGGTTGTAACAATTTGATGAAAGTTTGCCATCAATTTGGGGCAAATTGGCCATGATGTTTTGTTAATGAGTAGCCAAATTCGTTTGAATATTTTTCACCCTATAAAGTTCAGAATAACAGGGTACAAGAATACATAAAACGTGATCATAGAGAGTGGATAATGTTTTCCGTCCAGTGCACTACTTTCTAATATATATTTCTCACACATTACCCAAAAATATGTATTTATTTTAAATTTTATACTACTTTTTCTCTTTCCTTTTTTTTAATAGTTAGAACCGATCCAATTAATTATTTCCAAATTCCAATGATGAAGATTCCAGTGATGAAGAAATGCACTATCTTCAAATTGAAGAACTTTTTCATTGAATTAATGAAATTTTTCATCAATTCAATGAAGAACAATTGATGAACATTTATCATCGATTTGATGTAAACACTTTCTTTCAGTGTAGAATATACTTGTTTCGATTGGGGGAATGAAGTCAAAAGCTATTCAAGACTCAGTGTAGTGTATGCGTATGTTTATAAATTTGATTACTCTCCAAGAAGAGAGAATTAATTCATGAGATCGTATACACCGTTTCATTAAAATGACCGTGATAAATGAGAGTTCGTTTACAACCAAGATTCTATTTCGATAAATGTTACTTATTTTCCAGAAAAATATCTATTTTTGCAGTCAAGAATGAGGTTATATTTTTGCTCCGAACGAGATCTTAAAGGTTTTTTCATTGCGTATAATCACAGAATTAATAGTTTGAAAAGAGGTTGCAGCAACCGTAAAATCGGCTGTTGCCATCGAAGTTGCCACAACCAAATTGAAAACTTTGAACACCAAATACGAAGTCATTTTATGCAAAATATTTTGTAAAATGATAACGAATCGGAATACAGAACATGGTTGATTACACCGTAGAACAGTACTTTTAACACATGAGCAAGACCTAAAACACGCCAAACTAGAGCCCCTCTGGAGTAAAACTGCGTTTACAGTTTCTCATTCCCTCATCATTTGTCCGTTTTAGAGGACTTTAAAGTTTTAAAGGACATTTAAATAGAAATTTATATATATTTCTACTCATCCCGCGATGCTGAGATAAAAAGCAAATGAAATAGGAGACTCTCAATTTTGCAAAACTATTTGTTTTATTATATCAGGATAAAAGGACTTCAATCCTTTCAAAATTTTGTCCTTTAATATCCTTGAGAATTTCCAGCCATTTCATCCACAAAAAATATATGTTAAGCACATTAATATACGCCAACACGTTGCTGAATTTCATTGTACCCACTTTGTTAGTTTAGTGTAGAAATAATTTTAAGTTCTACTATACAAAAAAAAAATTTATATGTAACTCCCTAATATTAACAAATTTTCTTTAAATAAAATCTAACACATGAACAAATGGATACACACATAAAACTGGAACCCCCGTGAATTAAAAGTACGTTCACATTTTTTCATTCGGTGATCCGGTCTCCCTTTAAGAGCGCTTTTAAGGACATCGAAGTTTTAAAATTTGTTTAAATACTTATGTTTGACCTACGATGCTGAGATGAATACCAAATGTAAAGGATGTTAAAAATTCAGTCCTGAAATATGCTTGAAGATTTTTGCCAAGTATTTCCCTGGAAATATATGTTAAGGATATTAATTTACAGCAACTAGTTAGTTCTTAAACCCTTTTAACTTTATTACATGTTATTTAGTGTTTCGTAAATAAGTTAAATTTCTGATTTATAAAGCAGGCCACAAAACAATTATCAGTTCTAAAACTATTATGCAAATAAATAGTGCTTTTTTTTGGTTTTTTAACGTGAGAAATTATAAAATAAGAAAAAGTGAATAAAAGTGAAAGTGACTATGGAGTGCCCCAATCGCAATAAATTTTGTGTTGTCTGCGGACTATTTGTACCGTATAAAAAATCGCGAAAAATTACAAAAACTTTGTGGAATGTTACGAATAATATTTTTTAATTAATTTTGTACCAAAATTATGGTATCGGCCTGAAGTTGTGGTATACTAGGTTCGAATTCCGTTAACCGACAATAGCATCCGATGAAATATGTTTACCCAGTGATTTGGTTGAATCGAAGTGAACACGCTTTGGAATCGTGCTACTTTTGCCAATCGCAGCCGCGTACTAAAAAGATAAAATACAAATTGCGACATAAAATCCAATACCATAGTTGTGTTTCAGTGAAGCCAGCTGTGTTGCGTTCTAGAACAAACCCAGCCGCTCCATCTGAAGAGCAAATTCCAGATGCCGTTGAAGAGCACTCAGTGTGCGCCGACAATGATACTGAATATATCTCGGAATATCAACCGACAAACAGCGAGCTCGGCTTTGCTCCTCGTCATTTCATAACACAGGCTGATTTTGATGATCTCGTGCGTGATATAGGTGTAACAAAAACCAATTCCGAAATTTTAGCATCCCGTTTACAACAATGGAGACTGGTTTCTGAAGATTTTTGAGTAACTTCTTCCCGAAAGCGCTCAAAACAACTGTCTTTTGATGAATGCTTTAAAGTTGATGATCAAACTGGGATTACGTACGCAGTAGATATTGAAAATCTTTTTGAAATCATCGGCCACCCCTATAATCCGGATGAGTGGCGCCTCTTTATAGATGGTTCTGTGAAGAGTCTTAAAGGCGTTTTACTACATAACGGTAACGCCTTTCCGTCAGTGCCTATGGTTTATGCTACCGATGTAAAGGAAACATATGCAAACATGAGCAATATTCTTAAATTAATTAATTATGACCTACATGGATGGGTGATTTGTTGTGATCTCAAAGTGGTTGCTATTATAACAGGGCTTAAAAAAACATTTTCAAAGCATCAATGTTTCTTGTGTCTCTGGGAAGGTAGATATCGTGAATTACACTATACTGATCACGAATGGCAGCCCCGCATAACCCATAAGCTTGGACAAAATAACATTGATCACATGCCTCTAGTGCCTTCGGCGAAGATTATTCTTCCACCCCTTCATATCAAATTGGGGCTGATTCGAAATTTTATTCGCCGTCTGGCTCGTGAAGGAGAAGCCATGATGCACCTTAAGACGATTTTCCCAAAATTAAGCAATACCAAAATTGATGCTGGTAAGTTATAAATTAGTATGTATAAGCTCTAAAGCGAAAAATACTTCTTTTTTTAGGTGTACTCAACGGACCACAATTAAATAAATTGATCAATTGTAAGGAGTTTCCGAATTTTCTTACAACAGTGGAAAAAAAGCGTGGGATTGCTTTAAGGATGTAACAAAAAATTTTTTGGGCAAGAACAAATCAGAAAATTTTAAGGAGATTGTCCGTAAATTGTCCGTAGTTTTGGTGAAATGGGTGTCAACATGTCACTCAAAATACATTGTTTGGATAGTCACATTGATTTTTTCCCAAGCAATTTGGGTGATTTTAGTGACGAGCATGGTGAACGATTTCACCAGGATCTCGCCACAATTGAAAATCGCTTTAAAGGAAGAAATACTTGCCATATGTTGGCAGAGTATTGTTGGACAGTTTGTCGCGATACCAATACTATTCATAAGCGCCAACAGAAATGTAAACAGTTTACCTGAGAAGGATGCTAATATCGAAATTTTTAAATAGTTTTTTATTTGCTTATGTAGTTAGTTATGTAGTTAGAAAAACTTCTATCACTTTAAAGGACAATGTGAAGGGTAGTCATGGATTCGGCCAAGTCGAATTTTACTTTTGTACTTGTTTAATATTAAAAAAAATATTTAATGGATTAATAAAAAAATATTGTTGTCTTACACTAATTAGAAATGTGACAGCCGTAAAACTGCCTCTGAAATTCTTGTCTTTGACTTCATATTCATATATATTAAAAGTTTTTGAATTTTGTATGTCCTTTAAAATTTTAAACTCCTTTTAAAAGCAGACCGAATCACCAAATGAAAAACTGTGAACGTACTTTTAATTCACGGAGATTCCAGTTTTATGTGTGTATCCATTTGTTCATGTGTTAGATTTTATTTAAAGAAAATTGGTTAATATTAGGGAGTTACATATAAATATTTTTTTTGTATAGTAGAACTTAAAATTATTTCTACACTAAACTAACAAAGTGGGTACAATGAAATTCAGCAATGTGTTGGCGTATATTAATGTGCTTAACATATATTTTTTGTGGATGAAATGGCTGGAAATTCTCAAGGATATTAAAGGACAAAATTTTGAAAGGACTTCAATAAGGTCCTTTTGTGCTGATATAACAAAACAAATATTTTTGCAAAATTGAGGAGAGTCTCCTCTTTCATTTGCTTTTTATCTCAGCATCGTAGGATGAGTAGAAATATATATTTTTTTTTCTATTTAAATGTCCTTTACAACTTTAAAGTCCTCTAAAACGGACAAATGATGAGGGAATAAGAAACTGTAAACGCACTTTTACTCCAAAGGGCCTCTAGTTTCACGTGTATTAGATCTTGTTCATGTGTTAAATTAAAATTTGTCTTACAGTGTTATTTGATAATACTTAATCAACTAGCTGTAATTTACCATTTAATATTAAACAATGAGTCTATCTGAGTTTAAAGGATATACAACATCATGGTCTAGGTTTCCACTGTATTTACACGCCTTTTTGTTTAATCGCTTATACCACCTCCACTTTCCCTACTAAGTTTGGATTTATTTGTTTGTACGATTTTGCTCATTAATATCACTCATACACTCAGACCGACCAACTGCAAGATGAGAGTATTCGACGCGACTGCCAACATTGTTGGGGTAACATTTGCTTAATTTGCCACATGATGGCTGTGCTGAGATGCCGTTATCATAATCGTTCACCATCGTTATCCTCACCATAAGCATCACTAGCAGTGGAAGACTATCAAGCAACAATTTGGCTAGCCTCCATCATCATAATCAACAGTCATCCGTAGTGGTAAATTTAAACAAAATAAAGCAAGCAAACTTACCCATATCCTTCTGGTTTCCGTTGCAACATTATTTTATATTTATGTTCCCAGACTTTCCTCTCGCTATCTTTTCAGTGATAGAGGAATAATCACGTGATTAAAGGAGGTCTGGTACGATGACAACACCATGGCTTCCTTTAATATTTTCAGCAGATGAGATTGCTATAAAGTATATAGGAAATTATGACAACAACTCCTTTGTGTAGTTTAAAAATATCATTAGGGACAATCTAAAGAAAGACTCAAGAATACGTCTCGCATATTTTGTAATAAAAGATAAATGTGAGCGTTGAGCTAAAAGTTAAATATGATTATAAGAAATGATAGTATTTATTGGACAGCGAAATTCAATTCCTACTAAGGTACCTAACTGTTCCGCTGCAAAAACTGAAGGAAATCAAACTAACTCGACATGTTGTAAACTACTGGCTATAATATTTAAATTCGCACAGATTGTGTCGAATTACTGGATTACATATGTTCATAATACTAAAAATGTAGAGGGGTATTTGAATTTGTATACGGATGGTTCAAAATATAATGACGTATTTTATAAAAAAATAAATAAATAGTTTCCCATTCCTTTTGTTTTTCTCTGTTTGAATTTTGCTTTTGGTTTTGATTTATTGCGTACGTCAAGCAAATGTCATTTTTGAAGTTTTGCAGCACAAAAATGTAAGCTAAGCAACAAAATGTGTGCTGTTGCTACTTTGCAGTTAGCAATTAAAACACTGGTCATATGCGCCTGCGGCAGAGGGGAAACGCTAAATGGTAATAAGGCAATTATTTTACCTCATGACAACTATATAACCTTTCTGGTGGTCCGATATTACCACGAAAATTTTCATCATTGTCTGCATAAAGCAACAATCTGCAAAATAAAGTAAATTTTTTATATTCCCAAGTTAAGAGCGCTGTAAAAAAAGGTACGAGGCAAGTGTCAACGTTGCAGAAACGAATCAGCGGTACCCAAATCACCACAAATGGCGTACTTACCTGTAGCAAGGCTATCATCTCTTGAGCGTTCATCTACTAACGTAGGTATCGACTTTTTTGGACCTTTATATGCAGCCATTGGCAGACACAGGGAGAAAAGATGGGGCGTTATATTCATATGTTTGACAGTTCGCGCATGTATATACATATACATCAGCTCGTGTATAATGTGTATACAGACTTTCATTAGGCGTCGTGGTTCTCCGAAAGAAATATTCACTGATAATGCAACAAATATTAAAGCAAATTTTCATCTTCGTGATGAAAAGCAACACCTTGACCTCGAAAAAGTTTACTCGATTAACGACGGAATAAAGTGGCAATTTAACCCTCCAGCAACTGTCAAATCAATACTCTACGCAGTGTGTCCAGCCTTCAAGTTTAACGACGAGACCTTAAGGTGTGCCCTGTACGATATTGAATTCATAGTCAATTCTCGTCCATTGATATTCGTGGCCCTAGACTCAGCTGACGACGATGCCCTAAAAAATCCAAAGCAGGAAAAAATTTTACTTTCACGTAAAGTTTGCTTTCTCACTTTACTTTCTTGGGTGGATTGTCTTCATCTGAAAAAAAAAATTAAATGTTTTTAATCGGCCAGTTAACTTTAATTTTGTGACCTAGCCTCGGAGTAAACTCCCGTTGAATATTCTTCTTCTTCATTGTCCGGATCGTACGTCTATTCAGCCACCAGAAAGTCCAGCCTTTCGCCTTAGATCGTACTTCCATAGGCATAGCCACTTGATGGAAGCGCCCGCCATGTTCATCCGATTTTGAGGCTAGCTGTTTGCTGAAGTATTGGAGATGGTGATGCAAGAAGTGAATTTTGAGCGATATGTTCACTCCAATTTTCTGGAAGTATTGCAACATCTTAGTCACAAGAGTCGGGTAATTGTGTGCTCGCTTACTTCCAAAAAAATATGGTATGACTTTCTTCACTGCCCTACATGATTAAAGCGTCTTTAAATGCTTTTGATTTCATGAGCTTCCATTTGTCGTGCCCATTCGGAACACCTTTCTTCAATTTTGCAACACTTAGCGTCACGGATATATGGGGATATATGATGGAGTTTAGGTTAATGTTGGAAATGTGCATCAAACAAGATTGTTTATTTTCAAATTTAATTTAGCTGGTATCAGTATCAATCAAACACTATTTGAACTTAATTTACTTTCAGTTGCTTATCCCCATTATCCCATACACCCTTTCCTCTATCAAAGCTCCAAACACCATTTCAATCTGCTGTGGCTTTTATAGCCACTGGATAGATTGTGTTCGCAAATATATATTATCTTTTATTTCTGTTCTATGTATGTCCAACAGCAACACGGAATCCATAATATCTCCAAGACTGTTAGAGAAGGCGCAGCTGCTGACGGAAACTGGTATATATTACTCTACCAAATTGTTGTATCCATGGTTTCTCATGCTGTGTGGCAAATAGAACCGGCTGGTTCCTTCAATTTCGTGCAGCAAATAGTCTGTTATCATTTCACGATAACGGGTGTCATTCGAAATTTTATTGGAACCGTCCTCATTTTAAAGACATATGGACCGACGGCTCGGCCATTCTTCTCTTCAAAGCAACGTCTTGTTTTGCCTGGACGCATTTGCAACTCTTATGCCACTTCAGCCCAAATATGGCAATTTTGCTTCTTGATATAGCCATGCCACCAGAAAAGGGTCACATCAATGAACAAAATTGTTATCGAAAACAGTGGATCCACCTTAAGCTTTTAAAATCCCAAAGACTGCAGCGGTTACGGTTCGGAAGGTAGGCGGGCTTCAATTCTTTAAATCCAAGACATTTACTTAAAATACGCCGGTCATCGCGTAGACTCTCAGGAAGTGGCCAATTTGATCGCATATTATCCAATAAATTATGTCGACGGTTTAGGAAATTGTGCGTTCATTAGGCTGATTACGTTAACCATAAGTTATCCTAAGCGCACGATATACATTTCACGTAGAACGGTGATTTTCGTAATATTACTAAATAATTTGTATGAGGAAATATCAAACAATGCTGAACAAAAATGCTATTGCAGTTTGGGTTTTCATAAAAGCCCTGCTGCAAAAAGTACCTCTGAATGAATTACCCGATGTTAAATTATTCAGAACCTTAAAATGAGAATTTGCCAAACTAGAAATAGCGTCCCATAATTCCCGCAATTGTTGAATTTCGCGCCGTATGTGCTGTAAAGTGACATGCATGATAAAAATAAAGGTCAGTGTGACAGGCCAGAGTTCAGGGTTACAAAACGTGGAACACTATACGAAAGAACACATCGTTTTCATTGTAGAGTAATATTGAAAAAGTAAAGAACATTGGCCCATTTCCATCTTCATGGCTTCGTTAATCATCAAAATGGTCATATGTGGAATTCATAAAACCCATAATTGATTGCTGGAAAACATATGCATTGCAACTATTTGAATGTGTTACTACTATTTGGACCATTCTCATTTGATTATGCTGCTGGTTATTCTATAACTGTTAATCGTGCTTGATAGCGAAACCTGATAATCCAGTTGATTGTACCAAAATCAATCAAAAATTTTCAAGATATGGATGACAAAGACATGTGTTTTCAACAAGACGGTACCTCATGCGATACAGTCCGAGAAGCCATTCAATAACTGGATGAGTCATTTTTGTTCCTGTAATTTTCAGTTTTTGAAGAGATTATTCTATTTAACGCAGTGGGTATTTTTTGCTACAGAGTTTCTGATGTCAACGGTTTATGCCGGCTAGTATATGAGCATCCATGTCTTCGTCGTGTCCTTACAATTCAACGCGATATCAACGAAACTCAGCCACATTTATACAAAATGGTTATGGCAATTTTTGACAAATGAGTTCTTATATGAGATCTTATATGAGTAGATCATTTCCCGTTATGCTTTTCCGCAAATACTCCTATATTGTGTATGTGTTTAATCAATAACGAATATTAAATTATTAATTAAACATCTATATTTTCTACTTTGAATTGGATTTTATAGAAATGAATTGCATATTTTAATTGGTATTTCAATCTTAAAATTCCACAGGTGTATTTAAATTTAACAAAAATGTTTTATTTTCCAATTTAAATCACATTCCAATTTGCAATGCCTGTTTAATGTAAAACTGACAAGTTTAATTCATATTCACATTAAACTACTTTAAATTTGAAAATCGTGTTCGATTTTTTCACATTTTTCAAGAACCATGATCTTACAAAGTGTAAAAAATTAATTGATACACTAATTTAAATTGATATTCGAATGATGAAATCATTGCGAAATTAAAAACTATTTAAAGTATCTAGATCTTAATTTTTAAATAATTAGGCTCGAGGTCAATTTTGTTGTATATATATATTTTAATTTATTTTTCAATATTTCGTCTTTCGTCGAAAGATATCATCAGGAATTGAAAAAATTAAATTAAAATATATACAACAAAATTGAATTATTTTAAAATTAAGATCTAGCTATTCAAAAAGGTCGAATTGTTAACGAAAAATAGAATATTATTTAAAATATCTTATTATTATTTATTTCAAAATAGATGTCGTGTTACTTAATTCAAAAAAATCATTAGTATATGAAAAATATATATTTTTTTTAATTTGTTTCGATTTTTCATTTAGGCTGTTTGGTAATTTGTTAGGCAAAAAATAATTTTTCTTCTTCATATATTCATTTATATCTGCGAAACTGTTATTAATATACATAGAGCCAAAAATGTCACCTAAAAATAAGGAGATTGACTTTTAAAAAACTTGGAGACAAAGGAGAGCGACAGGGGACAAGATTGACGAAATATACATAAAAAATATGCACGAAGTACAACGTCCAGAGTAAATGTTCCTCTATCCCTAGGAATAAAATCATCAATAAGATTTGCTAACTCTATTTTAAACAATACCTTTTTTCAACCCGATTTCGTTTTTAAAGACATAGTTCCTATTGAAAAAGATAATTCCTACATTACATCATTAAATTTATCCGATTTGAATTCTTATACCAGAACAAACAGCGTTATTTTTAGGGGAAAAGTGTTTAAAATTGGACACATTGTTTCAGTGACTAACGATACTTTTTTTATTTATGAAATATGTGATTTTTTAATAAAAGAAAATAATGTCAGTATTGTGGTTAAAAATCATGTATGTGTACATTTTTCGGAGAGATTTCAATCATATTTAGTTGGTTCTGAGACACAAAATTACACTGTTATCAAATTTGATTCCTTAGATGGACCGCCAATACATTTTTACCTTTTAAATAATGGCCTAAAAGTTATAAGAGCAAAAAAAATATGGAAACATGACCTTTATTGTTTATTGTATTATGTAGTTATAATTAATATATAAATATCATAAGTACATATTGGAACAATTGAATAATTTAATAAAATCAATAATTTAAAAAGAAAATAATAAGTAGAATTCCTTCTAATTTCTACTAGTAACCGTCTTAATTTTTTTAAGAAGAATTGCTTCTTATTTCTACTAGTAAGCGTCTTAATTTTATTAAGTAGAATTCCTTCTAATTTCTACTAGTAACCGTCTTAATTTTATTAAGAAGACTTCCTTCATATTTCTACGAGGAATCATCTTAATTTTATTTAAAAGGTTTCCTTCTAATATCTACCAGTCATCTTCTTAATATTAATAAGGTTTCATCTTATTTTTATGGGTTATCTACTGAATTTTATTGAAAAGGAATTCCCTCTAAAATTTAGACGGAGCTCTTCTTGGAGAGAAATCTTTTAAACTTTGTTCTGATTTATAGGGTATTTTATGTGGTCTTTTGGCTCTGTGTAGAGAAACAGTATAGGAGTAGATCAAAGAATGGTAATTCTTCGAATTTTTTTTTATTGTTTTTCTTTTTAATTTTTAAAAATTAAACGGAAAAAATAATAAAATTAAAATAAAAATGTTTAGTTAATAATTGTGCTTATTTTCCTGACAATACTACCCAATAGGTAGCGAAATATTGAGGAATAAAAAAATTTAAAATAGACCTAATGCTCGAATATTTTAATTTTAAATATAATACGAAAGGTCGAATAAATCATTACATTTAAAAGAAATATATATCATATTCCAATTTGCAATGCGTGTTTAATGTAAAATCTAAAAGTTTTATTGAAATTCGAATTAAACTTATTCATAATCGATAAACATATTCAAATTTGAAAAAGATTTTCATGTATGATGATAATATTATTAAGTTTAAAACTTTTACTTACTTACTTATCCGGTCTCGGACAACCACGGGGGCCAGGGACCTTACAAAACGAAGATAACATATTTCGCCAACCAGTTCGATCTTTTGCTTTATTTCTCCAGTTGGCAATACCAAGTGTACGCAGGGATTCGTCAACCTGATCCCTCCAGCGGAGTCTTGGTCTTCCTATTTTTCGTCTTCCTTCGAGTTCGGTTTCGAAAACCCTTCGCGCTGGTTCATCTTCATCCGTTCTACTGACATGGCCTAGCCAGCGCAATCGCGTTATCTTGATCCGCTTAACTATGTCAATGTCAGGATAAAGCTCATACAGCTCATGATTCATGTGTCGCCGATACACGCCGTTGTGCACTATAGGGCCATACATTTTTCAGAGTATTTTTCTCTCCAAGACTCCTACAGATCTTTCGTCTGCTTGCGATAGGACCCAGGATTATGGGCCATAAAGCAAGACAGGTTGAATGAGAGTCTGGTACAGCTGGATTTTTGTTACTCGAGAGAGGGCTTTATCTCTAAGTTGCTTGCTTAGCCCAAAATAACATATATTCGCAAGCACAATTCTCCGCTTGATCTCAAGGCTGACGTTGTTGTCTTTGTTCATGGCAGATCCAAGGTATATAAATTCACTACCACTACCTCGAAGTTATAACGGTTATCAACGTTCACGCTTTGGTCTAATCGCGTGGAGGCCCTGTTCGTTGAAACCATTAATTTTGTCTTGTCCTCATTTAGCGTCGGACCCACTTTTGCTGACTCCTTCTCAATTCTCGAAAAATCCGCAGTAACTTCTCTAATTGTGCGCCCAATGATATCTATATCATCAGCATACGCGAGCAGCATGTGACTTTTAGTTTTCAAAAAATTTTAATTTTGAAATGTGATCAAAAAATGTTTGAAACGCTTAATTAATTCTAATTCAAATCATAAAATCGATTTGAAAAAATAAATTGTTTGGACAGATCATATTTCAAAATTAAAATCAGGTTTCTTAATTCCAAAATTTCACTAAAATTCGAAACTTATATCATTTATTACAAATTTTTGTACGGATATTAACACCCATTAAGTTTTTCGGTTTCGGTTTGGACACTCTAGTCAAAACACATTCTGTTTGCTATTCAATATTTTGTGTTCGAGACACAATAATTAATATGTTATAGTATATATTTTTGTAACCCAAATATGGTTTTGTTTGTTGAAAATTGCTGACAATAAAATTTTTAATTCACGAATACAATGTTTAATGTGTCAAACATATACATGGTTCCTGCATAATGATACACGGGCCATTTTGTTTCAGCGTGTATACAAATTATCTATGAAATGTACACAATAGAATAAGCCCCGATCGAAGGTCTCACCCTCAATGTTCAACTTTCCTCACCAATTCTCTAGAACACACAATTGCGTATTTGTGGGACCATACACACAGAGAAATTTCGCATTTTAAATATAAGAATTTTATTTTTAAAATGAAAATATTCATCATTTTTATTGTTGTTTTCATGTGGTTTTTGTAGCAGAAATCAAATTTAAAAATTATATTTTCAAATTAAAAATAATTTTGTCGATGTAAACAGAACATTTTAGAAATGAAGGTATTCTTTTGGAATTAAAAACTTTTTTTTTAAATTGCTCGGTCGAAATGAACAACAAACACAATAAATTCAACTAACAGTGAAAATTTTGTTGTATTTTTCGAAGACAGGCAAAATTAGAAATGCTTGTTTTTAACTTAATGGAATTATTTTCAAAAGAAGCACACATGTACTTATATCAACATGATTATTTTTATTTCAAAAAGATGCCTTTTAATCTTCTCGGTCGACTAAAATAAAAAAAATATTAACAGTTCTGCAGAAAGCGACCGAGACCGAGGCGCTTTTTTTGTAAACAAACCATACACAAAACCACACACACACTGCGTTGACAACAGCAAGAAAATGCAAGAGGCAGGAGAAGTTGTTGTTGGTATACGCAATGAAAGAAATGAAAAAAAAACAAACAACTCAATGAAAGAAATGAAAAAAAACAAACAAAAAAAAACGTCATTCCGATATTACCATCTACATCATTATACCATGAACACGAGTATACACACACACTTATACATATATATGTCAACAATAAGTTCGACAAAAGTCTTTAAAACTGTTTTCGTCCATTCAATCAGCTTTCGGTTCGGTCATAAGCCACCTCTCCTCTTGTTCATTTAATCTGTGAGTGTCAAAGTGGAAAGATGCAGTGTGAGTTATTAAATTTGCTAAATTCTTTTCAATTGCCAGAAGTGCATCGTTATTTAATTGGTAAGTTAATGGTGTGATTGCTATTAAATAGCTATGATATTCAAGTGCATAAGTGAATATAAATTTCAATTTAAATTCGATATGTAATAAATGCTTATTCGTTTGTTTGTCTTTGTAGTGAAATTAGTGTTTACATATATTGCGCATTTTTGTATTTCACAACAATGGCCAAATGTGCTGGTGACTTTTATACATATGTACATACAGTTGTGCTCATATATGGCGTTGGTCCAAATGTACAGATAAATGTAAAAATGACTTGAACCATGAAAAAGCATATATTGGATAATAAAACAGAAGGTTGTGGCCCGAAAACCAGCCTATAGGGCACTGTAAAAAGTTGGTGTTACTATACATTATATTGGCGAAAATTCCAAACAAAAATTTTAAAACAGAGTGACTTCATTATATGAGCACAACTGTATGTACATATGTACGTAGAATTCTTTTCTAATTTTTAATTCAAATTAAGAAGCTGCAATAATACCATTCTTATAGAGGCCGGCATTACTTACAACGATCTAAAACTAGTGCGCAAAGAGGACCTGCAAGAATTAATTCCGCCTCTAAGATTGCGCATTCGTTTTAGGGAGAAACTGTTAATTTGGAAAAAAGAAGAAGTAAGATTTATAATATGTTTTTTTATGTGTTTATACATTGCCGCTAAAATTTCTTCTATCTATTCGGCAGTTTGGATTGGATGAGGAAACAATTGCTACTTCCACTAAAATCAGCAGCTGGCTTGAAGAATCCGACCAATTTTTTAAGAACAGGACGCAGAAGGTACGATATATTTGTAAATATGTAAACTTTAGCACAAAAAAAATAATTGAGAATTATCGTTTAACCAACTAACAAGTTTAGTGTGAATACCTCTAAATTTTAAATTAAAATTAAAATTTTTATTTTATTTTTTAATTTAGACTTTACTGCAAATTTTGAATGGTTCGACAAGAGGCAAATCAATTCTTTCGTTTTTTGAAAATAACAACTGTCTCACTGACGAGTACAGAGATACATTGATCAACTGTATTGTTGAAGAAATAATATTCTTAAAATTATCTCTTAGTGCATCCGATTTTTCGTCAATTGTTGAAGATATCTGCCAGCTTTTTCCAAGTGAGAGCAGTGTAAAAGCTTATTACTTTTCATCCAGGGTGGGTAAGAAAAATCCATCAGGAAGATTGTACAGCAAGTACCATAACATAAAGTGCAAGAAAAAAAAATTATCATTTTCTTTGCCAAGCTCACCAGCACAAAGTTCCTCCAGCTCATTTTCTAACACGGAATTCGTACTTGATTCACCAGACTTAATAGCACAAGAAGCTACTAAAAATGATCTGAAAAGAAATTTCAACAATTTTCAAGATGTGTGTGACAAATGGGTAGAAACTTATAAATTGAGACAAGCAGACTACAATAATTTGTCTAACATTGAATTCTTTGAAGCTTGGCCGAAATATTTGGACTCCAGAGCACCACAATTGGTAATTGTTATATAATTTCATACATTTATACAAAACTGACATTTATTTTTACTAGTTTAAAGTTGAATTCAACTTATTGTATCCTGGAAAAGAAAATCTATTGAAGGCAAATTGGGATGCAGCTAAAGTGAAAATATTGGAATATGCAAATTTAAACCTTCGTAATGGGCACTGTAAGTTACAACTATCCGTCCTGAAGTCTTCAAAAAACACTGATGTTTAGGATTACTTAACTTCAATGGTCTTGATGGGAATTCTTCAATCATCTGCTCGATTTAAGGACGCTGAAAAAAAAAACTGGAAAAAAATAACAATAGTTGACTCGCAGGAAAGTCTAGTTGTAAGATTACCTAATATTAATGATTATCATCGTATAATTTGTGAAATTCGTTCAAAGTATTATACTGCTGGACTTACCATACAGCCCTTTTTGATAGTGGAAGGGACTGATGAAACCCTTTTGACAAATTTTTATATATATTTTGACAAAATTTTATTTAAATTCCAGTCCTTTATTGATGCCTTGAGTACATGTTTCCAAATTTTTAATTTGCAATACCCATCAGCTTGTGCACCCGTATGGACTTTCATACAGAACTTCTTTTTTGAAATAGAAACACCTTCAGATTTGAGCTGCCCAAGTGTAGCCTCACTAATAAATTATTGTAAAAATATTTGAACTGCGACTATAACTGTAACGTAATTAAATAAAATGTATATTTGCTTTAAATGTATGAAAAAGTTTCCCGAAAGTCAATTTTTAATACGTCACTACAAATACGACCACATGATTTCTGCAAAGTTTTTAAAATTACCGTGTTTTCAACAGGGCTGCTCACAAAGCTTTACAGATTTTTCAAGATTTCGAAAACATTTGGAATCGCAACACAAATTTCGTACAGATATTGTTTCTGAAGTTGGTCTTTGTGAATCTAATACCGCAAATCCCATTGAGTGTGATTATTACAACATTTCAGAGCCACCATCATTTGAATGTGTTTCTTCGGAAAATAAAACGATTTCAGTAGATACAGCTTCTAATATGTCAGAAAAATTAAATACATTGAAACGGCAAACATTACATATATCATTAAGTTTGCATAACCAAAATGATATGCCTAGAAATCGTATAATTGAAATACAAAATATGGTGAGTGAATTAATTGCATGTATAACTACAGTTTTTGAAAGTTTACTTCAATCTACAAACGTGAACCATTACTAAGTTTTTGTAGAAATCCATTTCAGGAAATAAAAACAGAACATCGACTTTTTAAAGTCCTGCAAGATTAAAATTTGTATGAGCCAGCTCTTTCATATATAATACACGAATGTATTTCAAATATAATTGTTCATGGAAAACCGACATTAGGTCCTAAATCATTTAACATTTACATAATGCCACTCGAGTTTCAATTTAAATCTGTTTTTCAAATTCCGAATCTATTGAATATGACTCTGGCAAACATTGAAGAAAATTTAAAAAAAAATACTTTTTGTAATTTTGTAAAAGGTTCTATTTTTAATTCAATCAAACAACGGTATTCAGAAAACTCCGTAATTCCTTATATACTTTATGTTGACGATTTCCAAATTAATAATCCGCTTGGCAGCCATACATATTCGATTTGTGGGTGTTATTGTTTTTTCCCCAATATGCCCGATCATCTGCGATCACAGCTGAAATATATTTTTCATGTTGCTTTTATACCAACCAGTACTACAAAAAGTCATTGGCCAGAAAAATGTTTTCATCCTTTGGTTGAAGAGCTTAGAAAGCTTGAGGAGGGAATAATTATAACTACTCATGGAAATTCCAAAAAAATTCACTTCGTCTTAGGTTTGGTAGTAGGAGATAACCTAGCTGTCAACTACATCATGGGTTTTGTGGAGTCATTTAATGCAACACGTTACTGTAGAGCTTGCAATAGAACAAAATCTGAAATGAGCTGTGACACTTCAGAAAAAAATGAATTTTTGAGAACTAAAGACTCTTATGAAAATGACCTTTTGAAAAATAATTTTAAGGAAACAGGTATCAAGCGAAAGTGTATTTTTAACAATTTGGAACATTTTCACATGGCAGAGAGAGTTTGTTTTGACATAATGCACGATGTTTGGGAAGGTGTGTGTATATATGACGTATGTAATATCCTCTTAGGATTGATAAATGATGGAGTTATATCGTTAGATATAATAAATAGTAGAAAAACACTATTCAATTATGGTGAAACCCAAATCGGTAACATGTCTAAACCATTAACCACGAAAAGATTGACCAATTTCAATTTAAATATGTCTGCAAGCGAAATCGCCAGTTTTATTAACCTTCTTCCTTTAATGATTGGGGACCTAATACCAAGGCGTAATAAGCATTGGAAACTTTTTGAAATTTTGAACAAATTTATTGAGTATATTTTTAAATCACAATATACACAAGCAAATTTGGAAAAGTTAAATCAAATTGTTGAAGAACATCATAAATGTTATAAAAGTTTGTATAAATCACTGAAACCCAAGCATCATTTTATGGTGCATTATGCAACAACAATTGAAAGGTGTGGCCCCCTCAAGTTTTTGTGGTGTATGCGTTTTGAAGCCAAGCATAAAGAGGCTAAGGCTTATTTAAAAAACATTCAATCTAGAAAGAATATAGAACAAACTATGTGTTTGAAATCTGCTCTAAAATTTGCATTTTTTATCCTTGAACACCAAAATTTCACAGAACCTGAGGTAACTTTCAATACTTCACACTCAACAAACTTACGCCAAGAACAATTCTTCTCCAAAATAAATTGTAACGAAATTATTGATTTTGAAAAAGTTGAAGTTGCATATAATATTACTTATAAGAACACACTTTTAAAATCCGATTTTTATTTATCTATAAGTGGTCCAAATTTCGAGTTATTTAAGATTTACAGTTTTTTAAGACAAACCGGAGATATTTTTGTTTTATGCTATCAAGTTCCTCTAAATGAATTTGACGAACATTTTCAATCATTTAATGTAAACTGTGTTGTTGCAAATGAAATATATATTAAAAAAATATGTGAATTCAATACTTATCCTGTTAATATTCATTATGCCAATAATAATGTAAAATATGCAAAAACAAAATATGTATAATTTGGTGTTAAATTTGCATTAAAATATATTAATAATTATTTAAATTTAGTTATTCACTTCATTTTATAACTATGTTCATACATACTTTCTTTTATTTAAAATTAAATTTTTGGTATGAAAATAACGAAATTGAATTAAAAATTTATATTTTCCAATCAAAAATGTATTGTACTTAAAATAAAAATATTGTTTTAAAATCAAAATGTAACAACTTTCTTTTATTTAAAATTAAATTTTTGGTATGAAAATAATGAAATTGAATTAAAAATTTATATTTTCCAATCAAAAATGTATTGTACTTAAAATAAAAATATAGTTTTAAAATTAAAATGGAACAGTTTTGAATTAAGAACGTTTTTTTTTAATTGAAAAATGGTTCTTTTTGAAAGGCTCGGTTCAAAATTAACTGTAATTTTTTTTTTTTTGTCACCGGAGCCTTTCAAAAAGAACAATTTTTGAATTAAAAATGTTTCCTTTTAAACGTCTCGGTCGCCTTCTGCATAACTGTAAATACTTTTTTTCTTTTAGTCGACCGAGAAGATTAACAGGCATCTTTTTGATATTAGTAGAAACGTCTTTGGCAGAAAATCATTCAGATTATTTTTGATTCATAGCAAATATTTTTGATTTTAAGACGTTTTTTGGTTGAGTGTAGGCACCATTTTAATGACCGTCTAATGATAGGTACGTATTGTACGAATTGTATTTTGATATGACCGATTTTGTTAGTCACTTGGCAATATATTGGAAGTTTCTGACCGTGCAAGGTTGAATCAACTCTTCAAAATTCTCCTTGAAAAATGTTCCGGCAGTATTTTGAAAATATAATTTTGTAATTATGCTCATCATGACACATTGTTTGAGCTCCATATTGAGCACAAATAATATTTTTTCCTCCAAATAAACCAGGAATTGAAAATTAACGGCCGTTAGGGGCCTAAAACTACTCTCGTATACAAAAAAGTTTGACGCTCCCGTCATCAGCTGATCAATACGCATCTTTTGAAACCATCTTTGCTCTATGCTCGTGATGTCTTATTGATGATATCAATGACATGTCCTTGCTTATAACAATATTAACCTTATGTTAGCAATGAAATTGTTTCCCATTACATTCCATGAAGGAATTGGGGAGAGCTTCTCACAACCAGTGAGCTGTGCGCGTTCTAGTTTTACACACACTGATTGGGACCTACAGTTTTTCACCGGTTCCGAACTGTGTTTTTAGTAAGCACTTAAGTGTCGCCGTCACTAAGCCAGATGACCGCCGTCAAAAGAAATGTCAGGTAGTCTGAACAGGGATCGAATCCACGTACTCATGTACAAGAGCCGCGCACACTACCGTTGTACCACTGACGGCCGGTTAGCAATTACTGGTTTTTTATTGTTTTCTTTGCTACAGTTTTACAGTTTTTTTTTTTTAATTTTTTATTTATTATTATTATAAAGCCAATAAAAAAGAACGTGATCTTAACTAAACGTTGATTATTATTTCTCACAATAATTTTTGCATTTTGTTCGATATGCTACAAAACAAAAAGAGCTTCGTAAACAAGTGCATTTAGAACAATGTGTTTTATTTAAACGCTTCTTAATCTTAGAAAGACAGAAATTTTGTTGACGGAAAAAACACTCTAAACTCTAGAACTTGACTTGAGAAGAGAGTCAGGACAAGTTTTTCGGTTCAGTTTTTATAAAATAACAACTAAACTTCAACAAAGATTTACCAGAAAATATTTTTGTCATATAGAACACAATAATTTTATTTGTATTTGACAGGTGTGCAGAGCAGTCGATAACAATTTATTATGTAGCATCTAACGCAACAACAACGTGTTAAAGTTTTCACACCATTTTATCTAAATAATCGTTCAATTGTTTTTTCGGGAATTTTTGGTGTTACCTCAACCATTCAGCGTATTGTAAAGAATTTGGAAACTTTGTATACACTGGGAGATAAAGTGAAGTCTGGCCAAACTTGTAGCGTCCGTGAAGAAATTGGAGCAATAACACTCGTAATATGCCATAATGTTATGCAAAATATGGTTAAATGAGCACACATTTACGCAGGGGCCAGAGGAGGCCCTTTAGCCGATATTGTATTTCATACATAATTTTTATAATCCAAGCTTCCACGCAATAAAATATTATTTAAAAATATTGTTGTTTAATATTTATTAAAAAAACATTGGCGTGGAATATAAAAAACACTCTGTACATTCGGGTTAATATTTGGAAAAGTTATAGTTATAAAATTTTATTTTACGTTTTTTGAAGAAAGTGATATATTTATTACGTGTTCCCATAGTCGCTTCGTAAATAACTATTTAGTATTTGATGTTGGAGTTACAGTTTTACCAAATACTGGAGTCGGTGTGGAGTTGAGTCGTGCATTTTGAAACGGGTGGAGTCGGAGTCGTTTAGAATCCACAGCCCTGGGATGTATTACATGATTTGCGGTATATATTGCATATACACTGAAAGATAAACGCTTCGTCACATGGATGAAACACTTTCGATAATATTTTACGTTTCTGTAATGAACAATTTCGCACATCCGATAAATTGGTTGTTGCGGCATTGAACAATTTCATACATGATTTCTTTGATAATTTCTCATTTCGTTACTACGACAATTAATTTTTCATTCCGGCAATGGTCATATTTATGTTGTATAGGGGAGAAAAACCGGGAAAAAATTAAAATAAAAGTAGGTGTATGAGATTTATAACGGGGTTTTCAATAAGAGCGCTACAAAAGTTTTTCTAAATAAAACAAAACCGGTTTTAGATACCAATGAAATTCTTTATTCCTCTGAAAGTACGTTCGATGCCATTATGTATGGAACTCGATTTCTTTTGCTTGGCCACCACGGACACGCTTGCAGAAGTCCAGACGCTGAACCCAATTTTCGACGATTTTCACGCATAAATCGGCCGATACTGCTGCAATTTCACTTTCGATATTCGTACGAAGTTCATCAATCGTCGCTGGATTGCTGGTATAGACCATAGACTTGACGTAGCCCCACAGGAAATAATGTAACGGCGTCAAATCGCACTACCGAGGCGGCCAATCGACTGGGCCATTTCGTGAGATAACACGTTCACCAAACTTGGTTTCCAATAAATTGATTGTGGCGTTCGCTGTGTGGCTTGTGGCGTCGTCCTGTTGGAACCACATGTCCTCCAAGTCCATATTATCCAATTGGGGCCAAAAATATTCGGTAATCATTGAACGGTAGCGATTCGCATTCACAGTAATGTGCCGGTCTTGATCATCACGGAAGAAGTACGGCCCAATGACGCCGCCGGCCCATAAACCGCACCAAACCGTAATTTTTTCGGGATGCAATGATGACTCATGGATTACGTGTGGATTGCTGTCTGACCAATAACGCATACTTTGCTTATTGACGAAGCCATTCAGCCAGAAATGAGCCTCATCGCTGAAGATGATTTTTAAAAGTTGAGGCGACTTAAAGTTGAGGCCGCTGACTCCAAATTTGGGTAGTAAATTTTAATAATTTCGACTCGTTGTTGGCTCGTATATCTTTCCATGATGAAATGGCAAACCTTACTGGAGAGAAATGTCAAAAGAGCGGGAAAAAATATTGCGTGGTTTGCTGTCCCTATCGATTTACTTTTGTAGCGTCTCTGTTGAAAAACCCTTTACTATTGTTGTTTGGTGTATATCGTAGTTTATTACTATTTTTTGTTTAAGTTTTGCTCTTAGCCAATATTAATAGTTGACGAAACAATTTCGTTGCTGCAACGAATGAGTTGTTAAAGGAACGAAATTAGTTTTTATAAAGAGCAGGAAAGTAATGGAGAGAAGACAGAAAGTGAGCGAAGCTCACTAACGCAAAATAATCAGGATGAATGGTGGATCAAATAAGCTTTTTAAATCAATTCCTTTCTACCAAACGACAATAATTTAATAATTTAAAAATCTGCCGGAAAATAAAATTCTTACGAAAGTAATTTGTTGAAATTTTAGAAAGCGTCGTCTTTGGGAGAAGTAAATAGTGTGAGTTAATGCGTGTTCTGATCGTTGGTTGATTTGTAAATTCACCAACAAAGAGAGAGCGACGCAACAGCATAGAAAGTGACCCAACGATCGCGAATAACAGCGCCGAAGAATGACTTAGAATGTTGTATCTAAACATTTGTGTGCGTGTGTACGCGACAGTACCGATTACAACGAAACGTCTAGGAGCCGTCACGTGTCCGTAAAGTAAAAAAAATCGAAATGTGAGTTCTCGAACCCGTTAATAAAAAAGCAAAATAAAGCGAATAAGAGAAATTGCTGTATCGCGGTTCCGTTTCGAACATAAAAACATTGAATCATTGAAATTACGACTTGGCGGATCCGCCTCTAACCCATTACGAGTCCGTAAAAACATAGAAAAGTGAATCAGTGAAATTGCGATTTAGCAGATCTGTTTCGCACCCTTACAGGTCCGTAAAAACATAAAAAGCTTACCAGTGAAATATTTAATGTCGCTGATTCATATCTGAGTTGATAAACTATAAAAACTTTAAAAAAATACTAAAAGAAATTTATTAAATGATTTAAAATGATAACGAATTTTTTTATTTGCAAAAATTAATATATAATGTAAGTGAAAAACTTCTGTGGCTTAGAAGTAGAAAATATACTTATAGTTCATTACCTATTTTAATTTTAAATACCTTTCAAATATCAGTACGAATCCGTTTCGAATCCACAAAAATGTAAAAAATCGGATCCGTCTCGAATCAATTTTGTTTAAAAAAACGAACCCGAAACGGATTCGAATATGAAGTCCGTTACGAGGTTGAGACGCATTCGAAAAGTGGATAAAACCATTTGCTTTTTCGAGAGGAATTACATACGCAAACGGATTCGTTATGAGTCCGTCTCGAGTGTCCGTTTCGGACAAAATGTACGAAGAAACGGATCCGTGTCGAATTCGTAACGGGTTCATATGGCACACTGAGAATTCGATAAAAAAAAGCGAAAGACTAAAAAATACAAGTGTGGGGATAGTCGAAGCAACAGAGAAAGATGAAATAACGTGTATCCAGTAAATTTGAACAAACTAAAATAAAAACTATAGTAGAATAAAATGCTTCCAGAGCGATCGCTGGTTCAACGACGAGAAAAATTGGGCACTGGAATTGAAAAAAAAGAACCTTCAATATAACAACAAATTATGATTTGAAGAATACATTTGATGTGGTTTGATTCTAAAGAAAGTTGCGAACCGAGATCTTATATTCTGCTGCATTCAATGTAATGAAAATCGTAGTAATAGTGGAACTAATATTCATGGTAAATACATATCTGTATACTCACATATCTCCTACACATATTATTTGAATAGGAAGCAGATTCATAATATCACAATACATTTGCTTTTATTTGTAGGACCAGAATACGATGGCCATATTAACGTAATATCACAATTTTTTTTTCCAGACGAGAGTTTCAACATGGGGTATATATTATATATTAAGCAAATTAAGTAAATATGTAACGAAACAAGTCAGAATTACTATAAAAATAATTAATAAAAATACATACCAACAATGTAACATTTAAATATCAATAAATAAATAATTTCATACTCAGTGCATAACATTCATTGCAGCAATGAAACAAAATAACTGCAGCAATAACACAAACTCATTGCAACACTGAAGCAAATTCGTTGCAGCAATAAAACAAATTTATTGTAGCAGAGAAACCTAATTATTTCCCCAACAACTACAGCTTTGATGAACACATTTTCGTAGCGGATAAGAAAAGTTGTTGGGATGACGAACATTTTCATTCCTATAACGAAGCTTTCCTTACAGTGTAGTTGCTATTTTTAGGGAATATTGTCGGAGATCGGGAGAAAGTTGTACTTACTTTGAAGCTAACTGATTCATTTTTCGCCTTATTCCAATTTAACAAACTCATATCCACTGGATGATCATTTCGATGTTTGTGAATTATCATCTTCTGCAGATTCTAGTCCGAAAATAACTATCCGAAATTTTTGTGTTTACTCTTAATATTAGTGGTGAACATGAGCGACTCCTAAATATTTATTCATCATTCCTCGACGTTCCTAGTACATCCCTCCAATTTCACCACTTTGCCAAATGTTTACCAACTAAACCGACAGGCAGACAGAATACTAAATGATTACCCAACCGACAAGTTCAAGCGTAATCTCAAAATGCCAAAGTAGTCAAAGTTCGCCGTGTAGTGGCATTGAAATACTGAAAGCATATTATTCTCGTCTAGGAAGTGAGCAACGTTAAAGCGACACACATTCACTTCTTGTAGTCTCTTGGAAAACGTTATATACAGTTAAAGATAAAGGAAACTGTACAGAGGTGCGTCAACTTTGTATTAAGAGGAAGCTTTCAGTGAATGGTGTCGAAATAAAAACGTCCACACTGAAATGCTACGCAAGCAGGCAAGATCAGAATATGCCAAAGTACTTCTACGCGAACAATTTCTTCACGAACAGCGTATTCGTGCTAATGTCCTCTCTTTCCCTAGGGGAAGTAAGAACTTTTGGTCATTTGCGAGAAGAATAAAGAATAGTTCTTCTTCTATTCCAACTCTTGTCAAAGATGACCACTTCTTCACCGAACCGGTTGATAAAGCAAATCTTTTGGCTGAAATGTTTGCAAGGAATTCTTCCTTGCCGCAAAGCAATCAACCACTCCCCGTAGTAGATAACGTATCTGGCTTCATGCCTGAAATATTTTTTCGAACACGAGAAGTTAAAAAGGTTCTCGCGAATCTCGGCGTAGGTAAATCCCCGGGTCCGGATGGTAAATCAGCACTGGTTCTAAGTAAGTGCTCTTCAACGCTGGCACGCCCACTGCGCAACCTTTTCAATCTTGCATACCGCGCTGGGGTTTACCCGGCGTGTTGGAAGGTAGCCAAAGTCCAGCCTATTCCCAAAAAAGGTGATGCAAGTAACCCCGCTAATTACCGCCAAATTGCTATTTGTTCTGCGCTGTCGAAAGTTATGGAGAGCATGGTTAACCACCATCTTGTGAAATATCTCGAGTCAAATTACCTGCTTAATGATCGACAGTATGGCTTCCGTAAGAGAAGATCTACGGGAGACCTGATGGCGCTCCTTTCGGAACAGTGGAGTCGATCCATCCACCGGCTTGGTGAGAGTAAGGTGGTGGCTCTAGATATTTCCAAGGCCTTCGACAGAGTTTGGCATGAGGCACTCTTGTCGAAGCTTGCTGCTTTTGGTGTTGGTGATAATTTCACTCGATTTATATCGAGTTTTCTGAGAGATCGCACTATAAGAGTTGTTATAGATGGAATCTCTTCCGATGAACATAAATTAACGGCAGGGGTACCACAGAGCTCTGTTCTTTCTCCTTCTCTTATTTTCATTGACGATCTGCTGGGTCGGACTGTGAACCAAATCTACTCTTTTGCGGATGACAGTAATCTCTGTCATTCATATTCATTCGACCACAGACCAAATCTTCAGGAAATTGGTGATAAACGTCAGTTAATGAATGAAACACTCAACCGCGATCTCGAAGCCATTGTTGAGTGGGGTCGATTGAATAGAGTCAGTTTTAATGCGGGGAAGACCCAGTGCTGTCTGCTTTCGCACAAGCGGACAGCTGACCCATGTGTATCGTCATTATCTATGGATGGTGTGGATATTGATGAATCAGACGCTCTTGATGTTCTGGGCATGAAAATACAATGTGCTGCTCGTTGGCAAAACATGTATTTGAAGTGTCGAAAGATGCATCGAAGTGCCTAGGCTTTTTAAAGCGGTGCAAGAAGTACTTCACTCCATCTGATCTCCTTAATATCTACACCACCTACATCAGGCCGCGAATGGAATACTCGTATAACTCCCATATATGGGCAGGTGCTCCAAAGTCATCTTTGGAGTTGCTGGACCGTGTACAAAGGAGAACAAAGGTGTTGATAGGGGACAGTAGGGTGTCCAGCTCTATGGCCTCCCTTGAGCATCGGCGTAATGTGGGTTGCGTGACACTGTTCTATCGGCATTTTCACGGTACGTGTTCCTCGGACATCCGTCAACTTATACCAGATGTGAGGACATTTGGCAGAAGTACGCGGCTTTCAAGGAACTCCCATCCGTTTACTATATATTGGCCAGTCGATCGCACATCACACTACAGAGAAAATTCGTTCTTCAGTCGTACGGTCCGTATGTGGAATAAACTTCCCGCAAGTGTATTTCCCGCCAATTTTGACATACAGCGATTCAAGGCAAATGTAAATAAGCACTACTCCCTCTTTCCACCCTCCTCTACCTAAATTTCCGTCGCCAGCACAATGCATTGCATTTATAGGGGGCATCACCTGAGTGCTGGTCTTTAAAAAAAAAAAAAAAAAAAAAAAACACAGAGTGTAACCAATTGATGGTCGGCGGAAATCGGATCGATGTTTTCATGTTTGCACCTGTCTTTGGGAGAATACCATATCCGGGGTCTCTTGACCCAATAATTTTATTTTTTTTTTTTTTTTATTTATTTATTTATTCAACCAAAATATACTTATTGATATTATACATAAATTCACTTTTGAGTTTTATCAAAGATATCACAGCAATTAAAATACTTAGACTTTATGTTTATAGCTAATATTTTTAAGTTAATATTTCATTAATGATTTGCTTATGTATTGTTCATGTAGTTTTAAAGGAGAAATGGGAAAAACCTTTATATGAGAGACAAAAATTTTGAATACACAATACTGAAATACAATATAATATACCTGGCAATTATATTTAATATAATTAGAGATATATTAGATATTTCGGGTGTTATAATTTGAATGTTTTATATATATATATATAATTAAATGTCTCTGCAATCTCTTATTATTTCATAAGAAGAGTTTGAGGTGCGGTGGATGTATTGATTGTTTTGTCGCGTTATGAAGTCAGCGAGAATCTCGTAGTTGGTTTCTTCGTGTAATCTGCGTGTGGAGTATCTCCAATGTTTGTTATTGATAATTTTCAGACATTTATTCTGAATTATTTGCAGTTTTTGTAAACGATATTTGGCGGCTTTGTGCCATACAGGGGAGGCATATGAAAGTATAGGTCTTATGACACATTTAAAAATTAGGTTTTTGTTTTTATGGTTTAGGGCGGATCGTCTATGTAGAAGAGAATGAAGCGCTCTGATCGACTTAATCGCCTTATCACAGGTATCCTCAATGTGTTTACCAAAGTTTAATTTTTTATCTAGTGTTACACCCAGGTATTTAACGTGATCCTTTATATGGATGGTGATGTTTTGGAATTGTAGTTGTCGATTTGGAGTCCGTTTGTACGATTTGTTGTAAGGGAATATGATGGCTTGGGTTTTCCCATGATTCATTTTTATTTTCCATTTGGTCAAATATTTGTTGCATGTCATTAAGCTTTTCTCCATTTCTTAAGAAGAGCGCTCGTAAGTTTGCTCGATACAATCAAAGCTGTGTCATCTGCGTAGTAAGCCGCTTCTATTTCCTTTGGGGGTTTAAAATCGGATGTAAATACATTGTATAAAATTGGCGAGAGGATGGAACCTTGAGGAAGTCCTGCAGGAATGGATTTTATCGATGAAACTGTATTATTGACCGCCACGGAGAAAGTTCTATTGTTTAGAAAATTTGCTATTATTTTAGTGAGGTATAATGGAAGGTTGGTTAAGATAAGTTTGTATATAAGTCCATTATGCCAAACTGAATCGAAGGCTTTCTCAATGTCTAGGAGTACTATTCCCGTGGATCTTTTAGTATGTTTGTTAGAAATTATTTTGTTTTTTATTCTGTTAACTTGATGGATAGTACTATGTTCTCTTTTGAAGCCAAATTGTTCTTTTGATATTATATTGTTATCTGTGACAAAATTGTTAACTCGGAAATATATAAGTTTTTCAAAAACCTTTCCCAGGTTGCTCAACAGACTGATTGGCCGGTAACTTTTGGGATCCGTCTTGGGTTTGTTGGGTTTATGAACTGCAATTATTTTGGCTTTTTTGAACACAACTGGAAAATAACTCAGGCTGAAACAACTGTTAAAAATAATAACTAGTAAATCAATTGCCTTCGCTGGCAGCCTTTTCAGAAGTATGTTGGGTATGTTGTCTAAACCAGGGGATTTTGAATTCTTAAGAAGCGATAAAACGTTTGACAGTTCAGTGGAAGTTATATGTTCGATGTTGGAGTTACTTGGGTGTTCACGCTTTAATTTATGAACCGCAAAATTTACCACTGAGTCTATGGAGTGTGAGTAATCGTTCGTTAGATAATGAGCTTGTTCAAACGTTTCGGCTAGTTTGTCAGCCTTTTCTTGGTCAGTGATGAGTTTTTTATCTGAATATTTTAGGTGAGATATATTATTTTTCCGCTTGCCTCTCAAATTGCGACTTAGCGTCCAAAAACGTTTGTCTCCTGGCTTCATGCGTGTTAGGAAATTATTCCACTTATAATTTCTCATAGTATACAGTCTCTTGTTTATATGCTTTGTCAGAAAATTCGTGCACTGGTCGTAGAATGTGGCTAGCTGATTATTGGATGTTCTTTGTTGTTTCCTTTTAAACTTGTTTCTTGTGCCAATATATCTTAGTACTGCTCTAGGGAACGTGACAGAATTTATATGTTGGGTTTTAGGAGTAGCTGCGCTTCTTGCGGAGAGAATAGTATCGATAAATTTATTAATATCAGCATCAATTTCAGCTATCGTTCTATATGCTCTAATATTTGTACAAATGCTCCTGTCTATCATATCCTTGTATAAAAACCAGTTGCAGCGTTTGTAGTCAAAAACCTCGAGCGTAGGTATGGGAGAAGTAGAACCATCAACTGTGCAAATGATGGGCCGGTGATCAGAAGGGGCTTCGTACCCTAGAGTTTCAAGGCTCATATGTAAGGAAGAATTGCTTAGAACCAGGTCCACTGTCGAGGGTATGCGGAGTTGTTGATGGGGATACAGGGTAGGGCTGTCTGGATAATAAATGAAAAAATTACTCGAGTGTTGGAGTGAGTTTAGCGTAATACCGGCGGTGTTGTTTGAACTACAGTTCCACGTTGTATGTTTAGCATTGAGATCACCAAGAACTATATATTCCTTATCTATGGGTGACAGGGCAATGACGTCATTCCCAAAGGCAGGTGTGTATCGTGGTGAGTATGCAGTGGTAATAATGATTTTTCGTCCATTTATGATAATTTCAGCAGACATGTTCTCTATGGCTGATGTTTTAGGCAGAGGAAGGATTTTATATTCTATTGATCTGTGGATTAGAAGAGCGACACCTCCACCACTTGATTCGGTTCTGTCGTTACGAAAAATATTGTAGTTGGTAAAGAATGGTTTATGGTTAGTTTTTAGAAATGTTTCGTTTAAGGAAACTATATGAATGTTATGGGCTTCTAATAGAAGCTCTAATTGTTTTTGTTTGGGATAGTTGGAGATTCCATTTGAATTCCAGTGAAGTATTCGAATTTTATTAATCGATGTCATAGGCATGTCTGACCATCCTCATAACTACTTGCATTTGTTGTACTTTATTTGTACATTTACTAAGCTCGTCGAGAGCTGAGGTGAAAATATCAAACAGCTCGTCTATGTTAAATAGTTCGCTGTTAGATTTTTTAAGTTGTTGTGCATATGATGGTCTGCTTGTGTATTTATTCTTCTCAGTGTTTATGATGCTGCCAAGGGGAGGGTGCTCATCATCATTGTAGATATATGAGTTTCTGCGCACGTAAGAGTTTCTGTGTGCAGATATGTTTCTCTTTGGTGCTCTGTTTGTTGCGAGTGCACGAATCTGCAGGTATTCGGCTCTTAGTGGACATCTCTCATCGTTGGCTGAGTGATCAATTCTCTCTTTACCAGATTTTTTGCAATTGAAGCACGTAAAGACTTTTGGTTTGTTTTCGTTTTTATTAAGCGGGCAGTCATCGGTTCGGTGTTGATTGCCGCATGTCATGCAGGCTGGTCGTCTATTGCAGTGCTCCCCTCCATGCCCGTACATTAGGCAATTCCAGCACTGAGTAGGTTTACCGTTCTTTTTTGGCCTTTGTTTTTTCCACGATACAACAACGCGGTCTATAGTTTTTATGAGTTGTAGGTTACTTGGGTTAAAGTTCTTTCTACTGAACTGCACTTTGTAAACAGCATTATTTATTGTACTGTATTTTGTGATAATCTCAGTCACTGAGGTAGGTGTTAGGTTGCAGCTGGTTAGCTCAGAAGTTATGTCCGCGGTATTCATCTTTGGTAGACCATAAAGGAACACTGAGTATAGGCGATTTCCTTTCGAATTGTAGGTGTGATATTCAATTTTGTTCTCCGCAAGAACTTTTTTGCAGAATTCGGATTTATTCAAGTCGACTGGGAATATTTTTGTTCCGATTGAAGTGCGCTTATAAACACAATCATTGCCCAATAGGTGTTGAATTTCACGGAGTGGTACAACACTATCCGCGACAATAGGTGGTGGCTTAGGTTGCCATTCCTCGCTTACCATATTTGATATTGGTGTGACCTCCATATCGTCAAGATCAGATAGAGAAGCATATCGGTTGGTACGTGATGTTGTGGCACGTTCAGAGTTAAAATTTCCTCCCATTATAGAGGAAGGTTTAAGTCTTTTATGTGTGCTTGTCTTGCTCTTGAATCGAGCAGAGGACTTAGGCCCGGGGGCCATATTCACTTTCACTGTTTCTGTTTAATGAAATGTTCTTTACACCGAAAGTATACAAATTGTTTGGAGATTGCGAAATTGAACAATAAAGAGTAAACTTCAAAATAACGAGTAAACTTCAAAAGCTGATTTTGTTATTTCCGTTTAGTTGTTTGCGACCGTACCGAACGAAGGCTAAACATGCTATGTTGACCCAATAATGTGTACTCCAAAATAAGGCAAAAAATTTAATAAAATTTTTGAACAACCAGCTTAGTTACGGAGTTGAAATTTAGAAAAATCTATGTTTTTTAAAATAATGGAGATCTGAAGAAACGAAGAAACTATGCCGAAGCCTGTATTACAGCCACCCCGGAAGAAAGCCTCAAAACCAGTGTTGTTAAGCCCGGCTGAAAGTTATTGGACAATTCCTCAGAAAAGTTATCGAATTTTAAAATGTTATTTTACGGCTTATTATGGGAAGTTATACAAAACAATATTTGGTCAAGCAAACTGGTAACACACAAACATGAAGCTTCTTGTGCTTTTCTCCTTCCTTTCGAATTCACGACGGGTGCGGCTTAATTGGAAAGTGAAACAAGTTGAAGTAAGATATTGAAGAATAAAGATTTACAGGATGACCAAAAAGCCATCAATGTATGCATTTCAACCGACCTAAGCCAATGACATAAATAGCATCAGCGGTATATTTCTCGGCATGTTGGCCGATACTATCGACGTTGGCTGGTGTGGTTCCACTCTCTGGGAACTGACTTATTATCATAGCACTACTTGTGACAACCCGGAGATTTCCTTTTTTACTTGAATTTTACTTTATATTAAGTAGCTAATTCAAGTGCTTGTATTTGGGGGAGGAAAAGAGCAATGGGATGAAAATCTCTGAAAGACAGTGTATTGAAATATGTATCAGTAAACCTATCAAATGCTACAATTTTTTTAAGCTTTATTACGTTAGACTTTTGGTATTACACATCGCACAAGTTATTTTTCTTTTCCTAGCTCAAGCTCCATTTCGATGGATTTAAGGAACTTTTTGGTTTTATAAAAAGAATTGCGCTGGATTAAAGGCATGCAATTAAACTGGTAATATAACATAATTCAAGCAGTTAGACTCGTAGCTGGGAACGGGTTTTCATAAGATTTTGTATAACTTATTACTTGATAATGTGTCATAATTCCGAGAATTAGTAGGGTGATCCGTGTGTCTTTTCAACTATCGCGGTATCAGTCTTTTATCCATCGCGTATAAGGTCTTGTCAGGCGTATTATGTGAAAGACTAAAGCCCATTATTGAAAACCTGATTGGACCCTATCAGTGTAGTTTTAGACCAGGAAAGTCCACGACTGACCAAATATTCACGCTACGCCAAATCCTGGAAAAGACACACGACAAGCAAATCGATACATACCACCTTTTTGTCGATTACAAAGCTGCTTTCGATAGCCCCATACGGGGAAAACTGTACGAAGCTATGTCTGAACTTGGTATTCCGGCGAGACTGATCCGCCTCTGTAGAATGTAGAGAGACCTCACTGAAGCATACTGTACCAAGCGAGGACTTAGACAAGGCGACACACTTTCGTGCAATCTCTTCAACATCTTAATGGAGATAATATTGAGAAAGGCTGCAGTAAATACGAACAAGACCATTAACACGAAAAGTCATATGTTGCTGGCGTATGCTGACGACGTAGACATCACTGGGCAAAATTTGCGAGAGGTTACTGCAGTATTTTCAAGAATCGAAAAGGACTCAGCGAAGGTGGGTCTTGCTGTTAATGAGGGCAAGACAAAATTGATGGTGTCAACGACTAGGGAAACCTCTCGACTTGGTTGACAACCGATTTAATTTTGAAGTGGAAGATGAATTTGTCTACCTTGGATCCGCCGTGAACAAGGACAAAAACGTCGGCCTGGAGATAGATAGAAGAATTGTGTTTGCAAATAGATGCTATTTTGGGTTCAGCCAGCAGTTTAGGAACAACGTCCTCACTCGACGGACAAGAGTTCAGCTACACCAGACTCTCATTTTACCTGTCTTGACATATGGCTCCGAAACTTGGGTCATATCGCAAGCGAATGACAAACACCTGGGAGCTTTCGAGAGAAAAATTCTCTATAAAATATGTGGTCCTTTTATGGAAAACGGCGAGTGCCGACATCGCTGGAACGCAAGCCATATAGTCTATATTCTGACGTGGCCGTGGCTAGGCGAATCAAATTAGGTCAATTGAGTTGGCTAGGCCATGTTATCAGAATGGATGAAGATGAGCCACCGCGAAAGGTTTTCGATAACGTACCCGATGGAAGCAGGAAAGAGGACGACCGAGACTCCGCTGGAAAGACCAGGCAGAAGAATCAATCCGTATCCTTGGTGTTACCAACTGGCGAGAAAAGAATAGTCAGTTGGGAGAATATGTTGAAATTTGTTTAATTTGTTTGTTTAATTAATATGTGTAAGATCGCTGACCTCATGAGGTTGTAAACGAGTCAATAAAAGTAAATATTCACTGATTTAGATAGCCTTTACGAGAACTGACCCCGCATTTTTAGAAATAAAAATCGTCCACGCTGACTTTTACGACAAAGTGGAGATTAATTGAAAAAGTTAAAATTAGATTTCCATCTCAGGTTTGATCCTTAATATTTTATGACCAAGTGGTGATACTTTTGTTGCATTGTAAAGTAGGCGTTTGCAGCTCTGGTCACAGGTCGTTATTTAACGAAATTTGAAGCTGTTGTGAACGCTGCCGAATTGGTGTTTCCGTGTTTTCGGCGACATTCTCGTTTACAAAAACAATGTTCTCGGGAGACCGGATGGTAAGTCGACTCACAGGAGACCTAATGTCCATAATCGACGTAGCTGATCGCGCTTTGAATTGTTGACAGATTGGGTTTACGTCCACGGCCGATAATTCTGCGTTGTTTGCGAGCGGATTCAGCGTAACTTGCCCCATTGATGCAATGGGTTTTCACAATGGTAACGAGTTCTGCCTTTGTGTAGAGCTCTATTCTTAATAATCGGACGAATCGTAGACAATACCTGTCAAATTTCAGAGCTGCCACTAGCACAGGAGAAACTATCAAAAATCTTTTACATTTATTGGGCACCTTTATGGATTCCGTTTGTTAGAGATGAAGGTTAAAACTTTCATATGAGATATATCTGACCTTCAAATACTTTGGCTTATATTTCTATATCGTGATAATAATACATAGTGTAGTCTACGACAAACCGTTTTACACCGATTCCAACAGTTTCGCTTTAAGAAGACCCCCTGAAAGGTGATAAATAAAGCAGTTACCTCTTGTGATTTCTTTTACATTTTGAACAGGGCCAAACTCGTTAGCTGGAAAATTCAGAGGCTGCACACTTTTGTGGATGATATGGATTCTACTGTGAGAACATTGCACGAGGTTGTGTCAGTATTATCTAGAATTAATAAAAACTATTGTAAGAAAATTAAATTTGTAAGGTGAACGCCCTCATTATTTGTTGAATGTTTCTCCCAAATCTGGTAACAGATTTATATTTTCAAACTTTTCTCCAAATCTGGTAGGAGATTTATATTTTCAAACTCAAATAAAAAACATAATAATTGACACAAAGTTTTATTAAGAGCATTGAACGATAGAATGGAAATACGGATTTTATTTTCTAAAGAGTATGTCATCCAGATGAGCGTTGATATTCGTCACCTGGCCTCGAGAATTTTCGAAAAAAAAAATGGTGCAATTATCTCATGCGTGGATAAGGCAAACCAAACAGTTACCCTGGGGCAATGCAATGGTTTTTGATGTTTCAATCGAGGGTTGCGGGTTCTTGGAGACCAGTAACGGTAGTTTTGCTTGTTGACCTGACCGTTTAAATGAATATGAGCCTCGTCACTCCAAAAATTGGGATTTACAGTGGGAAAACGCTCCAACATCGTTTTAAAAAAATTTTGCGTAAATCAAAGGCACGGCACTTTCTTTCAGTTCTTGAACGATTTGAATTTTAAAAGGATGGAACTTCAGATCCTTTTTTAAAATTTCATGAATAAACGCTCTTGGTAGTCCCAGTGAGACTGCTCTATTATGTATTGAAAGTCGAGGATTTTCACGTAAACTTCAAGTTCAATGTTTTCGGTAGTCCTTGAAGATCGACTGGGCCCTAGCCGTGGGACATTCATAGCCGAAGCAGTTTAACGGAATCTCTACGCCCACGAACGAATTAAATTCACACTCGGTCCATCACTTATTCGCCGAATACCGAACTTTGAACAAAATTGTCGACGAGCAATTACGTAAGAATCATTAGTCTTCAAAAATGTTTTCACAGCGAACGCACGATGCTCACTCGACCACTGCGACATCGTGACTGACAAATCCGCACAATCGATAATTCCAACGGCGCCAACCACCCTCCGCACCGTTTATTACTTTTTGAAATAATCGTATTTAAAAATATAATTGTACAATCCAACTCAATTGCTGGTGTAATGAGGCTATTCAGCGCACTAAATAACGCATTAGTTTAAGGCAAGTTACTGTTATTAAGTGAACCGGCAGATACATAGTTTGTAAGGTGCAGTCACTAAATCAGACTTCTGAGGCTATATACAGTGAGCAGCAAAAGTCATGGTACTCTAGTCGAAATAAGACATTTCCTCAAAATTTCTCAAAAAATGAGTCTCAAAACGGATGAAATTTATTTTTGTTCTTCATTTATATACTATAGTAAACCGCAAAACACTTTTCAATTATTCAACCAAATAAAAAATAAGTAAATCGGAAACTATTGCAAAGTGCGGTTTTTATACAGCATAAGGCTTGGTATCCCCGGATAAAAATATAAATATTTTAAAAATTGGATGGTTATTGAACGGGAATTATTTTCTTAATATTTAGTACAATATCCCTGAATTGGTAACACTCTACATGACATAGAATACGGAAGTGTTTTGTATAATCTTCAGATATTTCCTGCCACTCGGCCAAAAGCAGTTCTTTAAACATATTTTTGTTGGAAATTTCATGATTGCGGAGGCTTTTTGCTATCAAATCCCCGAAGTGATCAATGAGGTTAATATGGGGACTGTGCTTATGCGTTTGAAGCATGTGAGGTTGTATTGTACGCTATCCATATCTTAGTGTCAGCAGCAGTTTGCTTAAGATAACTATTTATGTTCATTTATATTTATTTATTTATATATTATTTATTTATATTCATTATCGAAATGTATTCGCTAATTTATAATTGTTTTGCTAACCAAAGACTTGGTTCGTTCAATGCGATCATCGTTCCCGACCTTTTCATGCACCTGCAAACTGTGTCTGCAGTAACCCTTTTGTCATGTGATTCCATTAACTCCGAAGTTATCTTGTAACTTGACTTTTCTTTAATATGACCTCTTTTTTTCCTCCTCCTGTAATATATAACTTTTGGGGACGACCTTATTGCAGTTCATTTTCAACTCTTCTTTATGTTTGAATTGATTTATAAGTTTTTCTATAGCTGAATTGCTCTTATCTGTAATTTTAGCAACTTCAGAGTACGATTTTTCCATTTCACGGCTATTGAATATAATTTGTCCTTCCTCTACTGCTATTCTTTTCTAGACGTTATTTCCATTAACTTTTTCCAATAATCCACTGATCTTTCTGCTATTAGCAAATAAAAAAAGCACCATGATGGTTTTCAAAAGAGAATTGAGAGTAAAATGTACACGCTGAAAAATTTGTCGTTTTTTGTTGTCTGTGCATAAACTCACTGTGATTGCCATTCAATATAACATGTTTGGGACATAATGATTAAGAGGTTATAATATATGACCCAAGTGTGGCTTTGATTGTTGAAAACCGCTCAAAACAAAAACCAGACAGACAACAGAGAAACAAAAAGGCAGCATATCTTCAATTCATGACAACGATAATTTCAGAGATGTATATAATTCCTGCAAATTCTCTTTATTTTCAATTTTTCTTTTCTTTCTTTATTTTTCAGCGTGTAAGGATCTCTAATATATTTGCTCAAATATGAAAGTGACAAAATTAATATAACATCGATTTTGTCCATTGGTACCCAGAGTTATGCTGTACAAACATCTGGAGTTGTCATCATCTCCTTTATTTGTAAATTTTTTTTTTTGGCTTAAATATTAAGAAATATTTTCTTATAGTGTGTAAATTAACCCATACAATAAAAATTAAAAATTTTTATGATTAACTTTTGAGAAATTTTATAATATATATTAGTTCGAGTGAGGTACCATGGCGTTTGCTGCTCACTGTATATGATGGGCGATATGGTGATATAGTACTGGCTAACCACAGAGGACCGGTCAAAAGACCATTGACCTCGTCCTAGGATATCCAGATGTTAAACTCTTTTATTTTATCAATACCAGCATTTAGAAAGCACCAGAACCAAATGACAACTATGAGGAGGTTCAAGAATCAATAAGTAGCGGATGAGCGGTGTATATGAGGAACGTCTTATTAAAACCGCGTAATGCTAATAAGTAATAACGCTAATACCTTAATTCACTCTTTGAATTACTATTCCGAATTACCCTGTCTCCACCACACATACAAAATTCTATATGACAGTTGTTTAATTCTTTATTTGCTTTATTTCTATAGCTTTGGGGATGAAAATAACAAAAAAAAAGCGTAAATATTAAAAAAAAATTGTCGATATCCTCAACTTTTCTATGTAGTCTTCTGCAACTCACAATTATTTTTAATAATTTACTTTTTTGCATCCATTGTGTATTGTTAAATGGTTTAAGTTTATTTTTATTTGGTTTTGTTTGTATTTGACAGCTGTTACGATAAACTTTTGATAAAAATTAGAGAAGGCAATGATACGATAACAATGAATAACCGATTTTCGGTTCTTGTGAAACCGGTTAATTTTCGATGTTATTTACAGTTTATATTCGGGGTTTTCGTTTTGCATGGAAAATATTACATTTAGAATTTAATAGGATTTTTTTTTAACTTTCTAGGAAAATTAATACAAACTCAGCACAAAATCGCATTTTCTTGTCTTTTTTCCTTCGCTCGTATAAATAAGCATTATATTTCAAAAATATAATACCATTATTCAGACTTTAATCATTAATTAAAAACATAAGATAAAATTATTGTTATGAAGAAAATTGACCTGAATTCGACTATATTTGATGAATTGAGTAGGAGTAAATTGAATTGAACTAGTTTGGATTTGATTAATTGAATTTAATTGGATTAAATTTAATTTAATTGAATTGAACTGGATTGAATTGAATTGACTTGACTTGACTTGACTTGACTTGACTTGAATTGACTTGACTTGACTTGACTTGACTTGACTTGACTTGACTTGACTTGACTTGACTTGGCAATTCAATTTCAGCCTTCGTTGCGAACGGACGTGTTCTTCAGTTGCGCGCATAACAAATTTACAAAATAAAAACAATTCTTTATTTGGTTGTTCTTGAGTGTGTGAGTGAGAGTCAGTGAGTGTAGAAATGGAAAGCATGCAAAATCAAATATGTGCTCAATGTGATCTACCGGTTACAAACAAACATATGAAATGCAGTGTGTGCAGTGCCTGCTTTCACTTTTCCCCTTGCTGCTCCGTACAGCAGACGACATATAATGGAATGAATGCTGATAAAAAAGCGTCATGGAAATGTCATAAATGCAGAGAGCGTAAGAACTCTGCATATAGCATAATAGTATCAGATTCTGCCAACAAACAAAAAAGAAATGAAGAAGATGATGACGACCAAAATATCGACGACAACAACAAAAGATTTAGAGAGCATATTTCGAAACCAAACTGCCAGTTACCATTGCAACAGCAACAAAATCCTACGGCAGAAATAAATGACACAATGAAGATAATGATGCAAAACATGGCACAAATGACAACACAACTAGCCTCTATCTAACACAAATCCATGTAAACAAATCCATGTAAATGTTTCAACACTTAGCAATCAGGTCGTTGAACTTCAAAGACAAAACCAGGAAAAAGACAAAAGGATGAGCGAGATGGAACTCAATATAAGTAAACTGGAACAAAAAGTCTTGGAAAAAAGTGTAGAAATAAACAACGTAAACAACGACAATTTGACTGCTACTGATGTTATTAAAAAAATTGCAACAAATTTGAATAATGATATCGATATTGCATACCGCACAAAAGGCAATGGTAAAGTTATTATTGAGTTTTGCTCTCTTCGTAAGAAGAGAGAAATAATGAGCAAGATAGAGAGACATAGGATGGATGCAAGGGGCATTAACAATGATGATAGCAGCGAAAAGTATAAGTTCACATACGTTAATGATCACTTGACTAGCCAAAAAAGTCGATTGTTATGGATTGCAAAACCAAGGGCCAAAGAGGCCAATTGGAAATTTGTTTGGGTGCGAAATGGGGAAATATATGCACGTAAAACTGAAAATGCTAACACACTAAACATTAATACCGAGTCCGATGTTGACTTAATTTGTTAAAATCATACTACTAAAAGTAAATACAAAAAATAATAATACAATAAAATACAAAACCAAAGAGAAATAGACTCGAAAAAATTTATAAACAAGCAATCCAAATTTTAAAAAGTGCCAAGGCTTCGGCGATCTTATAAAAATAAAAAATCTCTTTGATAGTAAAAAAGTTTGAATTCTTTTCAATAAAATGAATAAAGCAAATAATTTACTACAAAATTTTAATCAAATTAGTGATAAATTATTGAGTTTTCCACTACCATTTATTTACATGAATATTCGTTCGTTACGTAAAAATTTTTCAACTTTTCTGGTAGATGTACATAAAATTATTGACGTTATTAAAATTATTATCCTGGTGGAAACAAATATAACCGACAATGAAAATAATTTTTATTCAATTAAAAACTTCAGCAGTGTATTCCTCAATAGGGAAGGCAAAGGTGGAGGAATTGCGGTTTATATCAGAGACAACATACAGTTCACAATCAAAAATATAAATACACAAAACTTCGAAACATTACACATTGATTTACACATCGACACATATTCTCTAACACTTCTCCCTATTTACCGACCGCCTAGCTCAAACATCAAACTATTCATAAACGAACTAGAGCAAAACATAAACCAAATTCACAAAAACAGAGCAATGCTAGTTATTGGAGATGTGAATGTCGACATCACAAAAGAAAAAACAAAAACAACACGAACATACATAGATATGATGTCTTCCCATGGCTTGCTTAGCATGGTAAATATACCCGCTTGTTCGCGTTACTAGTGCCGCACTATCAATTTACCTAGGCATTAGTAACCAGTACTAGTTACCGTCCAATCTACTTCACTTGTGTTTGACTGTCTACTGTAACAAGGCGATGTCATAGGAGGGGTACAATTGACTACCTTCTGCATTACCAATTTCACGTTATTTCACTAGTCCAAACCGGCACTTAAATTCACAGGTCTTTTTTAACCAACTAAATGGGTGGTGAAACTGGATAGACCATTTATTCGGCGTTGAAAAGCCCCCTATGTAACTAGCCCCAATTCACTAGTACTTTCGATTGATATATTTAGCTAGTGTTAATTAAACATAATTATTAGTAGCCCATTTACTAGATTAAAAACATATGTGTTTTCTGAAAATTTTTTGTTTTACATTTTATTTGATAAAAAAAATAAACATATTACACACACTTTTAATTTAAAAACACTTAAATGCACTTTATGACACTTGCCAGTCTTTTGCATAGAATAACACATACGTAGAAGGTTTTATTCGCTCATCTGACGTTTCATTTCACACGCTCACCGTAGGTTTGTGGAAATGAGAGCAAATTAAATTTAAAATTTACATACACCAGGTGGAGTTACAAAATATGTTCACTTAACTATTTCCTGTCGTTTTGGTATAGAACTGAAAAATTTAAAAGTAGTTTGCACTTTTTTGTTGATTTTTATCGTTGGTATACATTTGTATTATATTTAACACAACTAGTTTGCCACAAAAACACGAAATTCGGGTGTAGTTCCTTTGTGGATCGCTGTATACTATTGCCACCATCTGGTATAATTGAACACATATTTTCCACCCTCCACTGTGTAATTTCCATCGTACCTATGACGTTTAATTTATTGAGCGAATAAAAACTTCTATAGTATGTGTTATTCTATGGTCTTTTGCGTTTCAGTTCCAGTAAACTACTGACAAAATAAACAAAAGAACAAAAACTGTACGAATTCCAGCGTAAGGATAACGGGATTTTGTTTCATTTGTTTTCCCTACGCTACAAGTTTTTTATTAGATCGCAAATTTTAAATTCGTTAATCCATTTTACTATCTACTGGTAATGCACAGGGTGGACAATTATCGCTCTTAGGCATTATTTAGAGATACTAAAATAACTACCGCGGTTAGTGATTACTTATAAAACTATTTACAAAGAGACAATTGATACTTGCCGAACAAGCGGGTAGCTACAAGAGAAGAAGTAAACAAAAACAAAGGCACGTGTATAGATCACTTAAGTGATTGTAATTGTTTGTGAGAAACAACAAAACAATAACAAGGGCAGAAGCAGCTGTTATAATGACAACCATCTCTGACCATTATCCGCTGTTTGGATGCGTAGGAGATGAAAATAAACCAACCAAAACAAGCGTGAATGGCAATGATGACAATCAGGGTACGGAAATACAACTATTGCAGATGCCTGGAATAAACACACACAATGTAAATAAATTAATACAACAAACAAATTGGAGTGATCTTGCAGACAAAAAACAGAGTTGCTGTTTATGTTGAGATTTTGTATTTTATTCCGAAGAAAGCAAAAAAAAAAGGAAAATTGATTTGCAAAATATTACACTTTATTTTATGAGAAGTTATTCCACTTCACTGTGTTATGATACTTAGCATTCAATGTTGTCGGCTCGATGATCCAAAAGAGAAAGAAAGAATATTGATTTTAAAATGTTAGCCGAAGCAACGAAAAGGTATAGAAAATATTGTCCCAAAATTGTACTAAATTTCCAAATATGGACACATCATAAAATAGTTCCGCTAACTCCAAGTAGAACGCACTTAGGCCTCGATTCACTTACGTTTGCAATCATGTGTGCATTATCACCACGCAATATATACACTGTTATTTTGCATAAAAAATAACATTGTTAATCGAGGTGTAAGTGTATAGATCGAGGCAAGAATTCTATTGACAACAACAACAGAATATTTGTATAAGCTTAAGCTCTTGTGGTTGTCAGAGTGCTAGATACTGGGAGCTAAGATGCTGGGAGTTAAGTATTTGAATTGGTGATAGTTTTGCATACAGTAGAGAGAATAAGAGTAAGTGCATATTTAACATGACGAGAGGCCAAATGTAAATGTTAACATTGAACACTGTGATGATGATAACTACGTTAAATATGTTATTATGTTTCGTGTAGCAAATTAAATACATAGTTGTATCTTTATATAATAGTGATAAGAATAGTATATAAGTATAGATATAGTATCATAGAGTAAGTATGTACATACATATATTCTAGTATATTATAGATATGTTTAGATTGAGATTGTCTTATGGGATGTAAGAATATATGTAATTGGAAAGACTTGGACATTTCCGTGAACATTCTCCCCCCTGAAGCACGAACAGTTTTCAATGAAGGATGGCCTATTGTTGGGAGTGCTTTAGTCGAGTTATATACTCCGCTATGCTCCGACTCACAGCGTCTGCAGCAAGGCCCCATCCAAGCATTTAGCAAAAGGAATTTATTTTTGTGAAAAGGCAGGATTATTTTCTGGAAGAAAAGAAATTTTTGAAATTGGTCGTTTTATGATTTTATTTCTGGTTTGGACAGATACCACCCTTGTGTGTCCATCGGATCCTGGATGTATTTGATGTATGCGACCAAGTAGCCATTGGCCAGGACCACACCTTTCATCCACAATCAATACTAGATCTCCAATTTTAGGTTCACCATTACTTTTCAACCATTTTGGACGGGCTTGAAGTCGGTTGAGATATTCGCTGTGCCATCTTTTCCAAAAATGTTGTTTAAGCTTTTCAACGCGCCTCCATCTGGTAAGGTGATCTATGTTAGAATCCAAAAATTGGTCATCTTGGATGCAATTCGTGGGTTCGCCTATTAAAAAATGTGCAGGTGTCAAGGCGTCAAAATCTGATGGATCCGTTGACAATGGACACAAAGGACGAGAATTCAAACAACTCTCGATTTGACAGAGCAATGTGGTCAATTCTTCAAAGCTAATAGTACGGTCATTCAATATGCGTTTTAAATGAAATTTCACTGATTTCACACCTGCTTCCCAGAGACCGCCAAAATTGGGTGAAGCAGGTGGAATGAAATGCCAATTAGTTCCATTTTGGCCTAAAGCATGACGCAGCTCTTCAGGTAATTGTTTTATGCTTTTGTTATGGAGAACTTGGAGTTCTTTAGAAGCCCCCACGAAATTCGTTCCGCAGTCTGAGTAAATATCCGTACATGCACCTCTTCTGGAAATAAATCGTCGGAATGCTGCCAAAAAGGCATTAGTAGTTAAGTCCGAAACCGTTTCCAGGTGTAAGGCTTTGGTGACCATACATACGAACAAGCATATGTAACCTTTAGTGGTTACAGAAGACCGGAGAGTGGACGCTTTGATAGAAATTGGGCCGGCATAGTCGACTCCACTATGTTTGAATGGACGAGTTACATTCAAACGCACATTTGGAAGGTTCCCCATGAGTTGTTGAGTAATTCGTGCAGAATATTTAAAGCAGCGCATACATTTTCTAATTATAGTTTTGGCTAGCTGATTTCCAGACACTATCCAAAACTGCCGATTCACGTACGCCATTGTTAACGTAATTCCACCATGAAGAGTTTTCTCATGTGCATCTGAAATAATGAGTTTCGACAGAGGATTAATTTTAGACAAAACAATGGGGTGTTTTACATCATACGGCAAACTTGAATTGTGTAGACGGCCACCGACACGAATTATACTATTTTCATCCAAAAACGGCATTAATTTCAAAATAGTGCTACTCGGCATATCACGTTTTGTTGAAAGAAATTTAAATTCGACTGGAAAGTCAACCATTTGTGTAAGCTTTACAATACGAAGTAATGTTTTCCGCATTTCTATGGATGTTAATGGAGACGATTTCTTATCTTGTGGATTTTTACAATTGTACACAAATCGGAAACACAAAGAAATGACACGAATTAAGGTCCGCAACTTAGAAAATTTACTTACGATATCCGAATAGGAAATTTCATTAATAATATTTGTCGTTACTTTGGCTTTTCGCTCCTCTTTAGAAGTATTAAACATAGGCAGGTTTTCGGGCCATTGTGAAGGCGGTTCATAAAGAAATGTTGGTCCATACCACCAAATCTTGTTCTCAACTAAAGCTTGAGGCAGAATACCCCTTGAGGCACAGTCTGCTGGATTCAATTCAGATGGAACATACCTCCAATCTATGGGGTTACTAAAGCGCTGTATCTCTGCTACTCTATTGGCAACATATACTGTCCAGCTAGATGGAGATTTTCGTAGCCAACTTAATACTGTTGAACTATCACTCCAATAGTAAATGTTCTTAACATTCAGATCCCTTATGGAGTTCCTCACCTTTTGAACAAGTTTTATCAAAAGAGTAGCCGCACAAAGTTCCAGTCTAGGTATAGTTACCGTTTTAGTAGGTGAGATCTTAGACTTGGCTTGCACTATGTTAACGGAAATATCACTAGAGGATATAACACGAGAATAAACAACTGCAGCATATGCGATCGTGGATGCATCACAGAAGCAATGCAGTTCAGTTTCCGAGCCTTCTGACCATTTTAGCCATCTAGGAATTCTCAAATGGGCCAGTTTTCGCAATGAAGACCGGTACTCCAGCCATTGACTTTCCACGTTCTTAGGAATTTCAGCATCCCAGTCCACACCGCACTCCCAGAGACTTTTAAATATTGATTTGGCTATTACCGTGGATGGTGTTAACCATCCAAGTGGGTCATATAAGCGTGCCGATTCCGACAGAATTGACCGTTTGGTAACCGATAAAATCTCGTCTAAATTGACCTTGAAAGTGAATGAGTCATCATTGGTATTCCATCGAATGCCAAGTGTTTTCACGGTGTCATCACTATCAAAGTCTAGGGTGTGTGACGATTCTCTGTATTTTTCTGGGATTTCACGTAAAAGTTCTTGTGAATTTGTAATCCACTTACGCAGATTACAACCGCCCATTTGCAAAAGGGTACACAATGATTTCTGTAACATTAACGCATCTTCCACATTATCAGCGCCTGAGATTATGTCATCAACGTAAGAATCCGATAGCAGAACTTCAGCGGCTTTCGGAAATTTGGACCCAAAGTCCTCGGAAATTTGTCTCAGTACGCGAATTGCCAAGTAGGGGGCTGAAGTTGTACCGTAAGTTACCGTATTCAACTCATATATATATATTTTATCAAGGGCATTATCACGCCATAAAATCTGTTGATATTTACGGTGTTCTGGGGTGACATCTATCTGACGAAACATCTTCTCGATGTCGGCACCAAATCCAATTTTATGTTTTCTCCACCTTGTCAGAATTGAAGGAAGGTCATTTTGAAGAGCAGGGCCAGGAGAAAGTTCCTCGTTAAGAGACTTACAATCTTTCATGTGACTGCTACCGTCAAATACAACTCTTAACTTGGTCGTGGTACTATTCTCCTTGAGAACCCCATGATGGGGTAAGAAGTAGGAATTGGCACGAATGTCTTTTGGGTAGGTCCCAATATTCGTCATATGGCCAAGAAATTCATATTCTTGCATAAAGTGTTTATAAGCGTCTGCGAACGTAGGGTTCTTAGAAAATGAAATTTCCATCTGGCGCAGTCGTCTGAGAGCACTGATTGCATTATTTTCATACAGGTCTGGCAAAGTATTTTCACTCAGAATAGACTTAAATGGCAAATTTACCACATATCGACCAGAACTGCAGCGCTGAGTAGTGGCCCTAAAGTAGTCCTCACAGGCAATTTCCTCATTAGAATATTCTCTCTTCAATATAATCTCTTCTTGCTCCCAGAACGATCTCAAAATGTGCTCCAAATTGGTATTGTGGATGTACACATTACTTGTCGATACAGTTTGTGTAGCTCCAGAAAATACCCAACCAAAATGGGTATTTTGAAAGAATAGGCCATTATGAATGAAGGATTCAGATGGAATTTTGATCTTGGAGCAGACATCTGAACCGAGAATCATGTCTATTCTATCAGACTTATAGTAGAGGGGATCAGCTAAACTGTTATCCTCAATATTAGGCATAGAAATATGCTTTGAAGAATATTCTGGTGTATATGAGGAAAGATTAGCCAAAACTAAGGCTGTGCAGGAGAGTATTACCTCATGCTTCCGTGAGTATAAATCGACGTTAACAAAATGCTTCGACAAATTTGCATTTCCATCGCCAATACCAATCACTTTGCACTGAGATTTTATTTTTTTGAGACCCATTAGTTGAGCAGCAGATTCTGTGATAAGGCTACCCTGGGAACCGGGGTCTAACAGAGCTCTTAGTGGAAAGCGACCACGTGGTGTACTGACATACAAACGGATTGTGTACAATAAAACCGATTTAAAAGAATTTGCACTATGGGAAGTGACGTGAGTGGTGAAATTGTCACTTAAATTTGACGAAGATACGTGATCATCCGAATGAAGCAGCGTGTGATGCAGCTGTTTGCACGTAATACACCGAAAGGTCGAGCCACACTTACTGTGGTCATGCCCAATTACGAAACAATTGCGACAAATTTTCCTTTTCGATAAAAACTCATTTTTAGCATTTAGAGGAAGAGCCAAGAATTTATAACATTTGGAAAGCCAATGAGTTTTATCGCAAAATAGGCAAAGAGCAGGGGTTTGTTTTGAAAACTTACCCGAATGGCATGAAGTTTTCTTAAATTTTGAAAATTTCCTATCAGGTGGTGTAGATTTCTGTTGGACTATAGAAGGAATTTCATCATTTATTGATTCCAGGGTACGAAAAGTTCTTTCCAGAAACTCGAACATTTCTGAACGAGTTGGAATCTCGGTAGAGGATTTTAATGATTGTTCCCAATCTTTGCGCGTCTGTAGATCTAATTTCTGAGCCAATAAATGAACTAACAGTGGATCCCAGCTACGAGTATTAACTCCCAAATTTTTAAGGGACGACAAACATTCTTGCGTAGAATCAAGTAACGTTTTTATTGACTGAAATCCACCGTCAGATTTTCCAATACCAAATAGTCTTCCAATCAGATGCCCAACAATCATCCTTTTGTTGTGGTATCTAGATTCGAGAATTTTCCAGGCGGAATCATAGTTTGCCTCTGTGGCAGAAATACTCTTTATTAAATTAGCAGCTTCACCCATAAGCGTGCCTTTCAAATAATAAAACTTCTGAATTCTTGTCAATGAGTCATTATTATGAACTAAAGAAAAATATATATCACGGAATGGAACCCATTCCATATATTCTCCTGAAAATTTCGGAAGTGATATTTTCGGAAGTTTCGCATCCATGCTAATAGTGGTATCTGAACGATTGTGTGGAGCTGCAAAAGTGCTAGCTAATGGGGATTGATTTCCCAATTGTTCCGGAAGAGAATCCAAAAGCTTTCCCTTGAGAGTGAAGTATCTTTCCGAGAATTCGAAATAAACTTCATCACACATGTAGGGAACGTTTTCCTCACTAATAGAGTCGTCATGAATCCTCTCCACAATTTTATCGTGTTGAAGTTCAAACTTATCAAAAATTGCATCCACTCTGCGAGCCAATGTGTTCAGATACCCGTGAGTTTTCTCCAAATTGTCTTTTAATTCTAAACGGTTTTCATATTTAGCTATTAGTTGAAGTAAGTCGCGTTGCGATTGAATCATCATATTAAGTTCACTCATTATCTGGTATGGAAATTTACACACGATTTGATTACTCAACAGTATTCAACGCGATGTTACAATTTCTGACAACTTGCCACAGATATTTACACAAAATATTATTTCAATCACAATATGATCGGTTTCCCGGGTTTCGGCACCAAAATGTTTATGTTGAGATTTTGTATTTTATTCCGAAGAAAGCAAAAAAAAAAGGAAAATTGATTTGCAAAATATTACACTTTATTTTATGAGAAGTTATTCCACTTCACTGTGTTATGATACTTAGCATTCAATGTTGTCGGCTCGATGATCCAAAAGAGAAAGAAAGAATATTGATTTTAAAATGTTAGCCGAAGCAACGAAAAGGTATAGAAAATATTGTCCCAAAATTGTACTAAATTTCCAAATATGGACACATCATAAAATAGTTCCGCTAACTCCAAGTAGAACGCACTTAGGCCTCGATTCACTTACGTTTGCAATCATGTGTGCATTATCACCACGCAATATATACACTGTTATTTTGCATAAAAAATAACATTGTTAATCGAGGTGTAAGTGTATAGATCGAGGCAAGAATTCTATTGACAACAACAACAGAATATTTGTATAAGCTTAAGCTCTTGTGGTTGTCAGAGTGCTAGATACTGGGAGCTAAGATGCTGGGAGTTAAGTATTTGAATTGGTGATAGTTTTGCATACAGTAGAGAGAATAAGAGTAAGTGCATATTTAACATGACGAGAGGCCAAATGTAAATGTTAACATTGAACACTGTGATGATGATAACTACGTTAAATATGTTATTATGTTTCGTGTAGCAAATTAAATACATAGTTGTATCTTTATATAATAGTGATAAGAATAGTATATAAGTATAGATATAGTATCATAGAGTAAGTATGTACATACATATATTCTAGTATATTATAGATATGTTTAGATTGAGATTGTCTTATGGGATGTAAGAATATATGTAATTGGAAAGACTTGGACATTTCCGTGAACAGTTGCCATACAATTTTTGAGAACATACACGAAAAATGTACAGAAATATATAACAAATCTAAACAAAATAAAAAGGACATAAGAAAAAGAAACGATTATCCATGGTTAACGGAAAAAATATTAAGATATTATGAAGTTAGGGATAAACTGTATCAGCGATATAAAAAAAGTAAAAACAACTTAAACAAAGAAACTGAATATAAGATATTTAATAACACGCTAAACCATAAAATAACATTTGCAAAAAATGAATACCGCCGACAAGAATTCATAAAAAACAGACACAACATAAGAGGTACCTGGATGTTAATAAATGATATTATTGGAAAAAAAAGTCGACAACGTTGACGAAGTAATTAAAAAAAATTTTAATAATGTAAATATGAAAACAGTAGCCACTAATTTCGCTATTAAATTCAAACAAAATGTTCAAAACATAATACACGATTGTGACATTAAGACACTAAATTCCACAGAAACGAGAATACAAAACACTATATACATTGAACAAACTAATGAAATAGAAATTCTAAATATTCTTAAAACCATAAACATTAATAAAGGGGCAGGAGCAGACGGAATTCGTCCAAAGGATATCAGATTAAACGCACAACAACTTACATCACCAATAACAGCACTCGTAAATACAAGTCTGAATGAGTGCACCATACCCACACTCTTGAAAACCTCACTGGTACGGCCGATATTCAAAAGTGGTAGGAAAACGGACTACAACAATTACAGGCCCATATCCATTTTACCCGTGGTAGAGAAAGTATTGGAAGAAATTATGGTAAGGCGGCTTAATAACTTCCTCACCAAGTATAATGTTATAAATAAAAATCAGTATGGCTTTCAAAAAGGAAAACACATAAACAAATTACTTGGTCATTTTACGACCCACGTTAACAAATGTTTGGACCGAAATATGCATTGCCTAGCGCTGTTTATAGATTTTAGCAAGGCTTTCGACACGCTTTCGCATACAAATTTAATAAATATTTTGGAAAGAATTGGAATCCGCGGTCAATGCCTCAAATGGTTTCAAAACTACTTACAATGTCGATCATATAAGGTAAAAATTGAGGGAAACTTAAGCCAAGAAATACCAATGCTAACGGGTGTACCGCAAGGATCAAAGCTTGGCCCAATTCTTTATTTGATATATGCCAATGAAATGTTGAATCAGTTAAAGAATAGCACCAATTTTGCTTATGCCGACGATACGGCCATAATTGGTTCTCATGAGGATCTCCCAACAGCAGTATAAATGATGCAATCTGAACTGAATGTTGTATCTAGGTGGTGTCATGACAACGGTTTGATAATTAATGCCACAAAAACTAAATTAATGCATATGAAATTACCCCACATACCAAATTCTACAATAACTGTAAAATACCATAACACAGACTGTCTCCATAAAAACAGTTTCTCACAAATCCTAGATAATGACAAATGTGAAACGTTAATCGAGGTCGTGAACAACTATAAATATCTAGGTGTCATTGTTGATCAACATTTAAACTGGAAGGATCACATAGCGTCACTAAACAAAAAACTACGCAAATCATCATATGTTTTATATCACCTAAATGACTGCGCTCCATTAAACGTTACAAAACAAGCATACTTTTCACTAGCAGAATCCTATCTGCGACATGGAATAACAGCGTATGGAAACTCGTCATACTGCAAGATTTTGCAACAGACACAAAACAGGCTTATACAAATATTAATGAAGAATAAAACAAACAGCTCAAATCACGTAAATAATATACCTCACACTCAAACTCAACTCTCTAACAACCCTAATAATGCACTTTAACAAAACACTACTTCTGAAGAGAGATTAAAATCCTTCTATAAACAACACAACATATTAAACGTCAGAAATATATACAAATCAACAATTATCAACGAATTTCATGATGACAATTTTCTTGAACCTGTGGATCATCGCTACAATACAAGAAGACGAGCAGAAGGCAGGTTTAAAATACCAAAATTCAACAATAAACACGGAAAAAGCACCTTGAATGTGCAACTACCAAGCGCATACAACTCGATGCCATTAAATCTGATAAATATTCGAAATAAATTTAAGCGTAAATTTTTAGTTAAACAATTTTTCATAAAATCGCGATGAAGCGAACAAATCAAATACAAAAATCATGTAGAAGAACCGATATAATTTGAAACTGAATGTAATGTGAAGGCTTCGCAGGGTAATAAGCAATTGTAATTCAAATTTTATTTATACCTCAATAAAGAATTATTTATACCAAAAAAAAAAAATTGAATTGAATTGAATTGAATTGAACTGAACTGAATTGAATTGAATTGAACTGAATTGAATTGAATTGAATTGAATTGAATTGAATTGAATTGAATTGAATTGAATTGAATTGAATTGAATTGAACTGAACTGAACTAAACTGAATTGAATTGAATTGCATTGAAATTAATTGAATTGAACTGAACTGAACTATACTGCATTGAATTGAATTGAACTGAATTGAATTGAACTGAACTAAACTGAATTGAATTGAACTGAACTGAATTGCATTGCATTGAAATGAATTGAATTGAACTGAACTAAACTGAATTGAAGTGAATTGAATTGAACTGAATTAAATTGCATTGAACTGAATTGAATTGAATGAATTGAGTTGAATTGAACTGAGTTGTATGGCATTGATTTGAGTAAATAATCTTATTCGTGTTTCAATGTCAAAATTAGCCACATTAGAATGATACAGCTTTCCTATCTTCGAGAACATGTCCAATCGAAGCTTCCTACCATGCACAAAACGAACTCTCTGAAATTGAGAAAATGGAATATACGCGTCACTTTTTCATTGAGAAACGTGAACCGTCTCTTAATTAATAATAATGTTGTACCGCAAAGTGATTCAGGTAAATAAATAATACAATTGGCTTGCATATTGATAGACGATTAACTTGGAAATTCTTTCTCGAAACTAGTTATGTATAAATCCATACTAAAACCATTGTGGACTTACGGCATACAATTGTGGGGAACGGCAAACAATTCAAACATAGACATACTTCAACGATATCAGTCTAAAACTTTGAGATCTATAGTCGATGTACCATGGTTTGTCTCGAACAATACAATCCACAATGATTTGAAAATACAAACAGTCAAAGAGGAGGTTAGAACATACAGCTCAAGATATTTGGAGAAGCTAAGCGCAGTCACCCTAACTTGTTGGCTATATCCCTACTAGATGACACATATGAAATTAGACGGCTAAAGAAACATCACATACTGGATCTTCTATTTCGACATAAATATAACAACCACAAAATAAATTACAAAACAATGAAATAAAAGCTTGATACCCCTAAATTCATGGACCTTATTAAATTAATATTTCAACGTATTTTTAATACAATTTATTTTTCTCAATCACAACACACTTCCTTGTATTTGAGTAATAATTCTTTACCATAAAATTAATAAATTTAATTTAAACTCCCGTTAAACTCAGCTAAATTTGTAAATTATATCCGAATTTGAATTAAATGTTCGTGTATGAAGTGCGGATGAAGTCTATAAAACTAATTCATATACTATCTTAAATGAATTAATTGTTATTCAAAATATAAATTAATTTGAAGTAAAAACCAAATCAAGTTGTATAATTATATTCAAAACCGATATTGTGATACTTATTTCGAAAAATTCATTATTATTTCAAAATCGTATCTCTTTTTGCGTAATTATTCAATTTTTGTTTGCAAAATTAACGCAAATTGAGAAAAATCCGGTTAACCAATTTACGGACATCTATTACCTTGTTTCGGTTTATTCGAGAATTAACGATTTCACCGGATATTCGCTTTCGGTTTTGAACACTCTGCATTAAATGGGGAATGGGGGCAAAATTTCGCCCGGATACACCAACAAATGACTTTCGTTATTGCAGTCCCGGCGAAAGTTAGTCCTCGAGCAGAACGTCTATGGCACCAAGTACTAGGCGTTAAAAATAATAACAAAATGTATGAATGGTTTGTTTTTTTTTAACACGAACTACGCTTTGACCCCAGACTTGAACTATTAATGATATTTCCTTGACAATCTTTGTACACTAATATCTATGTGTTAATTTATGGTAATTGTGTAGTAAAATGTACCATGTGCTTTAAGATAACAAATATTTTTTGTTCTTTTTTCTTGCAATGTTTTGGCTATTTGAGCTATAAACACTGGAGCTAACTATAAAGATATCCGTATTGTGACTAACTTATAATTGAAGACGTGGGAATGAAAAGTGGATATGAACCAGAAAGGTAATTTTACAGGAGAACAAAAAACAGTTTATATCTAATTGATTAAGATTTTTTCGCTAACAATGATTTTAGAACGTTTAAATAATACAAATAATAATAATATTAATATGTACAGTTTTCATAGCTAACGATGCGTAAAGTAGCAGGGAATAGTAAACTTTATAAAACTCATTTTAGCCCAAAATAGTTCATATCCACTTTTCATTCTCGTGTCTTCAATTCTTTTTGTACAGTTTACGCAAACATACAAGTAACACTAATAAAACTTAATTTGATACAATATGCACTTGTTGTCATATTTGAGGTTTCATCAAACATATCACACCCTAATTACAAAACTGTACTCAACATTTCCAATTTAATGTTGTTGCAAAAGTACTCTACCCATTATTGTTAATTTTCATATATTTTTTTACGTTAAATAAAAAATTGTTTGCCTCTACTGAAAATGTTTAATTTTTGAGTTCATACAGTTTTGTAGTTAGGGTGCGAAATGTTTGTTGTTTTACCAAACATTTTGTCCGGCATTTGATCAACACTGTCAGCACAGTTTGTTGTTATGGCAGTACATCCATTGTAATACCAGAAAAATGCAGAGAAATAGCAAATATGAGTTGCTGTTAATATCAAGTTTTATTGTTTTCAGCGTAGTAGTTAATTTCATAAATTAATTTCATTCTTGACGGCGATGACTAGTAAAAATCTCATTTTATAAACCACGACGGAATGAATTTTGTGCTCTGAAACGTAAACGCAAACCTGAAAATGTAAAAACCATCCTCCGTAACTCGGACCCTAAACGTTCAATATTAAGGTAATTTTTCTGTGATTCAATACTTCTAGTCATACCCAATTTGATAACTTATTTTTCTGCATATTTCTGGTAAATTTCTGGTAATTTTTCTGTGATTCAATACTTCTAGTCATACCCAATTTGATAACTTATTTTTCTGTATAACTGCGTTGTTCTAAAGGGTCCGCCATCTAACGTTTTTTTTTTTCAACTAGTGCTTATTTCGTGAATGGTAACACTTAGCTCATGTCTGATTTGACATATAATTAGTTTTATCCTACCGCTGAACGAATATGGTTGTGTATACGCTTGAACAACGCTGGGAAATTTTGCGACATTACTTTGAAAATCATGGTAATGTTGCAGAATGTGTGCGAAAATTGCGTACGGATTTTGGAAGAAGAGAAGCACCGTCAGCTCCGTATGTTCGTTATCTTGTGAAAAAAGTGAAAGAAACTGGCATCCTCATCGATAAACCAAAGCGTGAAAAGCCAAAAATAGTGCGTACACCCGAGAATATTGCTGCTGTGACAGAAATTGTGCCTGAAGCGCCATCAACATCAATTCACCGTCGTTCTAAACAATTCAACATTTCGGAGACCTCATTGAGACGGATTTTGCATACAGACCTTGGTATGACGCCATACAAAGTCTAATTGGTTCAGGAGTTGAAGCCAACTGACCATCCAATGCGTTTTAGCTTCGCCAAATGGGCCTGCGATCGACTTACAGAAGATGCCGATTTTGCCAAAAAAATCATCTTTTCAGATGAAGCTCATTTTGATCTTGGCGGGTATTTAAACAAGCAAAATTGTCGCATTTGGGGCACAGAAAACCCGCACGCATACACTGAAAAGCCGATGCACCCAAAACGAGTCACTGTTTGGTGCGGATTTTGGTCCAGAGGCATAATTTGGCCATTTTTCATCGAAAATGAGCAAGGAGTGGCCGTTACAGTCAATGGCGATCGTTATCGGTCCATTTTGAATGAATTTTTGTTCACAAAAATTGAAGAGGAGGATATTGGCAACATTTGGTTTCAACAGCACGGCGCTACGTGCCACACAGCCGAAGCTACACTCGATGTTTTGCGCCCTGTTTTTGAAGATCGCATTATCAGCTGCAGAGCTGATGTCGTTTGGCCACCTCGGAGCTGCGATTTGACACAGTTGGACTATGATTTGTGGGATGCCCTCAAAGAGAAGTGTTACGCCGACAAGCCAGAGACAATTGACGCTTTAAAGGACAATATTCGTGAAGCCATTGGTGAAATACAGCTGCACACAATCGATAATGTGCTTAAAAATTGGACCGATCGTGTAGGCTACTGCATGGCCAGCCGAGGCAGCCATTTGAGTGAAATTATTTTCCATTATTAACCGGAAGGATTTTTTTACTTGAGAAAATATTCAGTAGTTTTTTTATAGCATTTTCAAAAAAAAAAAAGTTATTTGCCGGACCCGTTATAAGTGTTTAATAGGATTTAAAATATAAATGGATATATCCTGTGTACAGTTTATTTTGTCTCTGACTATATATACAAATTTACACTTCCCCCATAACATAATCTCACACATATTCTTATATACATATATGTGACGATAAAGTTCCTTCGCGTCTAAGTTTTCTATCATTTTTCTTTTTTCATGGGAGCAAACACTAATCTAAGAAAATCCTAGCCTTAAACCTTACGACAGGACCCCATTCGCTCACACACACAAACACAAACAGTTAAGCTTTAAAGGAATGTGGTAAAGCAAATGGAATTATATTATAGTTGACTTCGAGTATACACGTACACTAGTATATGTATATGTACATACTTATGTATGTATGAATGTACTAACAACTATGTATGTTTGTTTTGGCAAACATTTAAGGAATTCACTAGATATTTTTGTTTAGGAAATTTGGCAAAATTCAAGGACAGCGGGCAGGCTCCAAAAAAAAAACGAAAAAAAACACCATAAATCGAGTTAAATTAGAGAAAACGAAAAACAAAAAATTTTTTGTCGGAGGGGCCTATTTCGACCACAGAGTACAAAAAAAGATCCGGAAATAGACCCAAAGTAGGTGAATTTTTTTAATCGTTATTTTTAACGCATTGTGGCAAAAATTCAGGACCTGGGGCAGGCAAAAAAAAATAAATAAAAAAAACCAAAAATAGAGTAAAATCAGAGGAAACGAAAAAAAAAAATGTCGGACGAGCCTATGGGGTCCACAGAGTCCAAAAAAGGGCCTCAAAATAGGTGAATAAAAAAATTTGTTTTTTAATGCGTTGTATAGTAAAAGTCAAAATAAGACGAAAAAATTAAATAAGTTTTTTCGAGTTATCGAACGATAAATTTTTTTAAATTGTTTTTTAACGCGTTAGATAGTAAATGTGAAAATAAGACGAAAAACTAAAGTAAATTCTTTGGATAACTAACTCAGTTATCGAACTATAAAATTTTAAAAACTTGTTTGTTTAACGCATTTTATAATAAATGTCGAAGTAACACGAAAAACTAAAGTAGTTTTTATCGACCAAAAAATTTTATTTTAATTGGGTTTTTAATGTTTCCCTGCAAACTGTGTAAATACCTTAGATATCGAGTTCGCGACCGATAAAATGAGAAAAAATAAATAAAAATGTTCGTATAAGGAGTGTAGCAAGGGGCAAAATAACAGGAAAAATTAAGTATTTTTTTAATAAGGCGCGTACTGTACGTCACTGTACGTACAAAATTGGACTTATACCGCACAATATTCAAAAAAAAATTTTTTTTTTTCTGAATGGTTATCATAACCAATCGCATGGGCACTGTACCTACAAAAGTGGACTTATATGGGCGTACAGACATCCCACGAAAAAAAAATGACACCGCCGAATTCGTGACATGAATACCTTTCGTTGAAGTACCCACACTAATCCATACCCAAATGGTCCTGGGTGTACCGGTTTTTTGGGCCCTGTGGGCCCCATGGGTCCGTCCGACGGCTAGTTTTCCATTATCTCACATTCTTTAATTTTTCTTTAATTTTGGTTTTTTTTTAAAAAATTTGTTTTTTGCCTGCCCCAGGTCCTGAACTTCAGCCGGAAATTTCTTGGCCAAGATTTGTATTACAATCTTCTGTCCTCCTTTTTTTCGCACTAGGTATAACTAAATATCAGCAATGTATTGATCCAGAAGACTTTTACCTTTGGGACATAAATAATACAATTTGAAGGGAGCAGCACCATAGCGTCCAGCTTGTAATGCCATTGTATTCGATTTATCCAGTTTCTCCTTACCCGGTCTGTAATAAAGCCTCATAGGGAGTACGAGAGAAAATGTAATTACTGTAGTAAATGTGATTTATCCCAACATATGTGGGTGTGTGTGTGTGAAAACTTACGTTAACACCACTTAAAGGACCTGAGCCAAGACGCCTTCATGCCTCCAAACTTGGGCGTTCTCACATATGGTCGTAGGCCTTATTGTGATTGATATAGCATTCAAGGTGCTTGTAGAGAAACTCTCGCGATTCACCTTGTCCGCTTTTATTAAATCGTTCAAATTTCGGCTTCTGTTCTTTGAGTAAACGAGCAAAGGAATCCTCCTATTTGTCCCAAGGACATAGGTAAGCCTTCTTGAAGCGATTAAGAGCAAACCAATGATCGCCATGACGCTTGATATGCTAAGTTGACTGTGATCGATGGTCCTACGGATAATTTAAGAAATTTATTGATGTTTGGTTAATAAATAGAAATTGTAGATTGATATACGAAACAGCTTCACATGGTTTCATTAAGGTGCAGAAAGGTATCTTCCTTAAAAACTGATCTATAGTAAAATGAGGGGTGCAGCAGCCGAAATGATTAGCTACACTTTTCCATAATTTGGAGTGAGTGTGTTAGAGTGAAACAAAACTTTTTATAATAAATTATAAATCTATAACATTGTCACCATTTAAACGCAATCTATGCATTGTGCACACAAATATGTAAACATTTGGAGGTTGTTAGCAGCAAATACATTTGTTTTGCTACATACACTCCTGTTCATTTGAATAACCTCATTTTCAATTCGATATTGTTCTTGTTAATTCATGATTACAGTTATTGAAATAATTGCATTTATGAAAAACTTAACCACAAATTCGTAATAAAAAAATTTCTTTTGATTAACCCCACTCATAGACGAGTTTAGTATAGAAATAAAAAAAAATAAATTAAACCTCATAGGGATGGTTGCATGTGAACATTGGATGGGGGAAGCATGGGTTCAATAGTAGCAGATAGAGGCAATAGCACACAACGTCCAACAATGGAAAAACAACCGCATTTCGTGTTTTTGTCGCAAAATAGTTGCATTAAATACTATACAAATGTATTACTTACTTTTCTTATCCGGTCTCGGACAACCACGAGGTGTCAGGGACCTTACAAGACGAAGATAACATATTTCGCCAACCCGTTCGATCTTTGGCTATACCAAGTGTACGCAGGGATTCGTCAACCTGATCCCTCCAGCGGAATCTTGGTCTTCCTATTTTTCGTCTTCCTTCGAGTTCGGTTTCGAAAACCCTTCGTGCTGGTTCGTCTTCATCCATTCTACTGACATGGCCTAGCCAGCGCAATCGCGTTATTTTGATCCGCTTAACTATGTCAATGTCGGGATATAGCTCCTACAGCTCATGGTTCATGCGTCGCCGATACTCGCCGTTGTGCACTATAGGGCCATACATTTTTCGGAGTATTTTTCTCTCGAAGACTCGTACATATGTTTCATCAGCTTGCGATAAGACCCAGGATTATGCGCCATAAAGCAAGACAGGTTGCATGAGAGTCTGGTACAGCTGGGCTTTTGTTACTCGAGAGAGGGCTTTATCTCTAAAGTGCTTGCTTAGCCCAAAATAACATCTATTCGCAAGCACAATTCTCCGCTTGATCTCAAGGCTGAAATTGTTGTTTTTGTTTACGGCAGATCCACTACCCCGAAGTTATAACGGTTATCAACGTTCGCGCTTTGGTCCAATCGCGTGGAGGCCCTGTTCGCTGTATCCATTAATTTTGTCTTGCCCATTACCCGTCGGACCCACCTTTGCGGACTCCTTCTCAATTCTCGAAAAAACAGCAGTAACTTATCTAATTGTGTGCCCAATGATCTACTATATATCATCAGCATACGCGAGCAGCATGTGACTTTTGTTGCTGATGGTTTTATTCATGTTGACTGCAGCTTTTCTCATAATGATCTCCATTAAGATGTTAAAGAGATCGCACGATAAGGTGTCGCCTTGCCTGAGGCCTCGCTTAGTTTCGAAAGTTTTGGTAAGATCTTTACCAACTTTCACTGCGGATTTGGTGTTCGTCAAAGTCATCTTACAAAGGCGAATGAGTTTTGCAGGAATACCAAGCTCAGACATTGCTTCATAGAGTTTCTCCCGTAACGGACTATCGAAGGCTGCTTTATAATCGATAAATATATGATAGGTGTCGATTTGTTTTTCGTGTGTCTTGTCCAGGATTTGGTGTAGCGTGAAAATCTGGTCAGTTGTCGATTTTCCAGGCCTAAACCCACATCAGTCCAATCAGGTCAGCGATAATTGGTTTTAGTCTTTCGCACATTATACTTGATATAACCTTATATGCTATGGACAAAAGGCTTATTCCACGGCATGGCACAGAGACACGGGTCACATTTTTTAAATATGGCACTTAGTACACTGAGACTCCAATCGCCGGGCATGCATTCATCTAACCAAATTTTAATAATGAGCTGATGCATGCACCTTATCAGCTCATCGCCGCCAGCCTTAAACAGCTCTGCCGATAATCCATCGGCTCCTGCGGCTTTGTTGTTCTTAAGCCGGCAATAGCTGTTCTGACCTCGTCTTGGTTAGGAGGGGGCAATCGACGTCGACGTCCATATTGTGATCGATTGTCCCATTTTCATTGAATATTTCAGGTACCAGTAGCGCGAAGAAATGATATCTCCATATGGCAAACATGCTCTGCACATCTGCGATGAGATTTCCGTCTTTGTCTTTACAGAAGGTGGGCCCTGAACCATGTCCATTAGTTCCGTTTTTAACTTTTTGGTAGAATTTTCGGGCTTCGTTCTTCCTTCTGTATGTCTCAATTTTCTCACTCTCGCGCTTTCTTCACTTACGCCTAATGAGACGGTATACCTCCTTTCTTTTCTCCCTATACCCCTCAGACGCAGCTCGGGTTGCAATTGGTTGAAGCATTGCCAGACGTGCGGCGTTCCTTTCATCAGTTGCAATGCGACACTCTTCATCGTACCATGGTTTATTGCGAAGCGGGTTTTCGAAACCAAGTACGGTTGTTGCGGCAGTTTCTATAGTGTCGGAAATGGGTTTCCACTGCGCATCAGGATCGTCATCGGTAGGGGGTGGGCTCTGTACCAAAAGCTGCGAGAGCTTCCTTGAGTAGGCTGTGGCTACCTCTGGTAATTGCAGCTTTCCGATGTCCAGCTTCCTCTGCGTCTGGATTCGTACGATTTTCGCTCTACTTAATCTTGTGCGAACCGTTGCTGCTACCAGCTAGTGATCAGAATCAATGCTAGCTCCTTTGATCACTCGTACTTCCATTACACTGGATGAGTGTCTTCCATCAATTACCACGTGATCAATTTGGTTCTCCGTTCTTTGAACAGGGGATACCCAAGTAGCCTTGTGGATGTCTTTATGCTGGAATCTCGTGCCACTGACGACCATGTTTTTTGCCGCGGCAAAGTCAATCAGTCCCATACCGTTGTCGAAACTGTCAGCATGTAGACTGAAATTGCCAATATTTGGATTAAACACATTCTCCCTTCCTACTTTGGCATTAAAATCTCCTAGTACAATCTTAATGTCATGGCCAGGGAGCGATCATACGTTTCCTGTAGGAGCTCATAGAATATGTCTTTGGCATCATCATCTTTCTCTTCTGTCGGGGCTTACACACAAATTAGTTAAATATAAAAATATTTCGCTTTTATGCGGATTGTGACTATACATTCACTCTCAGGATTGAACCTAGAGACTAGATGTCGCAGTCTTTTGCCAACTAGAAATCCGCAACCAAATTCATGTTTTTTTCATGGCAACTATATATCGCAGTTTCTTTTTCTTTTGCAGCCATGTCCTGTCCATCGCATTTCCTTGATAGCGGTAATGTCAACCTTATAACTTTCGAAGACATCTGCAGTTGGATACTTGCACCGCATCTATATAGAGTTCTTACATTCCAAGTGCACATCCGTAAATCGAGGTCCTTATAACGTTTGCGGGGGTTGTCAAAAAATAGTTGTTGTGTATGTTTTCGTGTTCGTTTTTTTATTTTCAGTGCCATTGTGAACGGTGGCGGGAGCAAACCCAGACCACCGTGTTTTTGCATTTTACCTACTGAGAGGATATTTGATTGCAGCCGCCCATTATGGATCAGACGGTGACCAGGATGCAATATGTCGAACCTGGATTTTCTTCTTTTAGTTTTTTTGTACGCCGTTGTCCCGTATGTTTGGCTCATTCGCCTTCTAAGGACAAAAGAATATGCCCGGTTGTTTGATGAGCTTCAGTGACATCAGTCACCTACTAAACCCGATTTGCTGCTCATTTGTTGCGCCTTCTCACTCTAGCTAGCTAACGGAGGTTTCCGAAAAGCCATTGTCCAGGACATACTTCGCGGAAGTAGTGAGCTGCTTGGACTGCCCAATGAAGGAATCGTTCCTGGCCATTCCCAAGTGAATAGCTATCAGAAACTTTCCACCTCCACGTCAAATGGTATTAAAATGTGTACCAAAGATAAAAGTCAACAAAAAATGAAAAGTTAAGTAAACTGTTCTTGTACCTCCACCGGGTGTAAGTTAATTTTTGTCGAATTTCTCTCATTTCCATAAACCTACGACGAAGAGTGTGAAATGAAACGCCAGATGAGAGAATTAATGTGTCTATACTAAATTCGTCTATGTCCCCACTAAACAAATGTCATTACTGAATAACAAAAACAAAAATTATTTTTATTATATCAACACTTGAATCTTAGGCTCCTGTAGAGAATTTTAATACTGGGTATTTCCCCCGCGATGCATTATTACTTCATATATTGGGCTAGGCATTGAATGATATAGTGGCTTAAGGTCATCCAGTGATATGTCGTTCCAGAAAGTTAGGATATCATGTTTTCAGGGCTCCACATCATTTCCATAATATTTAAGCCCGATAAATATAGGGGTCATATCATCAGAGATACTTTCTGTTATTCTATCCAGGCCTTAACAATACGTGCGTTACGGATTGGGGAGTTATTCTGTTGGTATATCCACGACAATGCTCCGAAGAAGTTAAAACATTGTGGAAAAGCTTGTTCCAAAATTGTAATGCAGTGTTCCGCGTTTATTTTTGTGGCTTGAAATTATAGTTCTATAGTACCGTAGTACAATACAGCCCCACCCCCAACCCATAATTCCACCAACTCGACTATGGCGACGACTCAAAAACTTTTTCGTTTCGTGGAAATAATGGTTAAATCAATCTGGGCCATCGAAATTGATTTTATTTTCATCTGAAAAATTCACCCTGTGCCATTCCTGGTTCCATGTCATGAGAAGTCTAGCGAACTCTAAACGACTTTCGGTGTGTTCGACCTTTATACCCTTTTTACATTTACCGCGTTTCAGCTGAAACGCCGGCGTTTCGCTCTCTTTCGATGATTTCAGCGAAACACACTTTAATTGGCACTTATTTCCATACAAAAAAAAAAAACCCCAAACATTATGCTGTTTTTACTGTAGTTTGTTTGAACCAAAACCCTCCCTCAATATGAGAAAAACCGGCCTACCTATCCAGGAGTTGTCCCTAGGGGATTATGATGTATGGCGGACCTTCATGATTTTTTCCGCCAATATTTTCTCCAAACATACTTACCCCCTACCTCCACTCCTTATACCGGCTCCCATACAAAATGCACCAAATATTGGGATGAATCAAATCAATTTATTTTTATCGTGCGACGGATATTTCTTGCGATTGGCATCGACGACCTGAAGCAAGAATTGTTTCTCATTTTCGTTTCGACATAAAACATTGTTGTAATCCTGCATTCATTTGACACCTCTCTCTGCAGTGTCGTTAACAACATGCAAGGTGCTTACGATCTGCTTCGCTTTGTTGTAGTCTTCCCGGTTTTCCCAGGTTTTTGGAACGGTTGAAATGAACTCATTTGGTAATCCAAAGCGATCGCATAATTTAACTGTGTCTCTCGTCACGAAATGGCTCAAATCTATTGCAATGAATTCTTTCACTTGTTTCGAATGCAATCCAATTTTTTTCACGCCTTTGGAGCCGACAACAATAGCTGAACGTGAACAAGCAGACTTAACGCCTTGATTTTCATCCTCATCCTCGCTCTCTTCCTCCTCAGTGCCTTCTTCCTCGTTTTCCTCGTCATCAGATTGAGATTCTACGTTTTCGTCGTCTTCTTGGAATGAAAGAATTACATTCGCCATTTTTTGCTTGATATTATGGGAAACGTTTTTATCGAATAGTGCAAGAGCCACAGCTTCAGCACTGATGTACCAAAGGTGATTGCACAATTTATCCACCACTTTCTGTGACACATTTCCATCAATTGATGCATATACGACTGCCGCTTTTAAAAAATTGAAGTCTTGATTGGGTGCCTCGACAGCCGTGGTGCTGCCAAACTAAAGCTTTCACATAAAGTGTCACGATAAATATGCAAATACCGCGAAGCTTCTCTAATTCAATTTCGGTTAAATTGAAATGTTTTCGAAATAGAAACATTTTTATGCAGTATATGGCCTTGGCCATCCATCGGGCATGGCTGGTAGGTCCTGGAGCGCGGAAATGGTAACTGGGAATGTTTTCTCCAAAAAATAATAAAACGATCTGCGGGAATTCTCTGTAGTCTGCTCTGGGATGTTCTCTTGTAGCTGAGCCGAACAAAATGATTTGATTTCAATCAGAACATGATTTCAATCAGAACAGCGGCTTTATCGTCTGTTATGCCACTGGTATATCGTTTGTCTTTCATCATTTCCCAATCACATTTAAATCGAGCAAACAAAGGCACACCTGGAGCTAACATTTTACCGAATTTGGCATCGAACATCTCTTTCAATACCAGTTCGTAAATATGATGTCTGCACGGTAAGTATAAAAGATCTCGTTCCAATAACTGTTCAAGAATGAGTGACGCACCTTGGAACGAGCCAGTGTTTGTTGAAGTTGTATCGAAGGAAATGGCCTGAACGCGGTCAGATATTTCCCAATCTAACAAAAGGCCATACACCGACTCCGGGGAACGTTTTCCATGTCCTTTTCCTGCCGAAACTATCGGGATGCCCAATAGCTGCTCTTTTCCGTCATGTGTGGCAATAACGGAAAGTTGATCAATTTTGTCTTTGCCTTGCAAGTCCGGTAAAAATTTCCCATCCCAATGAACTGTTACAAATTTTGCTTCAGTCAGCTGAAAAACATTAAATAAGGAAATATATGTACATACAAATTTGATACTCATTTCCGGTCGGGCAACAATTACCTGTGGATTTGCTTTCATGAATTCAACAATCTGTTCTCGATTTTGCGAACGGCATTCCCAAATGGACGCACGATTAATAATGTAGTTCCTTGGATCGCACCCAAACGCACGAGCCGCCGCAATCAAAATACGAACTGCTGCTACGTCACTTTACATCTGTCCAGAGTAGATACCAGTTCGCTAGTAATGCATTTGATTTTTCCACGTGTTCCTTTTTTTTTTCTTGGACGCAAAGACATTTTAGTATGCTCGTTATCAATTGCGTTTGGATCACTGTCTATTTCAGTCGAATCGGTAAATGAGAGTCTCTCAACTAAAATTACACCAACATAAGAGGTTGCATTACTCTCAATAACACAAAAACTCACCCGCAGTTGCGATCTGCGCATCAAAAATATCATTACCGTATCGGTCACTAAGTCTGCGCTGTCTTCGTTCTTCAATCCGCGGATACGAGTGCCATAGAAAAACATTTTTAATACTTGTTTTTTAGACGGCAATTTCGTTCCCAATATGTTCGCACATGGTTGGCCGACCAAATTAATTTCGGTTTTGGATCTCAAATTGCTCGTACTCGACTTTTTCGATGCCATTTTGAATATGATTAAGAATTCTTAATTTTCACTCACACAAACAACCGGTTATGTTGTTTTCACCAAAGTAGGATTCACACTGAAAATAAGAAAGAAATATCCGTCGCACGATAAAAATAAATTGATTTGATTCATCCCAATATTTGGTGCATTTTATATGGGAGCCGGTATAAGGAGGGGAGGTAGGGGGTAAGTATGTTTGGAGAAAAAATTGGGAAAAAAATCATGAAGGTCCGCCATACATCATAATCCCCTAGGGACAACTCCTGGATAGGTAGGGCGGTTTTTCTCATATTGAGGGAGGGTTTTGGTGCAATTTGTGTGGGAGCCCCCCTAAGGAGAGAAAATAGGGGGTAAGTATGTTCGAAGAAAATGTTGGCAAAAGAAATTCATGAAGGTCTGCCATACATCCCAACCCCCTAGGGGTGACTCTGGTGAAGTTAGGGCTTCGGGAACATTATACGGAATAATAAGGGGGTAATTAAAAATTTGTACGGGAGCCCCCCGAAGGAGTGGAGAAAGGGGGTAAGTATGTTCGGAGAACATGTTGGCAAAAGATATTCATGAAGGTCTGCCATACATCCCAACCCCCTAACGACAACCCCTTGGTAGTTAGGAGGACTGTTGTACATTTTTTCCAAATTTTCCTGAACTTTGACCCCAATGCGGGACGGTTAAACCTGACCCCACCACCACCATTTTTTGGCTCCAGCATTTTTTTACCGAACCTCACAAAATAAGTTGTTCCGCGATGTAAAAAAGTCGTTACTAAGAATTTCCATATAACACTATTCAATAGCTAGTGAACATGCAACATATATTGTCCGTGGGAAAACACGGATTTGTCAAATTTAAGCGACTACCCTTGCGCTTTAGTAATGGTCATGGCAAATGGCAACATAATCGTGCCAACTTGCTTCCAAATAGCCTGTTCGTATAGGGAGGCCAACTGTAACATACTGTGAAAGGGTGCCACGCCCCTTTATCCAAATATTTACTAATATAACCAAGGATTGTCAGCAGGTCATCAGTACCGCCTTGTGAAATTTTCCTAACAATCGGTATATTAGAAAAGCCGTCGGAGCGAAAAGGGGGCGTGGCACAGCCTGGGTTACCCTTATCAATAAGGGGTATGAAAAATAGATGTTGACCGATTCTCAGACCTACCCGATATGCACACATAATTTCATACATACCGGTCCAGCCGTTTCGGAGGAGTAAGGTAACTAACATTGTGACACGAGAATTTTATAAAGGGGTTTTCAATAAGAGATATACAAAAGTTTTTTTAAATAAAACAAACCGGTTTCAGATACCAATGAAATTCTTTATTCCTGTGAAAGTACGTTCGATGCCATTATGTATGGAACTCGATTTCTTTTTTCCACGGGCACGCTTGCAGAAGTCCAGACGCTGAACCCAATTTTCGACGGTTTTCAAGCATAAATCGGCCGATACTGCTGCAATTTCACGTTCGATATTCGTACGAAGTTCATCAATCGTCGCTGGCTTGTTGGCATAGACCATAGACTTGACGTAGCCCCACAGGAAATAATCTAACGGCGTCAAATCGCACGACCGAGGCGGCCAATCAACTGGGCCATTTCGTGAGATAACACGTTCACCAAACTTGGTTTCCAATAAATTCATTGTGGCATTCGCTGTGTGGCTTGTGGCGCCGTCCTGTTGGAACCACATGTCCTCCAAGTCCATATTATCCAATTGGGGCCAAAAATATTCGGTTATCATTGAACGGTAGCGATTCGCATTCACAGTAATGTGCCGGTCTTGATCATCACGGAAGAAGTACGGCCCAATGACGCCGCCGGCCCATAAACCGCACCAAACCGTAATTTTTTCGGGATGCAATGATGACTCATGGATTACGTGTGGATTGCCGCGTGACCAATAACGCATATTTTGCTTATTGACGAAGCCATTCAGCCAGAAATGAGCCTCATCGCTGAAGATGATTTTCCGATGAAAATCCGAATCGTAACGCTCTTAAAGTTGAGGCCACTGACTCCAAATTTCGGTAGTAAATTTGAATAATTTCGACTCGTTGTTGGCTCGTATATCATTCCATGATGAAATGGCAAACCTTACTGAAGAGAAATGTCAAAAGAGCGGAAAAAATATGGCGTCGTTTGCTGTCCCTATCGATGTACTTTTGTAGCGTCTCTGTTGAAAAACCCTTCATATATACAGAAGATAATTATTTAATTTACAAATTAAGTTGGTAATGGATTCCATATGATAGCTTTTGAAGAGTTCGGAAAATATGCCTACATTGAGATACAATCTGTCCTTTTTCGTCGTATTTTGTCAAGGATAAATTGAAGATTAACTACTCTTTGACCTTTGACTATTTTTTGTATCTTTTCAATAATGTTGATTTCCACACCATACATGGGGATCTGTGTTTAAAAAATCTGTATCAATTTCAAATCTCTTAAAAAAATTTAGAGTCCGAGAAGAAACTATATAATCAATTCCTTGGCTCAATAGATTGTAAACTTCTTGGAAATTAAGTTTTGCTTTTACATCTCTGTCATCAGAATTAACTTCATCGTTTTCTACTTCGGACTTTAATTTTGTAACCATTCTTGTTTTCCAAAATATCATCGAAAAATTAAAAACGAATTTGCTCGGACTTGGGTTAATATGGCTAATTATATTATTCAATGCATTGTCTGCAATTTCTTTATAAATTATTCTGTATTGATCTAACGATATTACTAATTGTAGGTCTTCGTTGTCTACCAGGGTAGGTTGTGGGCAGTAACCAATGCTTGTATATAAATATTGATTATAAATTAACGTACATATATCCTGAATACCCTTTTTGCTGAAATCAGTTTACGAAAATTCAATGCAAATATATATTTGCATTCATCTGTCGTGATGAACAGCTCCATATGAGTTCTTTATAATCATCACTGGGCTGGAGATTTTTTAATTATTCAAAAAAGATTTAAAATATTCTGTGGATTACTTATTTTATTTCTAAAATTTTCATCTTCGGTATCTGTTTTTTATTTGTGTTTATCAGGAATTCAGGAATTTCCAATAAATATCTGGCTGAGGGTCAGTGGATGTGGTTATACTCGTATTGCAATTGAAAACTTTCTTGAAAACAAGTTACAAAATATGGTTACGACAACTTAATAAAGAAGATTTTTGTCTAATAATTGCTCAAGCGCTGCCGCGGCATCAAAACATATTGCCTGAATTTTTTCATATATATGTATTATTACGTGTCCTTACTAGGCGGTATAGTCAACCCAGTCAACACTCTCTGGAAGGTTCCATCCCGCCATCGTGGCCATAAGTTACGCATCAATTAATTTAGTTTAGTTACAAATACCAAAAAAACTAAATTTCAACAATTACATTTCACCGAGTGGGAGACAGGATTTGGTCTCCAACCGCCCAACCTACCAATGATCATACGGCTGGCCGCCTCAGCTCAACTGCTGATAATAGACCTTTTGCCTGAGTAATCCCCGTACAGGAGCCCCTATCAACTTTTCTTCATCGTCTCAAGTAATGAAAATCGCTAACGTTTCTATACTATCCGTACTCAACATATCTGGCAATTCCCGTGCACTGTAGCACCCTCGACGCCGGTATTTCTGAAACTTCTTTTGATGCGAGTAGTTCTTTGTTGTCGATAATGTTGTCTGTGGAGTCGGATGGCATTTATACTTACACCTAATTTCTGTGGGTCATGGCTAGAGTATTCAAAAAACCGACCAATGCAAGAAACCGGTATTTCGGTTGCTTCGAAAAATTGGTTTTTTGACAAACCGTTTTTATATTCAAGTCTTAAACGTGTTTAACAGATTTAAAATGTTTTGGGACCCGAATTAGTTTTGTGCATGAAAATTGAGCAGATTTTGGCCCCAAATCATGTTAAACACGTTAAATCTAAATTATCCTTCGGGAATTGGATTTTTCCCTTATAGAAATAAAACTGTTATTAACAAACTAGGGTTAAACACAAACACAAACAAAATTGAGAACCCACAACTATGAAAAATGTTTATAGACTGTTTCTTTCCAAAGAATTTCAAACGAGACGTTTTTACAATTTTCGAATAAAAATTTAACGAAGAATTAATTTTTTCTTTGAAAGCTAAGCTTTTGCAACAAAACTAAATTAAAAACAAAAAAAACCGTGAAACCGCCAGTAAATCCCCGGTTCACCGATTGTTTTAAAATAAAAATTTCCAGAAGGCCGACGGTAGGTGGAAGTCCAAAAAAACGGCGGACCAGTTGTCGGTTTTTGAATACTCTAGTGAAGGCCTAATGCTTCTGCTGTAGCTGCTATAATTCGTAGCGCTTCTCTATCAGAAATAGTACATCTATCCAACAATTCAGGAAAATTTTGAGCAATGACCTCTTCTGAACCTCGACAGTACCTCCCTTTTCTATTTTTTTTCTAAAATATTAGTGTTAGATAATGACTGTTTACGTATGTATGGTAATTGGTAAAATTCTACGCTGCTATGTACCAACACTGATGGTATCCACCCTGACCCTGACCTACATAAGTAAACGTACCCACTACCGATTACTCGATTCTTCCCTATTGCGTCACTACTCGATCTGACGTTGCTACTTCTTCTTTTAGTTTTTTTTATTAAGTTTTGTTAAGCCGCATAACATCGAATAAATTTTCTAAAAATAAAGTAGTGTTCTTTTTCGTGGCCATTTTTTTGTGGTTCGATACGAAAACGAAGATCAACTGTCCGAACGGACGTATTGGTGCGCTTCGCGATAGTGGTGTCATTTTGTCCCCCTCTTTTGTTGCTCCTATGCAACTTGACTGCAGCAGTGCATCCAACATCGTTGGCAGTGGAACCAACTTCTGTGGCAATTGGAAACCCCATAGAGTTACCCCAATAACATTTATATTTAATAAAAAAATAAAAATTTGTGAAGAACACGATCTTTTACCGGACACTTCAAAAGCTAACATATCAGTACTCATTACTACCTTAGTTTTTGATTTTAAATAATTTTCATGATGAGATATATAATTTAATAATGTTCTTAAAATTATGTATTTCAATTAATAGAATATATTTAAATTGGGTGTAATTGATTACACTGTAAGTAAAATTTGAAGTTTTGAAATGACATGCAAAAATACCGAGTCACCCCTACTAATTTTTGGGTCATAGAATCCAGTGGTATACTCCGTTTTAAAAAGTTAGCTCAACATTTTCGATATTTCGATTTCAAATTTGTAGTAGATTTAAGGTGATTTTTGATTTTATTTGAGGGGAAAACCTGCAAAAGCTCTTGTTAAATCAATTTCTATATTTTTTTTTTCGACAAAATGTAACCGTTGAAAACTGGACATCTATTTGGAATCAGAATAAGTTTACCTCTTACAATTTACACCAGGCGTATAATTATAGTATTTTGGGATCTTCATGCTGATTCTGAATACCTTCAGCCAGTCATACAATATCCATCATAAATTTCACAGGAATATTTAGATAGAATCGTTCGAAATCCGAAGCTATCTCAAAATAATGCAATGACTTTGGCTTCGACACTAAGAAGCCTCAACGTACTGGCCCAGGTGTAAAAGTTACATCTTACAAATACGGCCAAGAACCATATTTGCCTTATTTCATGCTTTCCGAGGACGCAGTTGATGCATATTGTCAAGACATTCCCGGTTTAATGAACGAAATGGGAATCTGCAACTATAATCCATATTTATGGCATCTTTTCATAGACTCTTCAACCAGAGGATTAAAAGTAGTCTTGCTATTTGAAAACTGCAGCGTTAGACCAGTGTCAGTGATGTATGCTCTTGGAATGTATGAGTCATATGAATGAAATTAAATCTGCAATATATTTTCAGATATATGGAAACATATAAGGGATACGAGTTTTTCTTAGAACTATAATGGCATTCAGTGCTTGCTGATTTCTGCTGGTCGATTGCAAACAAAGAGTAAAAATTTAATAAATCCCAAAAAAATTATAAAATCATCAAAATATAGTTCCATGTCCGCTTGAAAAAGCAAATAAATAATAAACAAATTGATTTTAAACAAGTTTTTAAAGTTTTTTCATTGAAATAAAATCAAATATCGCTTTAAATCTACTACAAATTTAAAATCGAAATATATCGTGATTTTTTTTATTTATTTTATTTATTTATTGTAATATTCTGCACAACAAGACTAAAAATCATATAATTATAGTGCAGGAATAGAATATGTTACATATTAATAAAAGACATTGTTCTATAATATATATACGCTTAAAATTATTAGATTGCGTTAAAATTAATGAGTTAAAATTAAAATTCTAATAAAATTATTATCATCGAAATTGAAATTTTAATTGGATATTTAGATATATATTTTCAAATTTAGCCTTATATAATTGATAGGGATAAATGGAAAAGAAAAACACTAGCTAATAATGCTGGTTGTTAAAATAATTTGTTAAAATAATTAAACAATTAATGATATGTAGCATAGAACAAAAAATTACAATAAATTAAATAAGATTAAAGTAACAAAGTTAAGAAAATAAAATAATATAATAAAGGGTCCGCCATCTAGCGTTTTTTTTTCAACTAGTGCTTATTTCGTGAATAAACAGGTAACACCTAGCTCATGTCTGATTTGACAGATGATTAGTTTTATCCTTCCGCTGAACGAATATGGTTGTGTATACGCTTGAACAACTGACCATCCAATGCGTTTTCGCTTCGCTAAGTGGGCCTGCGATCGACTTACAGAGGATGCCGATGTTGCCAAAAAAAAACACCTTTTCAGATGAAGCTCATTTTGATCTTGGCGGGTATGTAAACAAGCAACACGCATACATTGAAAAGCCGATGCACCCAAAACAAGTCACTGTTTGGTGCGGATTTTGGTCCAGAGGCATAATTGGGCCATTTTTCTTCGAAAATGAGCAAGGAGTGGCCGTTACAGTCAATGGCGATCGTTATCGGGCCATGTTGAACGAATTTTTGTTCACAAAAATTGAAGAGGGGGATATTGGCCGGCGCTACGTGCCACACAGCCGAAGCTACACTCGATGTTTTGCGCCCTGTTTTTGAAGATCGCATTATCAGCCGCAGAGCTGATGTCGTTTGGCCACCTCTGAGCTGCGACTTGACACCGTTGGACTATTATTTGTGGGGTGCCCTCAAAGATAAGTGTTACGCCGACAAGCCAGAGACAACTGACGCTTTAAAAGACAATATTCGTGAAGCCATTGGTGAAATACAGCTGCACACAATCGATAATGTTGTGTAGGCTACTGCATGGCCAGGCGAGACAGCCATTTGAATGAAATTATTTTCCGTTATTAACCGGAAGGATTGTACTTTCAAATAAAAAAAGAAATTTGAGAAAATATTCAGTAGTTTTTTTTATAGCATTTTCAAAAAAAAAAAAAAAAGTTATTTGGCGGACCCGTTATAAAACAGGATTATGAGGTCATAGCTTGTTTCTCAGTGAATTAATTTAACTAAAATAATCAAAAATTGCCTTTTTATATGTTTCCGTATTGCTTATGAACTGTATGTTTGAAGGTAGATTGTTCCAAAGATAAATACTATTAATATAAAAGTGCCACTCCGACATCAGACATCTTCGGCGTTGTGGTATTAAATCATTTGTTCTGTTGGAACGTCTAAACCTAAGTCTGTGGAAAATATATGATGGCTCGTGGGTGTAAATTATTTTATGAAGTAGAATTAGCGTACGAATTTTTAATAAATCGGAGAAATTAACATTGAATAGCTTTTTTACAAAAGGCGATATGTGGTCATATTTTCCCAACCCATAAACATACGTAATGACAGCATTAAAGGTTCTGTTAAGTTTAGCTGTACTATCCCCGTCTGTACTGGCAAAAAGTTCATAGCCATATAATACTGTTGGTAGTAAATACGTTTTCGCCAGAATAGTGCGTATAGATTTAGGTGTAAAATATTGCGCATTCCATAGAGACCTAAGTATACCATAAGTTCTCCCAGTAAGAGATTGTATATGGTCAGACCACGTAAGCGTAGTATTAAATTTAATTCCGAGGTTTTTAGTGTTATCAACAACTTCTATTCTTTGACTGTTTATAAAAATATTAGATTCCAATCTAAACTTCATTAGCCTTGGTCTTATTACTAAACACTTGAATTTTTTTGGATTTATACTAAGATAATTTCCCGAGGCCCAGTTTTGCACACGATGTAAATCCTCATTTATCTTCCTCACACAATTATCAAGCTTATCTAAACTACAACTTACATATATAAATTTGAACGTCATCAGCATACATATGACAGTTACAGTGATGTAGGTGATCCACAAGGTCATTAATGTATAAAGTAAATAAAAGTGGACCCAGAATGGATCCTTGTGGGACAACATTAGGTACTGGTAACAGTCGAGATAATCTTCCATTAGCTGAGACACATTGGCTACGATTTTCCAAATATGACGAAATTAGACTAGTTGATGAAAAGGAAAGATTGAACATTGTTTTTAGTTTTTTAGATAAAACTTTATGATTCACAGAATCAAAAGCTTTAGAATGGACCAAAAGAATTAATAGGGATATATTACCAGCATCTACATTTTCACGTATATCCTCTGAAACATCAATAAGTGCTGTTATACAACTACGTTTTCCACGAAATCCTGATTGTCTATCCGTGAGAAGATTTGATAATCTTAAATAATCTGTAAGTTGTTTATGCAGTACCTTCTCAAAAACTTTCGATAAAAACGGTAACATGGCTATAGGACGGAAATCGTTACCAGATTTCGGAATAGGCAAAATTTTTGCATTTTTCCATCTTTCCGGAAAAGTACTCTTTGTAATAATTGTATTAAAAATAAATGTAATTTGACTGAGAATCAGAGGAAGAATTAATTTCAGTAATTTGGGGTGAATATTATCGAGACCCATGGCGATCGATTTGACTGCAAAACAGCTAAAAATTACTTCATTTCGATGAACGCAACTGAAAGAAACAGAATTATCACGTTGATCCGTTACCGACAGATGGTTATAAAAATTTACGTCGACGTTAACAGCTGTTGATTCAGTAATTTTTTCATTAAGCTCATCGATGTCAACATCGGTTTCCGTTTCAGGGCGGGACTTTCCAAGACCAATTTCATTCAAAGTTTTCCAGGTTTTCTTAGAGTTAATTGCCAAAGAAAATACCCTTGAATAGTGGTCAGTTTTCGCCTTCTTTATCAATTTATTAACACGTCTTCGTACACTACAGTATTCCATACGAAGTATTTCCGTTTTGTAAAGTTTCCAGCGTCTAAAAATTAAATCTCTTTCAATAATTGCATTCTTTATATCGGAGTTGCACCATCTATTCGTCAGTTTCTTGTTGGAAACTGGTTTTATAGGAACAGAATTAGAAAAAGCGTTTTCAACATTTGTTTCCAGAAAAGTCAATTGATCATCAGCGGATGGAATATAGTATATTGAATCCCAATCAACTTTAGTAATTTCTGATAATAAAGCGTCTTGGTTAATATTCTTAAAATCGTAATAAGTTTTAGTGCTAACATTACATTGTGGATCAAAATTATACGACACGAAAATAAGGTCATGACAAGAAAAACAAGATGCTGCGAGTTGGTCATATAGTAAGACTTTATGTTGATCACCAACAAAGAAAATATCAAGCAAAGTGTTTACAGTTGTTGAATAATGCGTTGGTGTAGTAGTGTTGGTTGGGTACAATCCAATAGAATGCATATTATCTAAAATCGTATTTTCTGGGAGGATGTTTGAATTAAAATCCCCGCAAACTATTATGTCCTCATAGCCTATAGCCACATTCTCTAAAACACTATGGAAGTTTGCAGTACATATTCTCCGATTGGGCCGATAAACACAACCCAAGAGTAACTTATTACCACGCGATTGAATTTCAATAAATAAATATTCTATAACATCTTGACAGTTAGATTTACATAGCATCTTAGAGCATATATTTTCCCTTAGTAGACAGAAACTCCACCCCAAGTGTTTCTCTGTCGCATCAAAACAGTTTATATTTTTGCAAGCCCACAAAGTCATCAGTAACAGACTTATTAAGCCTCGTTTCAGTAATACATATGATATCTACACCGGAATTTTCAAATATATATCGGAATTCATCGATCTTGTTCCGTAAGCTCTGTGCATTGATATGGCAAACATTTAGCCCAGATCTTTGCCTACAAAGGACACGGATCATATCAAAAGTACTATCTTCGGAACTGAAAGTACTACCAAGCTGATGAGTCATTTTTTAAAAGGCAAAACGAAAACGAAACAAAAAAGAATACTTAGTTCATAACCAATACGAAATTTGAAGGCACATTTATATACTGAGCTAACTTTTCAAAACGGGGTACACCACTGGATTCTACGATCCAAAATTAGGTTGACGTGTCTCGGTGTTTTGGTGTGTCATTTTCACCTACTTACAGTGTTATTGTACTGTTTTGCATGAAATTTAACATTTGAGGATATCCACTACGACCTGGTCTGATAAATGCTATCAAACGATTCTCGAATCAGGTTCCGGGAACGAAAGCTGTTGATTTTAAGGACGAAAAACTAGAATTTTTTGTAAAAAATCCATTATCAGAGTGGGCCATTGGGATTGGTCAATCACATTTAAAGGGGTGACCTGATGGAAAACCCAAAAATTGATTTCTTGTAACCACCCTACTCCACACCCTACTGTGCCATTTATTTTCCCTCAAACCTAGAACTGAGTGTCATATAATCCACTTCTATTGTGGATTGCCGGAGGTTCTTTAATATCATCCGATGATATGGTGATCCATCGCAAAGGGTATCTTAGGTGGATTGTAGACGTTAGAGGGACTTGGTTTTTCAGAAAATCTAGTGGTAACAGAAGAATGAGAACCTCTAAACACTAGCTACGAGTTATGCGAAGTGCACTCGTGATACGAAACATAGCCTTTCACTGGGATTTTTCAACAGACTTCTGTAGGTGGATTTTTCTATTAACGGCCACCAAACAAGAATGCCTTACAACAATAAGGCTGTTTTTTCTATTCCATTAAGCTATCGCCACTTACGACCTTCCAAATAAAACGATCCAGACTCAATACTACAAAATGTGGCAACATTTGCTGTAATGGATGAAAAAATGCGATAAAATACTCATTTGTAGCCAGTGCTAACAAATACATGGTAGCAGCAGATGTTTTTGTTCTTGCAAGCAGCAACAACAGACATTTTATTTTCATTCTTTCGATTCAGTTGTCAAACTCTACACAAATATATACCAACAATACAAGAATATAAAAAAGTATAAAAACAAAATACATATGATTTTGACAAATGAAACAAAAAATGGCATGGAAAAAATGTCATCACCTGTTTAAACGACTATACCTGATAGGTAATTCTACCATATTCAATATGTATAACATTTACCGCACGTTGTTTTGAACAATTGAATTCCACTAAATTTATCTAACCTGGCGTTTACACGCGACAGTTTTGCTCCGACAGTAGCAATACATTCACACATTTTTACTACCATGTCTCTGATTTTTCAACGACAGTAACTTCGGCAAGAGATTTGACATAAGCGGCCAGATCATGGCTGAACTAGTAAAGGTTGGCGCAATAGAACAACTGATTTTACTTTCTTATGACTCCATCTGTTAAATTCAGTGTATTTTTTTGTTGTACTTTTTTGTTTACTGTGATCGTTCATATGGATCTGTGTTGAATTTGACGATTAAATAAATAAATAAATGGTTTCCCATTACATCCCATGAAGGGACTGGGGAGAACTTCTCACAATCACTGAGCTGTGCGCTTTCCAGTTTTCACTCACTGATTGGGACCTACAGTTTTACACCGATTCCGAACGGTAATTTGAGAAGCTTTTTCATGGCTAGATACTCGATAGTGTCGCCGTCACTATGCGAGGCGACCGCCGCCGAAAGAAATTTTAAGGTGGTCAGAGCCGGGTTCGAACCCAGGATCTCATGTACAAGAGCCGCGCACACTACCATTGCACCACCGACGGCCACTGAATTTGACGATTAGTCATGAAAAAAAAAATAAATGCCTGTTGTTGGTTCACACAATTACAACAAATCCTACTGCGTCAACCTGTACAAGACAAAACACAATGGCAAAAGAGCGCAGAAATAAAAAATCAGAGCACGAAATTTAACCAAACGACTCTGTCGGCGGTTGCTTAAAACTGTACTGTCTTTATAACTGGCTGTACGCGTACGTCACACAAACAAGTTTTGCTTTGTGACAACTAATACATATTCTCAACTATCTTGTCTCAAACTGTCCCATGTAAACGCACCGTAAGACAACTTTTTGTTACCATCTTGAATAAGCGCGTCACGGCTTATTATAACTTGGGATTGATGATGGAGTTCCAACTCCATATCAATCGCTGGAGATGGGGAAGATATGGTTGAGCTAGTGTTCGTTTATACAATTTATCATATTATGAGAAATTGTATATCATATTATGAGAAATTGTATAAACGACGTGAGATGTATGGAAAAGATAAGAATTAGTGGTGGCCCAGAGTTAGGACAACGTGAGACGGTTCTTACCTTTAAGAGCTTTTAACGTTATAAATCGTATCGGGGTTTATTTTCTATAGAAATTCAAAGCCCAATTAGATTTTAGGTTTTGAGATGAAGTAAGTGTAGATGTAAAAAATGCAGCTTCAAACCGGGAGAAAAAAAGACAGATATAAACCGTAGCGGCTGAGTGCAGTAGAACAACTGATTTGTGCTTCGTGCACTTTACAGAGAAGAAAGGCTGCGCGATCCTAAATCGGTTGATAATTAACAACACACAAACTAAAGCTAAACTGTTCTCAATCACAATGAGGTACGAGTACAGTACTTAAATCTACACTTACACTAGATTACAATTTATAATTCATTTCAATTCATTACTTATATTTGGTGTGGATGTGGATGCACACAACACCGTAGCCAGAGACTTAATCGCTTCGGATAGAATCCGCTGATCAGGAGTTGTTGTTGGCACTTGCTTCTTGCCCTTCTTCGGTTTTTATTTCCTCGGCTTTGGTGATGCCCGTTGACTCTGGCGAGTTGGTTAGGCATGTTGGCTGGTACGGTGTTACGACATCGAAAATAGAGATCATATGAAAAACCCACAAAATAAATAAAACTAAAAACTCAGCTAAATTATTTGGAACCACACTCATGATTCCAAATAATTTCTTACATTTAAATTTGTACAAACCACTTTTCTCATAAAACTTGCTAAGAAAATAAAACCAAATTATTTGGAACGACAATGTTGCGATTCCAAATAATTTCTTTATATGCAATACATACCACACTTTGCTTACCAAACGAAATTACACTGTTCGTTCTTAACGTAAACAGGAAACGAAACAGCATACGTAACAAATACACAAAACCAATGAAACCAAAATTATGCATCGTAAGGGATTCGAACTAGCATAAGTTATTATTAAGAACCAACATGTAAAATTTTAACAATGAATACAATCAGAAATAATCTCACTTCCAAATCGCTTGGTTGTTTTTCTTTTGAGATGCCCTATCGAAATAATCGAAGGAATCACAACTCAATATTTTTTTATTTTCAAATTCAGGTTGAAATAATAAGTGGCGCAGTCGGTAGGATCCGCGCAAAGGATCCTTGGTATAAATTAATTAAACCGTATCCTTTTGTTCGTTTTTACGCATTAACGCGGTAAAGAACTCAATCTGCACTAGATTAGTTAAGTAAATTAATAAGTAAATGAAAGTGAAACGTGAAGTGTGACTAGTAAACTAAAAGATAATAAAAGAAAAATATAAATTAATTAATTAAATAAGGAAAAACGAGAGAAAAAAAAACCCAAAATATTGACAGAATAATTTTATTATAAGAAGACAAATAAAGAGAAAAACTAAAACAAAAATACAAATCCAAAAAGTATTTGAAAAGTGAATAAAATAAAAACAATTGCGAAAACGATCATACAACAGTGAAACCTAAAATCAACAAAGACTACAACACAAAGAAGAAGTGTCCACTAAAATCCAGTCAGTGAAGTACCCAGGAAAAATCAACTCCAACATTGGCAACAGAGGACGCTCCACAACAATCAACTAGCATCAAAATTGAAGACGGCAAAGAAGCCAACCCAGAAAAACATCTAAGTAAGCCTAGATCCAATTCTATATTTATCCATACATTTTATTTATATTGTAAAAGACATTCTTAGATTTTATGAAAATATTACCAAAATGTCTTTTAAATATTGAAAAAGAAATCCAGATAAATTCATTAAGGTTAATTTTTACCTCAAAGAAAGAAAATAAAATCTCAATATATTGCTGCGATTCCCACGGGACCCTCCAGTGATAAAAAGAAAATAATTTAATAAAAATTAAATAAATACCATACTAAAACAAACAAACAAAAAACCTTGCGTAAATTTTTTTTCCTCTTTATCTAAAGTGACATCGAAAGTGGTTAATTTGTTTCTCTCTTATTCGATATTTTGTTTCAAAGTTACAATTGAATAGACACATTTAACAATTACTTTAGACAGCGGTAAACAATTTTTTTTTGGCTTCACTATAAACTTTTCTCTTGAGTTTTATTTTAACAAAATTTACGATTACAAAACTTACGCTATGGCTACTGACACTTCAACTCCACCTCCTCTATCTATTAGAATTGATCCCCTTAAGTACTTAGGGAACCTTCCAGAATTCAGTGGAGATTATAGAGATCTCCAAACTTTTATCAATTTAATAGACAGAGTCCACCCTATCCTTAGAGCCTACGACGAACCGTCTCAATATCTGTTTTCCGATATCATAAAGGGCAAACTGAGAGGGGAAACTAGAGAAATTATTGAGATAAATTGCCAGGCCGAATCTTGCAGTGATGTAAAACAAATCCTTATAAATAATTTCGGCGACAGACACAGCTTAGAAGAACTATTTGACAAAATAAAGAGCGTGACGTTCAAAACAAATAGTGTCGAATTCTACAATGATATTAAAACTCGCCTTAGGAGTTTAAATAACAAAACGCTTACCCTACTAGGAGCGGGCCCAGCAACAAGTGAATGCGCTAGAAATAACATGAAAACGGCGTTGAACATATTCAGAGAAAAATTGCCCGAACCCATGAAAACTATAATAACATGTAGAAATCCAGACTCTCTAGAAACTGCTATGGATATACTGGTTCAGTCTGGATATGCATATACTACACAGGCAAACGGTATATTCGCTTCTAACACGAAACAACCGAACAGATCAGACAATTCGTACAAAACGCAATATAAAGGACAAGAAAATAAAACAGACAAGCGTCAACCCCAATATGATAATAGACAGCAACAGAATAATTCGTATCAAAATAATAGATATAATCAAGGTAATAATAACTACAAACCGGTACAAAGTCAAGGCAATCAATATAATAAAAATTATCAGGGTAATAATTACCAACCAAGGGATAACAATTATCAACCAAACAAATACAATGGAAACCCTTCTAACCAGCATAATAATCAATATTATCCTCAACAAAATATTCGAAAACCTAATTACTACCAAGGAAACAACCAACCACACGCAGAACCAATGGACATAAATATGGTACAGAATAATTAACAACCCTGTGATAATGATCAATATGCTTATGGCAACAATCAAGAAGGGCAGATCACAGAACAAGAATATACAAATTACCAAGAACCCTCCATTAGTTACCAACCATCAGATAACTCTACTCAGAGTAATATCGAATCATCCCAAAATGTTCTTACTATAGCCTCCGGGAGAATTACCCCATATAATCGTAAAAAATTATTTAAAGTTTATTATAGATACCGGAGCAACTCATTGAATAGTGAATCCCGGTTTATGTGATCCAAAATGGATAATAAAAACAGGACCTTTGACCCTGAAAACACTTCAAAATCACGTTAAGACCACTACCATATATCGAGTTCCTTTGTTCTCTGAGTTAGGAGCTGATAAGGAAAAATTTAACCTAATAGAATGTAAATTCCACGATTATTATGACGGAGTAATTGGAAATGATGTTCTGAAAAGTTTTGGGGCGATAATAGACTACACAAGCGACAGATTGATGATAAATAATATGAAAATTCCCTTACTTTATGCGGGTGCACGCACAGTACAGTTTATAGTACCAGAAGAAAATGGGCTTGCTAATTTTTCAGAACAACGAAACAACACGGGAAACATAATCCTAAAAGAAGGCATATACAATGTCCAGAATTTTAAACTTGAAATACAAACCTCTGTTGATAGTTAAGACAAAATCCATCTTAATACTGATGCAATAACTTTGGTGAATTCTAAGAACTTCTGTATTGTGAATGAAGAATTTCAACAAACGGAACAAATTCTCCAACAGATCCGTGCATCGCACATGAATTTTGAGGAAAAATCACAAATATTAAAAGTAATAAAAAAATACCAACATGTATTCTATGAACCAAATTCTAAGCTAACCTTTACTAGTGAAATAAAGCACAAAATAAATACGATTGACAACATTCCAATTTGTACAAAAACCTACCGATATCCCTATATCCATAAGGATGAGGTACAAAGGCAGATACAGGAAATGCTTGACAACGGAATAATTCGGCATAGCAGCTCACCGTATTCCGCACCAATATGGATCGTTCCAAAAAGGGAAGATGCCAGTGGTGATAAGAAATGGAGATTAGTTGTGGATTATAGGAGATTGAATGAAGCAACAATCAACGATCGGTATCCAATACAAAACATTGACGAAATCCTCGACAAGTTGGGAAAAAGTATGTATTTTACTACATTAGATCTGGCAAAGGGATTTTACCAGATTGAAGTTGAAGAGTCTGATGTACATAAAACTGCGTTTACTGTGGAAGGAGGACATTGTGAATTCTTAAGAATGCCGTTTGGACTTAAAACAGCCCCCGCGACATTCCAACGCCTAATGAACACTGTACTGAAGGAGTATATTAATAAAATATGTCTCGTTTATCTCGACGACATTATAATATTTTCCGCTTCGCTTCAGGAGCACATACAGTCTTTGAAACTTATCTTCAATTGCTTGCAGAACGCGAACTTGAAAGTTCAACTAGACAAGTCCGAATTCTGTAAAAGAGAAACACAATTTCTTGGACATATCGTAACTCAAGATGGCGTGAAACCAAACCCATCAAAAGTAGAATGCGTTGTGAATTTTCCGATACCAAAGACGCCAAAACAAATAAAGCAATTCCTAGGACTTACGGGATATTACCGAAAATTCATTAAAGATTATTCTCATCTAGCCAAGCCCATGATCAAATATTTAAAAAAGGATGCAAAATTAGACATAGCAGACCCATCATATCTCCAATATTTCGAAACTTTGAAAATCCTATCCTAATATATCCAGATTTTTCTGGAATATTTACTCTAACCACAGACGCTAGTAACTATGCCCTTGGTGCAGTACTGTCACAAAATGATCGACCTATATGTTTTGGAAGCCGAACGTTAAACGAACATGAAATTAACTACAGTACTATCGAGAAGGAGTTGTTAGCCATAGTCTGGGCTACCAAATATTTTCGATCCTATCTCTTTGGTAGAAAATTTATAATAGAAACAGACCACCAACCCTTGACATGGTTATTTTCGATAAAATAACCTAACTCTAAACTGGTTCGGTGGAGACTGAAATTATCTGAATTCGATTACGAGATCAGCTACAAAAAAGGCACCAAAAATGGAAATGCTGATGCACTTTCCAGAATAAGGCCCGAAACAAGAGAAATTAACACGATTGAAGAAAATACAATGATCACAGAAAGCAGTACCCCAATAAATTTTTATAAAAACCAAACTATAATCAAGAAAATTACATCGGGGTCGACCAAAATAAGATCATTGACTATATTTGGCAAAACTAGAAAAATCTTTTACTTTAAAGAATTAGACAGAGCTTCAATTATCACATTGTTGGAAACCCATTTTCACCCTACCCAAATCAACGCAATAATTATTGACGATTCTTTCTTCAATATATTCTGTACCACCTACAGCGAATTGTTTTCGAACGATAATGGATTAAGGACAATAAGATGTAAAACTTTACTCGAAGATATTGAAGACGAATTAAAATTAACAGAACTAATAAAAGCGGAACATTTGGACAAAAATCATAGAGGCATTCAAGCTGTTTTCAAAGAATTAAAACTGAAGATCTACAATCCAAAATTGAAAATTAGAATTACACAATTCATAAATAACTGCGAAGTATGCAATACCGAAAAATATGATAGAAATCCGCCTAAAATACCGCTTCAGATAACTGTTACACCGTCAAAACCTAGAGAAATCATACACATAGATGTTTTTTATTCCTTGAACAAAAGTCTTTTTATGACGGTTATAGATAAGTTTTCTAAATTCGCAATGGCATATCAGATAAACGGAAGATCTTGGACGGAGTTTAAAACAAAATTACTTCAAATGATCAATACCCTCGGGAAGATAGATAAAATCATCGTCGACAATGAACTCGGATTTAAAGCCATACCGATGCAACAATTCCTAACAGAAGAAAACATAGAAATACACTATACGTCTAACAGCAATCATACATCAAACGCCGACATCGAACGATTACATAATACAATAAATGAACACTTAAGACTACTGAGACATGACGACAAGAATAATAGCGAGACAATAGAAGAAAAAATGATTAGAATCATAGGATTCTATAATAACACTATTCATAGTACCACTGGACATAAACCTATAGATTTCATTAATGGGAAAATTCACGAAGACTCCTATAAGGATATACACGATCTAATGGTCTCGAAAAAGGAAAAGACAATTCATAAACTGAATGAAAGTAAAGAAGATGTTATTTTGGAAGATGGAACAAATTTCGTTAAAGAAATTAGAGGTGGCAAAAATCACAGGAAGTTCAGAAAAATAGATAGCAGGAAAATAGACAATGATCACATAGAAAACTCTGTAACAAAACTAAAATATTATAAAACACATGTTAAACCAAAGAAACAATACCAGGCAGAGACAATCCGACGATAAAAACTAAAAAATAACTTTCAATTCTTTCTAGGCCATGGACCGGATACTGATACTGATTTTAATTACAACTATTACGGCTCAAACGATGTACATCCAGGACTTGACCAACAATAACGGATACGTACCGATAAAGACCGGAGAATTCAGACCTATTGAATATTATAATAAAATCTTACACATCTTGAACCTGACCAAATACGAACAGACACTGGATATTATAACGGAAAATATCAATAGCCTCAGAAAAACTACAATTAATAATAAACCCCTTTTGGACACAATTGATAAGAACTTTGAATTACTTCAACTTAAAGTTGATAATTTACATCCTCATTTTAAATCAAAACGCGGACTAGCGAATATAATAGGAAAAGGACTTAAACTAATAGCAGGAACAATGGATAGTGACGACGAAATAGAAATTGAAGACAAACTTAAATCTCTCAATGACAGACAAATTAATCTAACTGAAAAATTGGATACATTTACACAGGTTAATAATTTTATATCCTCACAAGTACAGAACATAACAAGCCATATAAATCGACAACAATACAAAATCGGAAAATACTTAGACGATTTCAAAAACATCCTTCAAAACAAAATAGCTACGCTAGAAGATGAATTTACGTACATGACACAAGTTTATCAAATAAATAATGATATTCTCCTATTTAAAGATCATATAGACGATATAGGACAGATTATATCTTCTAGTAAATTAGGGATAATTCCTTTAAACATCCTAACAGAAACAGAGCTAGACCTCATAACCGACTTTGATAGCTATAAGGACATTAAAGTTTCAGTGGCATTTCATAACGAGAGTTTAGTAATTATTTTACAAATTCCCCATGTGTCTGAAACCTACTTTTCAAGAATTCAGTTCGAACCAATCCCTAATATGTTAAATAAATCTATCATACTCGACACAAACGAGGTATTGGTTGACTTAGACAATAATATATTCGAAACCAATGTGAAGGACAAATTAATGAAGAATATGATAAAAGTAAACAATGAATGTTTAAAGAATATTTTACTATTTGAACACAGAAGTAATGGAAATAATTCCAGGTGTCTTAATATTTAAGAACTTTTACTCAAATATTACCCATAAATGTAACAAAGGGAAATTAAAACAAACTGGAAATTTTATAATCAAATTTGAAAACTGTCAGATTGATACTTTAAATAAAACATATATGAATGTAAACAAAAAAATTTATGATAAAATTATTTTACCCAATATTGTAACAAACGTTAAAGAAACCGAAAATTTTACACTGAATAACATAAAACTCGAATCCCTTTTCATGGAACAAATAAAATATAAAAATAACCTAGATCAAGTCATTTACCATAACAATAAATCTACGACGATAAGTTACAGTATTGATGTAATAATAGTAATATTTATAATAACTATATGCATAATGCTAATTTCTAAATCTAAACAAAAATTTGTAATCTCGTCGGAGCCTCAATCTAACGGTGGGGGTGTTACGACATCGAAAATAGAGATCATATGAAAAACCCACAAAATAAATAAAACTAAAAACTCAGCTAAATTATTTGGAACCACACTCCTGATTCCAAATAATTTCGTACATTTAAATTTTTACAAACCACTTTTCTCATAAAACTTGCTAAGAAAATAAAACCAAATTATTTGGAATGACAATGTTGCGATTTCAAATAATTTCCTATGGCCACATACATACTTACTTTATTTTGCCTACCGATCAAAATAATAATTTCAACATACAAAATACAATTGTACAATTAAACTTAAAGAAATATAAAACCAAATTATTTGGAACGACAATGTTGCGATTCCAAATAATTTCTTTATATGCAATACATACCACACTTTGCTTACCAAACGAAATTACACTGTTCGTTCTTAACGTAAACAGGAAACGAAACAGCATACGTAACAAATACACAAAACCAATGAAACCAAAATTATGCATCGTAAGGGATTCGAACTAGCATAAGTTATTATTAAGAACCAACATGTACAATTTTAACAATGAATAAAATCAGAAATAATCTCACTTCCAAATCGCTTGGTTGTTTTTCTTTTGAGTTGCCCTATCGAAATAATCGAAGGGATCACAACTCAATATTTTTTTATTTTCAAATTCAGGTTGAAATAATAAGTGTACGGCTCGGTGGTACAATCCGCGGTGGAATGCAGCAACGTGTGGTGGTAGTGTTGGCACTTCTGGCACGTATTTTTTGACCGACATTCCCTGAATGTGGGGCTTCGTGCTAGGCAATTAATGCAGTAATGGTGCCGTCTAACTGCTCGGTTTCTTTCGGCGGGCGTCATTATCGAGAATTTAGAGCAGAACCTTATAGAGTGGTACCCCGTGCAAAGCCTGCTTCGGTAGACTGACGATCGGTTTCTTTGGTGGGACCTGTAATGGTAAAATAGAGCGTTATAAAGGAAGATGGAATTTGATAATATAGTGAGAAGTGTGAGGAATGAGTGATGGACTTTCGGGGTTTTTTCCCCTTTTCCAGAATATCAATTTGTTTAGGAATCTTTAACAGGTAAATAACACAATTTTACTATTGGGCGGGTCATGATTCCGTTTGCAGTTCGTACATCCGCAATTCGAACATTGTCATCGCTCCCTAGATGTGTCTTCTTGATTCTACCTAATCTCCATTCATGAGGTGGAAGCAAATCATCTATTATGACAACGAGGTCATCGACTTTTAGGTTGGGAGTGGCCTTTTGCCACTTGTACCGTTTGTGGAGAGATTGGAGATAGTCCTCTTTCCACCTGATGGCCAATTGGTGATGAAGTGCTTTTAGCTTTTCGCAGCTATTTAGCAGAGATAAATCCTCTGAAGGGGGCTCAGGAAAAGCTAGTAAAGGAGATCTTCTTAAAAAATGACCAGGAGTCAGAGCCATCATGTCCGTCGGATCTTCTGACAATGCAGAGATTGGCCGAGAGTAGAGCACCCCTTCAATTCGAGCCAATAATGTTGAGAATTCCTCAAATGTATACCTTTGGGCACCAGCAACTCTTTTGAGGTGAAACTTGAAACTTTTACGGCAGCTTCCCAGAGCACGCCCATGTGAGGAGCATGCGGTGGGATGAATTTCCATTCAAAGCCATGCACAGAATACAAGCGATATATGTCATTCGCGGCAGTCTTCAGAAACTTGGAGAACTGTTTCCTCAAATTTGTGCTTGCTCCTACAAAATTTCGACCATTGTCGGAGGAAATTTTTTGTGGGAACCCTCGCCTCCCAACACGCTCGAACAGAGGTCAATGAGCTGATCGCAAAGAGAAATTTTTGATGTTCTCTTGGCATTTCCGAATTCCCGGATGGAACTTCGTTTTGGTCACACTCATTGCTGTGAGACTCATCGGAACGCGGTTGGTTAGTCGGCTTTGGCTCAGACTTTCTAACAAGATTGACTGCTACAGGAAAATATTGCGTATATTTCGTTTGAGAATAGGGGTTGTATAAGTTAACACTTTATCTTAGAATATGTACGATATGAGATTCGCAAAGGGGGTTGTGGATAACAAGCAGATGGGTCACAATTTAAACCTGATGTATGGAAAATTGGAATAAATTCAGCTTACACAGAATTTTTTCTCTACTTTTCTTCATTGACTTCAACAACATAATTTATAGGTATGATATGATCATCGAAGTTTCATAAATTTATTAACTGAATTCAGCAAAATTCTTGTAGTCTACTTTAACCCTTGAGAAAAAGAATCCCCTTTTTCAGGTTGACTGTGTTTTGAGCAAATTAAAATGTTTCCCTACTTCCCGTTCGTTGTTTAACAAAACAACAATTATATTCCGCAAAGCTCTTGTGTCGAGATACACACAAACTTGTGAAATATCTTCGTGAAATATTAAGCGAATGACAAATTTGGTCGAAACTTCTATTTGTCTCTGTGCCTTCTTCACAGGAACGTTGAAAAATGTTGAATTCGTATCTGGGACAACATTTGTCGAATACAAAAATTTATTTACTAAAAACAAATAATTTTTTTTCTTCTTTCCCTTTCTTTTCACTTACTTTTTCATGTAGCTGGAGTGAGTATAATCAATCTTCAAATTTCAATTAACGCGTATACCAAAATCGGCTACCGTTTGTGACTGACTTATGGCCGTCTAGTGTTTATACAAATTGTCTACAGTTCGCAGACCAATTTGTCCCATAGATTTTTACAAATGTCACCTACAATTCGTCGATGACATTGTGCCTTAATCGCTGTAGGGAAAGAGTTTTATGGGCTAGTTCTGTGACCAAATTATAGGCTATCGGATTGCTTGTGTCACTGAATGTGTTGACACAGTTGAAGTACCTTTGGAGTTTATGTCAAAAGCTTTTCTAGTTATTCAGAGTATATTTGATAGCCGATCTTTCTTATAGTCTGTACGATTGAAGGTGTAATGAGAATGAGATATGATAAATGGCAATTAATGTGTATAATTGGAATATGCAATGATGAATGAGAAGAGATGATATAATAATGACAATTATTCTCGTAATTTTAATTGCCGTGTTAAATAAGTGTAAGCTTATTTGAACACTGTTATGTGCGCCACTGTTCGATATTAATCCTAAATCCTAGTGTACAAAATCTTTTGCCCATGCCTGTTGTCCGCAAACAAACAGAATACAAATTGCAACAAAACTTGTACTTTGGCTGCTGTTTGTTTTACACTGGGTGTGATGTGAGAATGTGTTTTGGACATAACACGAAGAAAAACTATACATAGTCCTCGTATCGTATGTTAAAGTTGGTAGATATTGTTGCTGGATTTAAGATGAATGATTTTCAAATCGATTTTCCTTAATTTGTTAAAAAAAATTAAGCGATTCTCCTTTGTAGATTATAATTGCCACAATTTCACCATACATTTGTGTTAATTTTTAATTTTCTCGGTAGTGTTCCAGAGTTTTGTGCGTATATTATGTGATGAAACCACGAAAAAAAATAAAAATCATAAATTCAAGACAACTCAGGAACCGTGTAGTGTATTTTTTCGGTCAGTGCTGTTGATGTTAACCTTATTTCCCTTTTTGCTCACTCGTTCGTGTATGAAAAATCCAGCGGCGGCTATCGAAATTATGTCGGGGCGGTGTTGAAAACGAACACTTTAACAAGATGCTATTTCTTCAATTTTAGCCCGAATCACCTTTTCCCGCAAGTTTATTGTGATATGCAAATTGTGACTGGAACAAATAATGTACAAAAAATTGTTTGTGTTGGAATCCCTCAAGACACACATATACGCGAGACAAATTACGTCGATTTAATAGGGAATACTTTTAATTCTTTCCAAAACACAATTGTCCAAAACCAACTTCGCTAATCACTTTTCCTTTACACTTTAAATTTGTACTTCCTCTATTTTTAATTGAATTTTATCGTCGTTTGCGAAAGAAATTTACACTTTCGCATTTGCATTACAAAACTTTCGGTTTGCTTTCCTTTTCGCTTTCTCTTCTTTTATATTTCTTTCCCTTTTTTACACGATTGTGATATGCTTCGCTTTTGCACTTCGCCAAAACCAGATCAGAAATACTGCAATTCAATATGTTGTTGTTATTTTGTTTTATTTTTTTCCCCCGGTGTTCGCTTTTCAAATTTTGTGTCTAAATCATAAATATATTCGAAATAAGTAAGTTAGTTTAGACGTACATATATATGTATGTAAGTTAAAAATTTATTTTTCTGTAAATTTTCCCTTTTAACAAAACTTTATGTCACTGTACCGCACTGCCATCCAAATACAGCAAAGAAAACTAAACACAACAACAAGTAGAAATCCCGAGCCTATTATTTCCAACTAGTGGATTGGAACGCGCCTATGAAACATGCTTTAATTTTAATTGATTTTTAATAAAAGGTAAGATGAGAGAGACATAGTTGTTGTCAATTGGATCTTCCAACTAAGAGTGGCACAACAATCTATGAAATTTTTTGTTTTTTTTTGTGTGTATATAATATATATGGTTCAAAAAGTGTGACAGAGTCAGTAAATCAGCGATTAGCGTAACTCTTTAAGAAGATGATATCGTATGCAAGACCGAAACAACAATGACGCGCTATCTACTGATATGCCAACTCCAATGCATACGCTACGCAGCGCTGTTCACTTCGTTGTATTTGATCGGGCGAGAATAGTTTGAAACAGTTTTGTTGCGAGGGCAGAAAGTAGTCAGCTGCGTCGTTGTTATCATGTGTATAGCCTTGTGTGCGCTCTCGTTTGGTAGAACACGTTGTAACGACCGTTTGGTTGACTGGTTGCAGTGAGTTACACAGTAACAGCAGATTTGAAGGTATTGTGAAACCAACATACAACTTCTCCAACGAAAGCAACGGCGACTTGGAATTTGATCAAACAGATAATTCAAACCGTGTAAAGCAGCAACGACTAGAGTAGGGTAGTTCATGAACTACGTACTTCATTTAGGGTGACCAGACATCACCCTCATGAACATAATGCGCATGTTCGATACGGCGAGTATGTTCGTTATTGTTACGACCGAGGAGCTTAAATGAACGAGTTCGAGAACTAGTAAACGAGTTCGACACAAATCTAGTAACGACAATGCCTTCCCAATGGATGAAATGTGTTCGTTGCAATGTTGATGTGGTGGCGAATTCAACCCAAGACCAGATCAAATTTTGAGTTGCAGCCTATTATGTATATACACATGTGTATGTGTAATGAGTGTAATGCACGAGACGCAGTGTTCGAACATAGACGAATGAACATGTATGAAGTCTTGTGTAGCGAAAGGGTGTCTACTATTAAAAGACTGTGTCATTGGAAATTAATAGTGTGGACTGAATTTGTCTTGCCGCTATGCAGAGGAATCATGCAGAACACCAAACTGCTGTGTTTTATGGCGATATTCTCAAGTTACTTTTACCTTTCTTCTCGTCTTCACGTATATACATATGTATGTACATACGCTAAACGAGCAGCGCCGTAATGAACTGTGGACAGAATGTAGACTTTCGCACATATATATTTATATAGTAACGGCTAACAATCTCTGAGTATTACCGAATTGAAATTTTCGAGGTTATTAGGGTGGCATTTCCTTTTCCAATCATAAAATTTAATATTTGCGACGAATTTGAGCATATGTATTACGTTTTTGAGACCGTATTCTCACTGATTTTATGAATTTTTCTTATTATTTCACTGATGAAAATGCCTTTCTCTTCTCTTTTTTGGTATTTTGCGAACACAGTAACATGAGATATTATATTAATGTCATGCACTTACCGAGTCTCTTGCAACTTTTTATTACCTAATTGCTGGCAGTGGTTGGAGATGAGCTTGATTTTCTCTTTGGGTGTCTCTTAGAGGCTCGAAGGACCATGAATAAGCGCGCCACGGTTTATTATAACTTGGGATTGATGATGGAGTTCCAACTCCGTATCAATCGCTGGAGATGGGGAAGATATGGTTGAGCTAGTGTTCGTTTATTCAATTTCTCATAATATGATAAATTGTATAAACGACGTGAGATGTACGGAAAAGATAAGAATTAACTAGTAGTGGCCCAGAGTTAGGACAACGTGAGACGGTTCTTACCTTTAACGACTGGATGCTTTTAAATTGAAAAGGGTTAGAGCTTTTAACGTTATAAATCGTATCGGAATTTATTTTCTATATAAATTCAAAGTCCAATTAGATTTTAGGTTTTGAGGTGATGTAAGTGTAGATGTAAAAAATGCAGCTCAAAACGGGAGATAAGAAGACAGATATAAACCGTAGCGGCTGAGTGCAGTAGAAGAACTGATTTGTGTTTCGTGCACTTTACAGAGAAGAAAGGCTGCGCGATCCTAAATCGGTTGATCATTAACAATAATAAATATATAAATGGTTTCCCATTACATCCCATGAAGGGACCGGGGAGAACTTCTCAGAATCACTGAGCTGTGCGCTTTCCAGTTTTCACTCACTCACTCATTAACAATACACAAACTAAAGCTAACCTGTTCTCAATCACAATGAGGTACGAGTACAGTACTTAAATCTACACTTACACTAGATTACAATTTATAATTCATTTCAATTCATTACTTCAATACTTGTATAAGGGTGAACGCTTGGCGTTTAGACACATTTCTTGAAATTGAACATGTGGCAACATTGTCATTGCTCAAGTCGGAATTTAAGTGGGAAATTGAAATGCCGTACAAATTAAGTATCGGGAGTCCAACAACAGTATATATCTAGTAAACCGTTTTCGAAGATAGACCCATTTGCTCGAGTATAGAGCCATTCGAATTTTTCCCATCTGTTGAGAATCACACCTAAAGATATTGTATTATCCTTTAAGAAAAATTCTGTACTGCATAGATGCAATGGCGGAATATGCAGAACCTTCTGATTGATGGTGAACGCCATTCTGCATGGCCCACTTAGAGTCTCTCCTGATTAAATTCTGCAGCTCATGTCTGTATGTGGAATGGTATTTTCCCCATTCTCCTATTATCCGGCTGTCAGCATATGCTGCGAATGTGCAACCTGATCCTTCCAGCTGAAGCAAAACTCAGCCCACCCCCTTGGGGGTGTTCCAAAGTTTACATTTCGAGTTAAAATGTCATGTGCCCCTGAAAGTAATGCATAGACTAAGTTAATGACTCCTTGTTAATACAAAGTGCCCATAGAGACGTTTTTGTCGACACCGATAAGGAGTTGTTAAAGTCATCCTGTATAAAATGCGACATGAGTGTATTCCCTTAGATAAATTGATTTATCTGTGAAACTTACTAGAGCATGCAGACAGCTGCATGTTGAGCGATGTGAATTTACTATGTTCGTGCGAATATCGTGGGTACTACGGCAAAACCATCTATATCGCATATAGTTGTTATGGAGATGTATGAATTTGAATGTTTGACCAGTTCTGAATAATCAATTTTTGGAGTTGGAATAGTGTATTCGTGAGTATTATCGCATCATATGATCGTGGTCATAGTGGAGAGTTCACACAACGCTATGATTAATAAATTTCTGTCAAAATCATAAAATGATGCAGACGGTTTTGCTAAAAGTGCAAAATAATTAGTGATGCACGAAAAACGGTTATTACACTTGCTGATGCCAATAATAAAACGAGTCATTTACTTCAAAATTTATTCAGTCAACAAAAACAGTAGCGAAAAAACTGAAGGCTATCATTAATCTACGTCGCTCAAATCCATATCACTCAAGTCGTCCAATAGCTGTTGATCATTTTCATCTGCCAGCGATCTAAAGAAGAGATAAGTATATGGGTCGGTAATTGTATTTAATAGTTGAATACCCACTCGAACCATAGATGATAATCGGGCGGAATCAGTCGACCCTTGCAAAGTGATATCAAATCAGTTTTTTTGGCCTTCGGTGCAGCAAATAACTGTTTGAAATTGAAGTTTTCCTGGCGTCCACGTTTTTTCCGAGGCTCTGCCAGTAAGCTCTGAAATATGAAATGATAGGGTGAAATCGTTTAAAAATTAAATAAGTTGGGCAACAAAACACCTTCCAATCATTGTCGTCATACGAACATTTGAATTTGATCGTGCCAACTGTATTTTTCTCAAAGCGAATACGTTTGACTTTGAGCCATCCAATTTTTTCATTGTCAGTGTCAGTCGTTGATCGATTCATCAAATGCGAATATGCGTCCTTCAAATCGATGAAATCGTTGTGTTGCATACGAATGACTTTGTACGGTGTCGTCTTCGGTTTTTTGTTCTCGGCTCGAGCTTTTTTTGATAACGTTACACCATTCATTTGGGGTGTAGATTGATATGTGTTTTGCGGCCCTTTCAATCGCCGAATGCATGGAGTCGAAATTCATTTGAGTGTGACCAGTTTCTAAATAGTTGTGTTCGATCGAATCAAAAGGAAACGACTTGGTCAGCTCCATGTGCATTGCTAGAAGGTACTTATTGCGATTCTGCCCTCCACAATTATCAGACCAAATTTTCACGTTTTTTCGACCATGCTGCACTTGATCTGAAAATTAGCAATTAATTACATTATGTATAGAAAACTTTTTGTGTATTCACCATCTAAAAACTTCTTGAGACACGAGCCTATTTCGGAGCTGCCACGCCCACTGTCTACCTCGCTCCAAACAAAACAATATCCAGTTTTGTCGTTTTCGACGTAAAAAGTCAAGTTGTAGAAACACAGTTTACTTTTGTAGTAAAATTTACTTTCGTCGGCATAGGGTATTTGGAGAACAGATTGCAAATCCATTATAGCAACTAGTAGCGTTGAATCCGATTTGGCTGCTTCTACGTCACGATGCATGGCCGCACGACAAAAGTCTTTTCGGCGAATGTGGCTTTCATGTTCTTCTTTAACCCTTTCATATTCAGGATCTGTCGAAGGCGTATTCGCGTATTTGCAACAATTTGAACACTTTTCTTTTTTTGGCAGATGGAACGAAATATTGTAATTCTGACAGAAAATTTTCTGATTCAATGGCAAGGGCACTTTCACGTTTGGGGTTGGTTTCATGAATAGACCATGCATTTTTGAAATACTGAGCTTCGGGTCTTCTACGTATTCACGCTTGCTGTCTTTCCGACAATAATGAGACGGGGATTTTGGGAAAGACTCAATATGGTTGCGTATTGCTGGCAAAATTTCTGGTTTCGTTTTATTCGCCGGAGCGTGTGATCCTCTCGCTTCTTTATGGTGAAAAGATTTGGCTTCATCCGCGTGTTCGTGCGCATGTATGACTCTTTCAAAATTAATGTCCAGTGTTTTTAGGAAAAAGGCCTTACAAACTTTGACTTTTTGTCCATTGATGGGCATGAAGTAAAAATAGCTGTACTGCTTTCGAGACGACGATTCTGCCGATTGATGTACTTTTCTGGGTCTTTTAGCTTTGACCTTGTCCGTGAGTCGTAAAAGGAACTCTTTTTAGCTTTTTTGGCGGCTATCGCCGTCGAATTTGAAACACAAATTTCCACTTTTGTCGTTGTGGTGCGGATTTACTATGGGCTTAACTTGCTTGGCGGCATAACTTTTTCCGGTATGACTGGTGTAAGGCTTTCCTGAATTCCGAGCCATTTTTATTGGTTTACGCTTGTGCTTCTTGGGATTTGTTTGCCGCCAACGGGTATTGCTGCTGGTTCCAGGTTTTTCGTTTTCCTGAATAAAATTGAGATTTCAGCTAATAATACCTACATGTCAGAAAACGCTACTCACTGCCGTATCATTAGCATCTTCGTTTCTAGTCGTATCGACCGCTGATTCGACGTCGGTCGATTCGGCATCAGATGATAGTTCGGCATCAGATGATAATTCCTCCGTTTCTGAGAAGTTAAACTCCGCAATATGTTCTTCGACAGATTTTTTAGACATAGTTTATATTGGAATAAATTAACTCCTGGATATATTTAGTTAAAACGATTAATAAGTAGTCAGTAATAGCAGTGATTTTGTGATATAGATGTTTTTGCCACACCGTTTATTTAATACAAACAGATGAGAAATATTCGAGCAAAACCATCTAAAAAAACGGTGATATAGACGGTTCTGCTTAAACGACGAATTGGTATCGCTATATAAATACGGCATAACTCAATGAATACATATGCGTGGATATAGACGCTTTTGCCATCTTATAGTACTTGACCTAACACGCTTGAAGAAGTCGAAAAGTTCAAAAATGTGATATAGACGGTTTTCCGTAGTACCGACGATATGGGAGTCAATTGACTTCTCCAATGCCTTTAGAAGGGAAGACGAGAGACTGATTAGTCTAAAGTCATTTAGACAAATGTATGCTGATTTCTCGGATTCAAACTAGCTTACCCCCTATTATGATTTGGGGCGATAAGCGACTGCATTCTCTTGCTTCGTATTACAATTTTGCAAAATGTGATGCCAAGCGCCTATCGCCTTATCGCAAAATTATTGCAATCACAAAGCGGTAGGTGTCGCCTCAGCTGTTTATTTTTCGGCGTTCGTAAGCGCCATAAAAATTGTTGGCGGTAGTTGTGAGTTGTTTGAGATTTATCATAGAAAGCATAAAAAAGTCTATAAGAAAGAAATTAAAGTGTTTTCAGACTTTGTGAAAATGTGAGTATAAAAATCATTGAATTGTTTTTAAACGGTTTTGGAAACAAAATCACAAGCACTTTAACACTGCTTGAAACCACAGACTATTTGTGTACATTTGTTTACATTTGTTTCGGACAAATATTTTATAAACGCAATAATACCGACTTATTAAGAAGGAATAAGATGGTATGTTTTTATACTTTTAACATTTTATTTAATATTGTATCAATTTTCTACAAAACTTTCTATTTAGGCATATATTATTTTATCCTATTTGCACTTCATACTTTTTCATACTTTTCTATAAAATTCTCGTGTCGCGGTGTTTGTTACCAAACTCCTCCGAAACGGCTGGACCGATTTGTATGAAATATTGTGTGCATATCGGGTAGGTCTGAGAATCGGCCAACAAATATTTTACATATCCCTTAATGATAAGGGTGAATGAAGGTGTATTTGATTATGATTTAGCATTGAAAAATACATACAGCTTCAAATTTTCACCCTTCTACGATTAATCGCGAGTTTTATATTATTCTTAAACGATTAACCAATCCATACATAAATTATATAAGGTTACGCATTGTCATGCGCTCAAATTTAAAAATGAGCCAGTCGGGATGTGGGAAACACCACCTGAACCATTGCACGGCTTACTTGGCTTACTTATCGGTACGGATTCAGATTATGACAGAGTGGGCTCATTGCTGTCAATGCCAAAAGGGGTCGAGGTGCCGCCCACAAACGTCAATATTTGACTATTATATAAAGAATACTATATCAAACAATTTTCCGTACACCAGGCACTTGAGAACATATTTCAATATATCTCAAAAAATATAAGACCGATTCGTTTTTAAATAATTTTGTTGAAGTTTTGAACTTTAAAAAAAAGTAAAAAGTATATTTAAAAAGGAATATCGTCGCTGCACCAACGAAAAGGGTTATGTGTAATTTTTATTGCACAATTGAAAACCATTTGTGTTTATGCATACGCTCACGAAGCTCTTCCCTGAATTATGCATCGGCTGCGAAGTTTATGGTACTGACAAAGAGAGAGTTCTAGAACAAAAGCTCCAAAAAATTTTTAAGTTTTTTTGCTTTCCTGAAAAGTTGGCGTAGCGACGATATCTTTTGAGGTACATTGAAATATGTTCAAAAATACCTGGTGTACGGACAATTGTTTTATACAGTATAGGAATGTGAGGTTTGGTACATATACTACTGATATGAGGCAAATAACTTTTTGGGGATAACCAATGAAAATACGGCTATTAAAAAGGTCAGACTATGAAGCTAAGAAAGAGACCACAGGTACGAATGAATATGACTATCATTGAGCTCAGTTTCGAGAGCATCCTAAATATCTTTATCCTAAAATTATTTTTTTAAAAAAAATCAAGAGTGTTCGAACTCACGGATGATGTGTTAACACCTTTTTGCTACACGGTACCTGTTCGATTTCTATGAACACATTAGTAAATGTTACATTGGAAAATAAAAAATAATAGTTTTTTTGTATACACCGGGCAATGCTGAACATCAAATGACTCGCTTTGTTTGGCCATAGCAACAACTACGAAACACACAACATCACATATACTTTGTCCGAAGTAGCTGACGTTTGTGTTTGCCATATCAACAGCAACGAAACAGCCAAACACACAATATCACACATACTTTGTACGAAGTAGCTGACGTATTAGTGTGTCACCATAACGTCGACTGCGCAAGCCCATGGGCTTGCAAATGAAATTTGTACATACATACATTATTATGTTAATACATACGCTATAGACACAATTTCGTTTGCCTCACCCCTGCCACACCACTCTTTCATTGCTCGCTCATTTTTGTTTAACACGTCATTATTCTCTTTCGCAGTCGCAGAAAATCTGGTTTTAGCAGCAGCATGAAATCTGGTTTTAGCAGCAGCATAAAATCTGACTTTGATAGATTTAGTCCCTATACGCCGCTGTAGATGTTAACACGTAAAAAAAAAAATGCAGAATAATCTTACAGAGGCTACTATAATCACTGAAAATTATAAAGGAACCAATGCCCTGATTCCACGCATTCCCATGATTCTTACAGACATGCCAATCGATTGCAAAAGATTGCAGTTTCCGATTGGCTTGCCATTTGCGATGACTATTAATAAAGCGTAGGGCTGTCGCTTCAAATCTGTGGCTTAAATTTCACAAATACGTGTTTTTCCTACGAAGATTATACTATGTTGCATGTTCACGTGTGGGTAAACCTTCAGACTTTTATATATATTTGCACCAGATGGCAAAACTAGAAATATTGTATACCCTAGAGCACTTGAATAAATAGAAAAAAATAACAAAATTGTGTTTCATTAAAGCGCAACTGGTACCGCTATTATATTATAATGAGAAGCTTTTTAGAAAAATCAGCAGACGATCGAAATCTAAACAATTGCTTCTAACAAATAGTTATTTTATACACTTCTTCATAATATTCCAGTCATCTACAGGTTTATTTGCCTACTGTCAATTAAACGTCGCATTATCCTTTGTCGGAACTGCAGCAGATTTATTCATTTCATTACAAAAACTTTGAATGCAAATCGCATATATACAGCAGCTCGCATATATGCAACAGCTGGTTTGTATGCATTCACAATCGGAAATGAAAGCAAATGAATTTCAATAATGTGCTGTCAAGCGCCTGCAAATGATAATAGGTCTGTCTGTTTACTTTCCCAGTAAGAATTACTCAGTAACTATTTTTGAGAGAGTAAGATAGATTATACTCTCCAGTTGAAAATATCCCAAAAAGTAAACAGACAACATCCAGTAAAAACTTGCAAGAAACGAAAACAGCCGATTTGTAAACACCTGATGTAAATAATTAAAGATTCAAAAAGTGGTTGATTCCAAAGGTACAAATAATTACCGTAGTTTTTTTCTTTAAATAAGCAATTAAAAAATGAGCTCCCAAAAAAAGCTAAATGTAAAATGTTCAGCAGGAACATTCCAAAGGGTTTCGGGTGGTAAGTAATGAAACTTAGAAATATATAGAAAATGTAAACCGTTGTAATTTAATAGATAAAGAGTACCGGGAAACTGTTGCTGAGGAAGTTGCGGGAGCAGAAACCGTCGACGAAATAATAGTTTTGCCTATGGATATGGACAGCATTTATACAGATGATGCCATAAATGCATATTATTACGAATAAGTAAAAGCTTTTGCTTGCTGTTAACGACTCTACTAACAGTATGTAAATAACAGGCGGTTAGTGCTGCGCCTGAAAGTATGCATTGTAACAACGTACCAGCTCGCTAAACCAGTAGCATGAATTCACCTCAGTAAAGATAATTCTCCTGTGTTCGAGATTGTTCGACAAAGATAAGCAACAACAACAACATCTAGAAGGTTCTTGAATTCGCTAGTTATACCTTCATTTGAGAATGGTGAGTTGGTATAAATAGCGGAGGTCTTTGGAGTGGAGAGTTCAGTTTGTGATTAAACCCCGTAAAGTGAGCAACGCGAATTGATAGTAAAATATAAGACTTATTAAAGTGGTGTAAATAAAGTAAACTTTTGTACAGTAAAATAAAAGGAAGTTAAACCGTTGTAATTATCGTAATTTAAAACAAATTTTGTTTTATTATTGGGAATAAAACAACGCAAAACGGACGAATAAGGAAATTCGTAATAATATGCACAATTAAGTCCAACAACGGAGGTGGAAGACAAAAAAAACGCCTTGGCTGGATCCCTCAACTAAAATGTTGATAGCCAAAGCGAAGGAATTGCGTCCAATAGTAGCCAAAAGCGCAAGCCTTAAAAACAAAAAGATCGCACTGTCTTTTATTACCATTCTGCAAGAAATTATGTTGTACATTGTATTCATTGACTTTTATTCATATTAAAATGCACAAAAACACATCTCAGACATATTACTTACAACTTCCATGGTTAAATTTAAATTTTATTTTCCTTTAATTTGTTTATTTGCATAAAACATCTGTTTTCATAAAACATCTGTTTTCATAAAACAACTACTTCCATAAAACATATGTTTTCTTACTGGCAAATTCTTACTGGGAATAAATCTCCAGTAAAATCTTGTAAGGTTTCTATCATTGAACTGTCAAAAAAAAATCTCTCTCCGGTTCTCTTTTACTTTTGGAGTAAACAGACAACATCCAGTAATAATTTGTATAAATTTGTGCAAATTATCGAGTAAACAGACAGACCTATTATGAACTATCGCTTTTTTCGATACACTTGCATTCGCCTATCGCCCATCGCCAAAAATATGATAATAGGGGGGTTAGATTCTCCCAATCTAACGGTAATATGGGATAACTTTATGCAGCTCATATAAAGGTTCATGAACCGGAGTGCCGAAATGCTTACGATTCGTCAAAGTCGAGCTCAGGTAACCTGAAACCGAGGACAGAAGTGAGAGCTTCACTATGGCGGGTCCCACTAATTCGGAATATACGGTTGGCTGCCATTAAGAGCGTGTACTTTGAGTTCCGTGGATGTTGTCCTCTGTCACTTCTCGTCTACTGCGGCTTAGGCTGGATCTAAGGGCGGTTTAAGCTCATTGAGTGTGAAAATAAGCAATCTATTAAGATAAACAAATAAACAATTGTTGAGGTGGAAGAAATCTTGCCAGATTCCAAGCTAGATGCCGTTGGCCAAAGTGACATTCCGTCGGCGACAAGTCATGTTTGTCATCAACACTCAGTCAATGATCCGAGAAAGGCAATTAACGAATTCATTGCAGCAATGAAGCAAATTCATTGCTGTACTAAAACAAATCCATTACAAGAACGATACTTACTCATTGAAAGAATGAAACTAATTCATTGCAGCAATGAAACAAATTCATTGCAGCAACGAAACAAATTCGTTGAAATATTGAGGAAAATTCATTGCAGCCACAACCATACTTTCACCACAGTAACGAACAATTTGCAGTTGATGAACACATTTTCATAGCGGGAATGAAACTGTACGTTAGCTGACTTTCGATGACAAAAGTTGTTGGGGTGATGAACATTTTCATCCCTGTGACGATGCATTTTGCCGTCAAAGAAATAAGTAAGAGCATTAGTAGAAGCAGCGACTCCGTCAAACACATCCCAACTTAAATCTTGTTTAGGGATCGTTAATTATTATAATCATTGTATGACAAATTTATCAGCAGAGTAATTTTCAATGCCTAAGCTGTTAAAGAATAATGTGGCATGGACATGGTCGGAAACGCAGCAGCGAGCGTTTGAAAATGCAAAATAGTAGCGAACAGAAAAATCCATACCCATTATGATCCCCAAACGCCAATTGTCATTTCATGTGATGCAAGTCTCTATGGCCTGGGAGGCGTTATGTCTCACATCATTGACGGCAAAGAATGCCCAGTACAAGTATCTACTTTCTATCCAGCGTAGAGGAACTATTCACAGCTACATTGGGAAGCTTTGACAATTATATTTGCGGTGCAAAAGTATCATAATTATATATTTGAATTGCATTTCACATGAATCATTAAGGAAAATTTTCTAAATAAAAAATTACTTACCGTTAGAACAAGGAACAAATGAGAAGGAGGATACTAATATTATTTTTAATGTGATATATGATATTCCTATTAGCCTCAAGGATGTTGAACGGGAGACGTAAAAATATTTCGTTTGAAGTAAGGTCTAGTTCGTAAAGTTTGGTTCGCCAGAAATATTAGACGATTATTTAAAAACGTATAGTAATAGAACATCTGTGGCAACTGACAACAATTGCGTATTTTATGGCGAAAGAATTGTAATACCAGAATCACTAGTACCTAAGACGTCGGAAATGCTACATAATGGTCATGTTGGGGTAGTACGTATGGAGGTACTGGCTAGAACACACGATTAGTGGCCAGAAATTGATGAATCAATTGAAAAGTATGTTACATGCTGCGAATCAGGCAGCTTAAATCAAACTGTACAACGACCCATATTTACAAGTTGAGAAGCTGCTAAATCAGCGTTTGCACGAATACATGCTGATTTTTGGAAGCCAGGAGAAGTTACTATTTTCGAAATCTTTGATACTTATTGCAAATGGATAGAGGCCAAGATTTTGCTCAACAAATTCAAGATAAATAATTTTCTGCTCAATTGCCGAACCGTGCCGTCCACAACAACATTGTAACAATATAGATCCAAAGACTCTGTTAGATGATGTTAGCCCAAAAATTTTAGTAAATTTACAGAAAGGGGAGAAAAGGGAAAAGTTTATAATCGGAAATTTTCAAAAATTACAAAAGACGGAAACACAAGTAATCAAAATACAAAACCAAATAAACTAGGCAAAACTTGTGAATTTAAAATGAATGAAGTGATACTATGCGCAAATGTAAGTCTACTGTAAGTGGATTTATGGAAGCATACACTCAAAAAATATGTTGGTAAACACAGCAGAAGAGTCTGCTGAAAAGGCAAAAGCAAACAAATTTGCTATTACAGTAAACATTGGTTTGTTGTTTCAGCAAATAGTATGTCAGTTATTTTATCAACTCAAAAGTTTGTTGTTATTGCAGTTCATTTGCTGTAATAATCTCAAATTTCACTACCCACTTACATATAATTCCCATGAGAAAAAAATGGTGTCCCATAACAGCCCATGAAGGAATTGAGGAGAGCTTCTCACAATCAGTGAGATGTGCCCTTTCTAGTTTTTACACTCACTGATTGGGACCTACAGTTTTACATCCGTTCCGAACGGTATTTTGAGAAGCTTTTTCATGGCTAAGTACTCGATAGAGTCGCCATCACTAAGCAAGATGACCATCGTCGAAGGAAATGTAAGGTGGACTGAGTAGGAATCGAACCCCCGTTATCATGTACAAGAGCCGCGCACACTAACCATTGCACCACCGACGGCCACATAATTCCCATAAGCTTGGATGAATTGTTTAGATTTGGGATGAGGATCCCAATCCATTTTAGTTAATTTGAAAAATCAATCTATCCATTTTCTTAATCCGTATTGTTCAGTAAAGATATTTTCGAATCCAAATTGCATAAAAGTGACAATTTACCGTAAATTGTACAGAATAAAGAATTATAATAATAGTGTCTGCAGGCATTCCATTGAAAATATGTAATTTCAAACATTGCATCAGTGAAACAACGACATTGCATGAACAAAACAATGACATTGCTGGGTGTGCACCAAAGAAATTAATTCAATCCTGAAGTGAAACATATACTTACATACATCTTCGTGGTTTCCCATTACATTCCATGAAGGAATTGGGGAGAGCTTCTCACAACCAGTGAGCCGTGCGCTTTCTAGTTTTATACTCATTGAATGGTTTTATACTACACCGATTCCGAATGGTATTTTGAGCAGCTTCTTCATGGCTAAAAACTCGATAGCGTCGCAGTCACTATGCGAGGTGACAGCCGTCGAAAGAAATTTAAGGTGGTCAGAGCAGGGATCGAATCCAGGATCTCATGTACAAGAGGCGCGCACACTAACCATTGCACCACCGACGGCCATATTAACTGGAGAAATGAAATAAATTTATGGCAACAATGAGACATATTCACTGCAGCAATTACACATTTATTTACCCCAGTAATGATGAGTAATTGCTGCAATGACAACTATTCATCACAATAATGTAACGTGGTGTTCATCGCAGAAGTGAAATCGTTTCTACCTCTTGGGCATACTGTGCTTAATTGAAAAATGATAAACTGGCTTTGGTCCAAATTTAATCAAAGCTGGTTTGCTATTCTTTGCTATTATTAATACGAATTATATCTCAATTTCATTATTATTTCCCATTGTTAAATACTAGTGCTCCTCATTTCCCGGTTGAAATAAAAAAATTATTTTTTTCTTCGTTTTGCTAAGCAAAGATGCAAAGAATGGCCTGAAATTTTGCAGAGATCAGAAACAGACACATCGTTATATTGTCCCAAAAAATTATGCAATTTGATGGAACGCTGTTCAAACGCCGGCCCGGGCACGAAGAAATTTCTATTATTTTCATATATTTATATGAACTTTTCAGTTTTCCCGTCTATCCCGGACCGGCGTTTCTCAAATACTTACTGAAATGGCTCGCGAGTTGGCATTAGTAGAACATTGCCACGAATTTTTGTGACGTTTGCTTAAAAACTACGGAAACGCCGGTCCGGAATAGACCGGGATATCAAATATATGTACCAATCCCGGTACAAACCTAGAGCACTATTTAATACTTTTGACGTGTACAAAATTTTAGGTAAATATAACCAATTCTCAACGACAAAGAGCACAATATTTTGGTAGATTGCATTACATAAAGTTTGCGCGATCTTTAACAGCAACAAAATGCCAGTGATGTAAAATGCTTGGAAAACAATTCGAAAGAATCCAGCAATTTAATTATTAGCAACAGATATAATATACGCAAGTTTACATTCCTTATACTTTATAACAAAAAGTTTATTGCGAAGGGGATGGGGGGTAACAGTTTAAGGATATTTGTATTTCTTTCACCCTCAAGAAAAGAAATACAATTTTACACAGATTACATTTAAGCGATAAAGTTTTGTTTACAAAAGAACAAGACAAAAATGGAAATTGGAAATGTTGTACATACACATGTCGGCAATGAATTCAAATGTTTTGTCAAACAATTTTAATTTGTAATTGTATACAGGGAAAGGTGCAGGATTGGCATTGGATTTTAAATTTGATTCATTTGGAACAATATTAATTGTAGCAAAAGTACGGCCAAGAAAACGTACAAAACAGGAAAAATTACATGAGGTGTCAGGAGACACCCGGTTGGAACGAAGTTCCTTTCGCTATATATTATGTACTAGTTAGTTCAAACACGCCTAAGGCGCCGTTGAAAAATACGATAATTTAAATGGATCTTTAAGAAAAGATACTTTTTGTAAAATGATGAACTTTTTTTTAGAAAAATGATTTTTTTGTAGAATGTATTTTTTTTTTAAGTATATTTTTAGGTTATGTTTGTAAGAATATGTATTATATTTTCCCGAAAAGGTAATTTTTTAAAGAGATGTACTTCTTTTATTAAAATCTAATGTTTTTTAAGAAAAGGTACTTTTTGTAAGAAAAAGCCATGAGTATGAATTTTTTATAAGAGAATGCATTTTGTTAAGAAATGGTTTTTTTATGAAATGACAATTTTTTTAGAATTGGCCCTTTTTTCAAGAATAGGTGAATTTTTAAGGGTAGATACTTATCTGAAGAACAGTTATATTGTTTCACAAAAGAAGGTACTCTTTAAAGAAAAGCCAGTTGTAGTTATAAGAAAAGGCAATTTGTTGTAAGAAAATGTACTCTTTAATGAAAAGGTACTTACTTTAAAAAAAAAACTTTTTTTTAAGAAAAGGTACTTTTCGAAAAATAGCAAAGGTACTTCTTTAAGATATGTTACTTTGTATTTTTTTTTTGAGAAAATTTAATTTTTTTAAGAAAAGGCACATATTTAAGAAAGTGTTCTTTATTTAAACTTCTTTCACTTTGCCTTTTCTAAAATTTACTTTTTAATGGGTCCAAACTACAATATATACTAAAGTAGCTGGACCTGGCAAACTTCGTTTTGCCTTCAAAGTTTTTGTAATGCCATAGAGTGAACAACAATACAATGGGCAAATAAACCTGTAGTCGTCTGGAATATTATGAAGAATAATGTAAAATAACAGTTTGTTAGAAGAATTAGAAGAATGTTCGTATCTGTAGGCCAACTGTAACATTCTGTGAAATTATTATGACTGATATAACGGTTTACGGTATGTGTAGAGTTATTAAAAAATGTATATTCCCTGAGTGTTGCGCTTGTTTGGCCACCTTAAATATATTCATATTGGTGTTGCAAATTGGAGATTTTTAACTGCGGAATGCAATTTTGACAGAATATTACCCATTACAGAATCTCATTAACATCCGTTCTGGTATATGGGTATTGTTGATTGAACAATCGTCCACTTACTTTGCGAACGAGAGATACCAGAATGTACTATAATCGGTGTGAGAAAATTGCATTAAGGTCGTCTGAGTTATACGGTAATTATCGTGTCAACCAACAAGACGACCAACCGTCATCTGTATATGAGATACAGAATTAGGAGTGGTAGCGCTTGACTATATATTTTCTAGCCACAAGCGCATGTGGAGGCCGTCACAGCCGAATTAGAGGTTGTCACAAACGTATGACGGATTGTCACAACCGAATTAGTTGTTGTCACAAGCGATTTTGGAGTTTGTTACAACCTGGTCTAATTACTGTTGAGGTTTGGCTACCGAATTTGATTTTTAAATGGGATTGTGTCAATTTTCTATTAATTAAAAATTAATTTTCTAATTACATTTTCTATGTTATCGTAAATAATTACACAAAATTACAAATATGTAGGGAAACAACATAATCAGCCTTCATGGGTCACAGCCCCAAATTGTGATGTATTGTATCTGTCAACTTAGGTCCTAATATGAAGATGCTGGTATATTATCTACCCTTTGTCGTGTATATTGGCACATCTCAAACGACCGTCCATGAAACTCTTCAGAACTCGTGACATCTGCGTGCACTGCATATTGATAAATACGGGCATTATTTGGCAAATTAATCGATTCAATGTAAACCCCTATAATTACAATATTTGTTCTTACCTTTCAAACAAATCCTTAGTGAAACCGCGACTCAAGCAATTATACGTTAATTTTATTTTTTAATATAAAAAAATTTTAAAAACATTTTGAGCGTCAAGAAATTGCAGTAAAACTAAAAAATCAATGAGTGCTCGAACTCAATACCTTAAAACCTTTTTGTTACATGGTACCTGTCCGATTTCTGTGAACACATTAATAAATAATGCATGAAAAAAAGATTAGTTTTTGAGCTGAAGGCTCTTTAGCTATTGCACTTTCTTTTTTCTTACATCTGCTTTAATATTAGATGTAATATTGTTAAAATAAATAAAGAAATATTTAGCTCACTGAAATAATTTTTTATGTTTTGTCATAAACAGAGCGACGACGACCTACTTGTTTGAGTGCTGGCATACAACTAAATAAAAGCCAATATTTAGCTCACTGAAATAATTGTTTTTGTTTTATCATAAACAGAACGATGACAAAAAGTATTGAATAGTATAGATAACTTATGGCACTCCTTTTTCGCTCTCATGTAGAGAGACTGAGTAAAAGAGCATAAACGAGGCTTATTTTCTTTATATAATATTCCAATAGAAGTGCACCATTTCGACAATGTTATTACATAAAACAATATAAAAAGCATAAATGTTTTAAAACGCATCAATGTTTCACATCAAAATTGTGAATGGACCATGTTATGACAAAAAGAGAGTAATACGTTTTGAATCATTCGCCAGATGTCACCAGTGCTTTTGAGTCACACAATTCGTTCCATGAGTTCTCTATAATATTCAATACTCTTTGGCGACGACGACATGCTTGTTTGTTCGCTGCCGCTACATCAATACCATCATACTTATTTTCTGGCAGAGACTATTGTTGTACAACAATCACGTATGTGATGCTAACGCTGTGTGTTGATTGCATGTGTTCAGTTTGATAGATTGCCCTAACCGTGCCTATAGATGTTAACACATCAATAATTTAGGTTTAAATATATACAATTATTATTTTACAATTCCGTTATACAAGGTGGCGGAAACGTAAACTTCCGATGTTTTTTGGTTGTAATTTAAAAAAAAAAAATTAAAAACTTTGATTCTTCTTGTGGATTATTTTTATTTGGTCTTTTAATTTTTTTTACATCAAGTCGAGAATATGATGTCATGTAAATGACCGCCGCCACAGTTGATTGTTATTTGAGCCCTTTTTATGACATTTTCCATCACTTTGGCAAAAACTTCCGGCGATAGGTCCTCACATTCTTGACGGATATTGTCTTTAAGAGCTGTAAGAGTCTGAGGCTTGTTGACATAAACCCGCGACTTCAAAAAGCCCCAAAACAAGAAGTCTGGAGCGGTCAAATCAGGTGATCTTGCTGGCCAGTGCAAATCGCCAAAACGGGAGATTAGGCGCCCGGGAAATGCATCCTTCAGCACATCGGTTGTGGCACGTGCAGTGTGTGCCGTTGCACCGTCCTATTGGAACCACATGTTTTCGAATCCCAATGCATCAAGTTGCGGCAAAAAGAACTCGTTGATCATTGCTCTGTAGCGTGGCACGTCGTCTGGTCGATGTCGACGGCGCTTCCATGACATCCTCGGCTACAGCGGCAATATTCTCTGCAGAACGGCTACTCCGGGGTCTGCCACGCCTGGCAGTATCTCGTGTTGTGCCAGTCTCTTCGAGGCGAGCGGCTAAACGTCGCAGTGTTTCACCAGTAGGCGTTGGACGGCCAGGAAATCTGCGACGAAATTCACGTTGTGCCAAAGTCACCGACCGATTATTGGTCAAATAAATAGTCAGCAATATTCCGCGTTCTGGAGCAGTGTAACGTAACATTGTTTATTAACGTGTATTTCGCATGTGTTTACTACACAAATGTCAAAACAGAACTGACATTAGGGGCCAATCGCAAAATTTATAGCATTTTCTGATAGGAGGATTACTTTTGCGCCACCTTGTACCACCAGAATTCGTGAGAAATCATTTTTTTACATATAGGCAAATTCATTTGTTGCAATCGAATTAATGCCAAGTTGGGATTTCCACCCAGATTGATGCTAAATTCGGTTGTGGCAAAAAAAAAAGTAAGGAAAATTTTGTCTATATAATGCAGTTAACGTAGTTGCCACAACTGAATCAGTTATGATAGGAGGCTGTTTCAACCGGGACTAAATCTACTCACAACAAACTCAATTCGGCCGAACTTGCTGTTGTTCCAACCTCTTTTCCAACAACTAGTTATGTGAATAAATTTTATTTTTTATCATTCCTTAACTTTAACTATAACAACCGTCTTTTTAGACACAACTTCCTTTGCAGATGGTATATTGAATCGCTTTAACTTTGCAAACCCGAAATATTTCAGTAATTAGTTCGGGAAACCCGACGCCTGTCTACGTCTTCCAAACAGACCGATGCGCGTTATACATATAATCCTTCAAAAATATTCCTTCAACCACTTTCTTTAAACTTTTGACAAATTTCACAAACATTCACTTGTCATTTACTACTACGATATAAGAGCAATGTGGTTTTTGGTTTGTGGCGCGCCCGCAAATCTTTCGATAGCATTTGCTGGCCAGTGTAATGATACCATCCATCGTACTTGCTTTCCTAAACTCGCTTATCAGCATTGCTTTAATTTGATATTTAAATTCCATTGTTTTGTTTTAGGCCGGCCAAATGTAAAGATCTAACAACAACTGGACCTATTAAAGGAAAAAGTTATAACGAAATATGGTGTCAGTTGCCGGAGGCGTTGTACATTTACTAGTACCACCACTACTAACCACTTCCAAACAAACCGGAGAACATGGAAATGTTACCACCAACAACTACAACAATACAGTTGAACATGAGTAAGATGGGGACGACAATCATTGCCATGGAGGCGACAACAATAAGATGGTTGAATGAAAAACTAGTGTTAGACGTGTTCAGAACAAAAAATCCGGAGGTACTCCGCAAAATAACTAGAAGCCGTAAAAAGCATTTCCTTTCAGTTTCCTCGTTAAAGTGACATCTTGTACAGCTGCCTGCCACACTTACGTACATGCTAACTTACACACTTAAACACGTTACACCCAAAGACATACATATACAGTTCGTTCGCTTGTACTGACTGCCTCTTATCATAAATAGAAGTGATACCTCCGTGCCAAAAGAGTTTTGTGCCACTTTTGTAGTTCCGGCCAACATCTCCTCCAAACGAGGAAGGGAGCAAACAAACAACAAATGAGCCTACAAGTGTAATATTAACTTTTACGATGATTGTGACGCACTGCCTCCCCTGCGCCGCATCACCATCAGGACCAAGGAAAATCCTTAGGGTGAATATCATCTAAACGTCACATAAATAACTGGATACCAACAACGAATATTATAACTACAAACATGTAATCGAGTACTAGTGGTGATAATGAGACATATCCGAATACTGTATACCCACAGGCTTGAATGGAATTTGTGCGAACATTGTCTGTCCAAAGCCGATATGAAAAAACCGGTTAAACTGTTTCATCGGTTTTTACATCCATCAAATTTTCCCTGCTGAGAGAAAACTAAGTCGTGGAACTGCAAATTAAGGGTAGGTTAAAGAGTTAAACAAACCTTTTGGAAGGAAATAATATTTCGGTACAGTATTTGACGTTAAAATCAATTATGGACAAATTCAAGTCAATTATTTTTTTAAGGACATTTACTTTCTGATCTATAATTTGTAAAAGACTGACCCTGTCATAGATTGCACGAGGGCTATAGATATTTATAGATTGCAAGAGGGCTATAGTATCTGCAGGAGAAACCCACTTGTTGTGCAATTGCGACCACAGGCACCACGGGTGCTCTGCGCACTACTTCCACTGATGCATTGAATCTAATATTATACTTGTTGCCAGTAGACAACATAGGCAGACAGATTGCTTCCATGTCTGCCATGACAATCGGGCATGGTCGGAAGGTGCTGGAAAGTACTCCCAAAATTCCTGTATTTATCGACTACTCGAAAGCGGAAATTCGATCGGAAATTTCACACCGGAGAGGAATTCCTGGAGCAAAGGAGTTCCTGGTAAAGAGGGAATTTCTAAACGGATAGTAAGAAACTCCCCAGGCTACGGGGTTAACGCTTGGAAATTAACGTTGTCCCTTTCTCGTAGATTACGTGGTGATTGAAGCGTGTATCAGACTTAGGGATGCCAGATTTGAAATCAACAAAAAAAAGGCAGTACAATTAAGAAAATAAAAGTACACTTTCTGTTATTAACAAATCATAAAGTTCAGTACAGAAAAATAAAATTTTAAGTTAAGAAATCAGTACATAACAGTAACATTTTCTAAATTAAGAAACTAAGAGACCACAAATATATTTTTAAATAAAAACTAGTCAGGTGTTTCACATTTTATTTTTAAAAGTAAAAAGAGTGTAAACTATTCTATATTAAATTTTTTTAATACGGAATATAACCTTCTTGTTTTAATTATTTAATAACGCTTGGACACAAATGAAAGGGATTTGTTTCAGGCCTCAACCAAACCAAACAATTGTGAAAGTACTTGGACGAGGTATCACAAAACCCCGCTCGGTTTTGCCTCTATACGTAACAATTTTTTTTACAGGCCGAAGAATATTTTGGATTTGAGCCAGGGCCCTATTTCAGATTTTACTTCAATAACTCCTAAACAGCTTGAAATATTACATTACAACATTTGACAATATTGTAGATATTATCCTATATCACAATTCCGTCTAATGTATTTCTAAGGAAAAGAACACTGTTATTCAATTATTTCACGAAACGTCAAGAAAAATTTCACATATTTTTTATGTTTTGAGATCATATATGACATTTTACGACATTGATGTATTTGACAATTTTGTCGAAAGCCTTAAGTTGTACAACAACTCTTTCGTCGAAGAGTTGATCCAAGCCAGTTTATTTGATTGAATATAATTCAATTATGCCATGAATGATATGAAATGTATGAATTAAGGTTAAAAATGCAAAGTTTTTTAAATTTGTTATTTATTAAAGTAAAACGGTATTCTGTGTAAATACTTATATACGATTGTTGGTATGAATAAGAAGTAACATTTTCGTATTTATTGTTGGCATAAGAAAAAAAGTATAAAAAGAAGTACCGAGGCTAAAAAGAAGTACTTTTCCGTACTTCTTTAGGTGCTATGCAGTCCGAAGTACAATTAGGTAAAAAAGTACGCGTACTGCTGAAAACAGTACGTCTGGCAACCCTAATCAGACTGAAATTGTGAATATTAGAGAAATGACCGAGTGACTGATGGGTAATAGTCCAGAAGTCTTTGGGATCAATGTCTTCTCGGACAGTCAGGCGACCATCAAGTCTCTGGAATCAGTTTTCGTGTATTTAGCATCTGTGCAGGATTGCCGCAGATGTCCTAACGAGATGGCCCAGCAGTGCAATATTCAACTCAGTGTATGATAGAGTACATGGGCATTCCGCGCTGCAGAGCGGAAGAGCGCTCCTATTTAGTGATGCTGGAGATATGGACGAGGGGCACACATTATGGACGCTCAAAATAGCAGGAAATCCATGAATCTTCTGCCTTTAGCAAGGCCCAAAGTACCAATGCTTGGCTCTGTTTTGACGGGACACCCTCTGATTGGTAGACATGCGGCGAGAATAACGGCCAGGGCAAAAAATATCAGATGTAACGATGAGGAAGAGGATGAATCCACAACATCTTCTTTACTCATGTCAAGCACTAACCGGCAGGAGGATGTCTACTAAAGGATCCTACCTATTTAGGACTTTGGAACCGTGGACAAGTTTTTGAGCTTGTTGGAGTAAACTAAATGATTAATTCACTTATATGTAAGTGTACATAAGTATGTATATCATATCTTGTTCTTTATTTACAGGCTTATTCAAAATGATTATCAAATTGTAATATAACAATAGCTTTCCTGTTCCTTTACGGTTACGGTAATAATTATGGCCTTACAACTTTTTTATTTTATGCGAGACTCCGAAATAATTGCAAAATTTTATAAATATTAACACAGAAATACACTCCGGTTCACTTATTTAAAGGCACTAAAAATTCTATATGCAGCAGCCTGTATCTTTTGCAATTTGTAACCGATTGCAGAATTTTAAAATAGAAATGGAAGCTAGACATCTTCAGATATAGACGAAAATAATGACATAGTGGGTTCTTAACTAAATAACTTTTATGATCAATTTATATAAAAGTCAAAAATGTGCTATTTTTTTGGTTCACTTGAATAAAGGCACTTTATTATTTTTTTTTATTATTTTGAAAGTAAGCGATAATTTTTTGTAGGCAGCGTTTGTTTATTACAATTAATTACATCTTAATCATTTTACGAGTCGAAATGGCAAAGCAAAAATCTGCCGGAAAAACTAAAATCGATGTTTACCGTTCTGAAGGATATTCTAACCGCGCAATAGCTAAAAAAATTGGACGGAGCCCACCAGTTGTCGACAATTACATAAAGGACCCCGAGGGGAATGGCAAAAATTTTAAAGGAAAGGTTTCATTGTCTTTATCTACGTATGATAAAAGAAAAATCATCGGAATTGCTTCTAATTCTGCCTTATCCTTGTCAAAAATAAGAGCTCAAGCTGGAGTGGAAGCGAGCAAGTCATCAGTACGCAGAGTAATTAAGAGCTGTGAGTATCTTAAATACCTGAAATTACAAAAAAAGCCGCCACTTAATGCTCCTCGTAAGGAAACGCGGCTTCAATTCGCAAGAGACTACATGGTATGGGATGCGCAGCCAAGAGGTCATGTTAATGACGGGAGAACCGTTGTATTTACGGATGAGAAGAAGTTTAATTTAATTTGTTTCCAATTTCATCACAGCCGGGAGGGCGGCGTTATGGTGTGGTGTGCTATTACGTACTATGGCACCATCCATCTTGCATTTCAAAGTGCAAAAATGATTGGTGCAAGCTTTAAAACGTTATTGGAATCGGCTTTTCCGAAGTTCAGTGAACTATTTGGTCCCTTACTAAATACAAGTTGCTACTACCGAATTTTAGTTGTTTTAACCAATTTGAGTATTTCTAAAACCTCATTCATCGGAAATGGATGATACAACTAATAAAAAGAACAATATTAGAATTCGTGTTCAAATATTAGTCACAGAAACACTTGTTACAAATTTAGGTATGTATTCAATTTTTAACAAGAGGTTCAGCTGTTAAAGAGAAACTGCATATAGTTGAATGCTACACGAGGACTTTACAGAAAAACTGTTACTTTAAACAGGCAGTGATAACCAAAGTTGCGAAAAACAGTAAAGTGTATAGATATGATTCAGCGAAGAATACATATTATCATAAATTGAGGTGAAGTGAAACTTTTAAACACAATCGTTGAATCTGGCGCCACTATTGACGCCTTCACAAAAACAATCAAACAATTGTGGACACTTGGCTGGAGGAACTATTATTGTGGATGACAGAAATTAACTTAGACATATATATGATACCCATATATATGGGTAACCCATCCCCATTTTTGATCGAAAATATGAAAAATTTAGAAAGACTCTATTTTTGTTTTTCATATTTCATATTATGTATATATAATTTTTTATTACAATTATTATATTATAATTTATAACCCTGGTTCTAAATAATAATAATTTTGATTATATTTAAATATAAAATACACAATTTTAAAAATAAAATTATTTTTTTTAAACTTTTTTTTCTATAAAATTCATAATGGGTTAAAGCATCACCAAATGGTTGTGACAGACATCAAATTCAAGTACATAATAAGTTGAGAATACCAATATATTATTTGGTACAACCCAATTAGTTTTTAAATTTTTCGTTCATCCAACTAATAGAATATTCCCCACTACAGGATAATTTGATTGCTGGAACTAAAACTCGATTGACAGATCATATTAATTTCTTGTTGCTGTGGTTTCAACTAAATATTGCAGTTCTTGCAACCAAAACTGAATCACAAATCAATTGATATGCACAACATTTGGTGATACTGAACACAATTATTGGTAATCACAACTGAATAATGTGATAGTTCAAGGAACCGCCAAATTTTAGTTGGATGTAAATATAGTTATAACAACGAATCTCTTCTCTGTGTGTAGTAAAGGAGTTCATTGCAAGCCAAAATGTTAATATACTTGACTGGCCACCCTATTCGCCAGATCTAAACATTATCAAAAAGTCTGGGGTTGGTTATCTCGTAAGGTCTATGAAGGAGGTAGACAATTTGATCACAAGCAGTCACTAATTCAGGCCATTAAGGATGCTTGGAATCAAATTTCGATGGATCACACAAATTCTCTTTATATCTCAATGAAAATGTATTAAAAATAAAGGGAGTTGTGCCCATTACTAATAGTTCTTAAATAAAGTAAAATAAATTAAAAAAACAAAAAAACTGTTTTTCATTAAAATTAGTTAAACTGCCTTTATTCAGTTGAACCAAAAAACTAGCACATTTTTGACTTTTTTTTTATAAATTGCTCAAAAAAGTTCTTTAGTTATGACTTTTTTTTTTATATCTCAAGATGTCTAGCTTTCATTTCCATTTTAAAGTTATTCTGCAATCGGTTACAAATTGCAATAGATACAGGCTGCTGAATATGGAATTTTTAGTGCCTTTAAATAATCAATCACGTAATCAATTTTTTTTTATGACGATTAGGTGAGAAAACACAGAATGACTTTTACTTCTTTTAGTCTAGATTAGAATCACTACATGTTGGCAAATTTTGACAAAATTGACAAAAATTGACAAAATTGGGCTTCTTCACTTTTGTTACCACTTTACCGACGACAAACAATATCGTGGAAGGCAGGCGGTACAAACTAGCGTGTATTACGATGAAGGAAATGTACACGGATCACGGCAGACACATCACACAGACTGATGTTCCATGCACTCATCACTAGGTACCAAATAATACAATAGAAAGTTTAGAAGACAGTTATTCTTCCTAGCAAAAAACCCGCAACAAAAATGAAGAGAAACTCACCACTGAGAAATTTTGACACCAAAGAAATGTTTTTTTTTGTAAAATTTAGGCTGCAAGTTGATGACGTATTTCCCTTTCGTTTGATCTTTCCTTATTTTTACATGACGCCAATAACATTGGTTTGCAGAGAAATATGGAGAAAAGGCTGAGGAAACGAAAACAGCGAATGTAATGATATTGACGTATGTATATTAGGGTGTCCCAAAAATTTTTTCTTTTTCGATTTTCATGGTTGCTCAAGCTTGATTGGAAATTCTGAACGTTTTATGAATTTTATTTAAAACTCGGTCAATAACCACGATTTTCTTAATTCAAAATTTTTAAAGCAAAACGTTCATACTTCTATTGTATATGCATAAACCACCACGTTTGGCAATAATTTTGCTCAACAACGTACAACGTATTACATATTTTCAAATTCATTTTTTTATTAAAATTTAAAAAACTAATGATGAATTCTAAAAGACGGATAAATTCCAAGAAATTTTGTAGCAAATTTACGAAAATATTTATTACGTGGTACCTTATTGAGGATAATCATTGCCAAAACTGGTGGTTTGTGCATATGTAATAAAAGTTTGGACATCTACCTTCAAAAATGTTGACTTACAAATTAAGAAAATCGGGGTTATTGACCGAGTTTTAAGTAAAATTCCAAAAAACGCCGGAATACCCGATTTTTGGGGCAAATTCGCCTTGCGCGACCTCGAAACCACTTCCGAAAAATCTGTAAAAATTCTCAAAAATACTTTACCCTATAAGCTTTCAAATAAAGCTTGAGAAAAAAAAATTTTATTGATGGGACATCCTAATGTATATAACGGGTTTTTCAGCAGAGACGTTACAAAAGTAAGTCGATAGGGACAGCAAACGGCGCCATATTTTTTCCCGCTCTTTTGACATTTCTCTTCGGTAAGGTTTGCCATTTCATCATGGAAGGATATACGAGCCAACAACGAGTCGAAATTATTAAAATTTACTACCGAAATTTGGAGTCAGTGGCCTCAACTTTGAGAGCGCTACGTCCAATTTATGGTCGTCATAATCGTCCTACCAGATCAACAATTGATCGTCTAGTAGAAAAATTTGAATCCTCAGGCACAGTACAAAATGTTCCCGTGCCAGTGTGACACAGAAGTGCCCGTAGTGTCGAGAATATTGCTGCCGCTGAGGTTTCAGTTCAAGGAAGCCCAAATGTGTCTCTCACACGTCGTTCTCAAGCGTTGGGCATCTCTGTGACGTCGATGTGGCGAATTTTGCGAAGAGATCGTGGCCTACATCCTTACAAGATCAAATTGACGCAAGAACTGAAGACGCTTGACCACCATAAGCGTCGTATGTTCGTAAATTGGGCTGAGCAACAACTTGAAAATGATTCGGATTTTCATCGGAAAACCATCTTCAGCGATGAGGCTCATTTCAGGCTGAATGGCTTCGTCAATGAGCAAAATATGCGTTATTGGTCAGACAGCAATCGACACGTAATCCATGAGTCATCATTGCATCCCGAAAAAATTACGGTTTGGTGCGGTTTATTGGCCGGCGGCGTCATTGGGCCGTACTTCTGCCGTGATGATCAAGACCGGCACATTACTGTGAATGCGAATCGCTACCGTTCAATGATAACCGAATATTTTTGGCCCCAATTGGATAATATGGACTTGGAGGACATGTGGTTCCAACAGGACGGCGCCACAAGACACACAGCGAATGCCACAATCAATTTATTGGAAACCAAGTTTGGTGAACGTATTTTCTCACGAAATGGCCCAGTCGATTGGCCGCCTCGGTCGTGCCATTTGACGCCGTTAGATTATTTCCTGTGGGGCTACGTCAAGTCTATGGTCTATGCCAACAAGCCAGTGACGATTGATGAACTTCGTACGAATATTATGTTTATGCTTGAAAACCGTCGAAAATTGGGTTCAGCGTCTGGACTTCTCCAAGCGTGCCCGTGGTGGCCATGCAAAAGAAATCGAGTTCCATACATAATGGCATCGAACGTACTTTCACAGGAATAAAGAATTTCATTGGTATTTCATTATTTAAACACTAAACTTACTTTGATATGCGATTCTAGGATATGCTATCAAGGATAGTATCAAACTTGCATCCTTGCAGTTTATTTTACTTAATATCCAGTTGAACAGCCGCACGTACCCCAAACGAAACTTAGGGTTACAAAAAAAAATATAATGACGGTGATGCATTATGGGTATTATTCAGCTTCTTGAAGTTCAGAAAGTGTCGCATCAGAAGGAAGAATATTAGGCTATTTATTCAAAGCCGAGATTATGCAATTAGTAAATTACAATTTCTGTCGCAAGTAACGCTGTTACAAAAATAAAATGACGGTTTATCCAACCTCCTTCTGATTGCATAAAAAACAAACGAGAAACCTGATGCTTATTCAACTGCAGGAATTTTTCACTTAACTTTTTTTTCACAATTTAAACTTTCAAAAGATGAACAAAACTTTTCTGGCACAATCTGCATTCGATCACTTCACGAAAAGGAACGATTATTACCATCACAGTTCGTCTCCATTCCAATGAAAGTGAACCGATTTGCGGTATTGTCGTCTACTCTGCACACAAATCCATAAATATCAGAGTGAGAGAATGCATTAAATCATAAAAGAATTAAACGAAAAGAAATCATTACAACACCGGATGTGCATGTGGTTCAAAACTCCAATAAATTCGGAGATATTCAAACTGTAGACTAAAACGTAATGAAATTTCTAATGGTCGTCTGCAAGCGCCACTACAACGACGCTGTATACTTCTACGCGTTTAAAATCAGACTGAATCGACACACGCCATACTAAAATAACCAAGTAGTAGCAGTAGACATTTTTGTTGTTGTAGGCAGCAACAACAAACATTTTGTTTTTGTTTCAATCGTTGAAGTTGTCAATCTATACACGTAAGTATACCAACAACGCAGAAATACAAAAAGTACAAAAACAAGGTACAACTTAAACGATTAATGCCATGACCATGGCATACGCTTTCAGTCGGCTGCTTACGTCAAATGCAAATATGGTCAAACATCACTTCAAAGTTTCCTGAATCTTGTCGCAGCAGTGCTATCTCTTTCTTATTTTGTCTGGGACGTTCCTGGCGATATCATCAAACGTTAGTGATGAGTTTCACGAAGGGATGATGAGCGATTCACGGAGGAATCCACGTAAAATATGCAAAAATCCTGGGATGCAGCATTACGAAAAAACAGTGTGCATTGTATTATTTTAAACTGTAAAGTCGAATAATTTCAGATTCACGCGACCACTACGGCCAGCATCGCGGATTTTATACGGGAAAAATGATTTATCTGTCAAATTCTCGAAATTAGAAATTAACGGGTGATTTTCCAAGCTGGTAAAGTTGGTAAGGGTTGGTGGTACAAACTACCACATTCAGTTTGTCCATCTCATCCAAAATACAAAAAGTGCCGAAACAATATCTTAAATTTTTGACGGCCCATAAAACTTTACTGCTTGACTGAACGCAATTTTTTTTTATTGGATCGAAGTTCCCTATCCCACGTTACGGGATGGGGCCTAAATGAACAACTTGTAAACAAATTTTTTTTAACCGTATTATGCTATCACCCAGTGCACAACCCAGTATTATTCTGCATACTTTTAGGATTTCGTTGTGTAGTGTTTGAAAGTTGTACCAATTCGTTTTGTTATTTTATTTTATTGCATACATTTAGACATAATTGGTAATTATTACTAGATTTGTACAGTCAGGGACATATACACCCCGCGAAATAAATATAAAGGCAACACCATTTTTTGTTATTTTACAAAAGTTTTGGGGAATTTTCAAGTTATTATTTTATATTGTATTAGTCCTTTCAAAATTAAATACTTTTCAACAAAAAAAACTTTGACTATGACTTCTTTAAGGTGAATCAACAAAAATAAACTAATTACTAGTGCGATATATTTAGAAAGGCAAAAGATTTATTTAAATATTCTAACAAGTTTCGTAAGATGTATGATCTCCATTATCGCTGATAACTTCTACTACGTATCTTGGCAATGAGTTTATCAACGAATGAATATGCGCAGGATCAGTTGTCTTCGAATTTCATGTATTGCTGCTCTTCGATCCTTGACGTTCTTCAACTGGCGTCCTGGGAGGCAAACTTGGGTAGGTAAAATAGATCAGAGGTTCTCGTTCGGATAGAGATAAGAACTATGTGCATGCCAGTCGAGAGTTTGTATTATTTCCGGTCTCCACAAACTTTGGAGTTCTCTTAGACCGATGTACTGTTGCGTTGTCCTGCTAGGTGATACATTCTCGGACACAAATTTCCTCTCCAGAATTTACTAAAACGACTTTCAATAGTCGAATATAATACTCGGAGTTCATTTTTGTGGAAACGAAATATATTGGAGTGGTTCCTCTATAACTCATACCTACCCATACCATAAGGCAGCTACCGCCAAAATTTCGCCGCTGTTGCATAATTTTGGAAAAATCTCTGGAATTCCAATACTTTTCAGAGCCATCAGGTATTTTCAAATAAAATTTTTTCCATCAGAAAATATCAGCCCTCGTCCAATCGGGCTAAAACCAAGTTTTTCATACTTTTTCCCATATGACAGTTTCAAGTCGCGTTTCATTTTTTGTTGAACACGACCCAACCTTGCTCCCAAGATCAATTCAGCAACAATTTCCTTATCGCCGAAGTATTCTTTAACAGCAATCTCTCTTTTGGCGCTGCCCGTGATCAGTGGTGCCCTTCCTCGTCGTTTTGTGTTTCCATATTGGCCACCTTATTTTATAAAATTGTCAATGAAACAACTAGATATTTTCTATCGCCTCGAAATTTCCCGATTGAACAGCCGTTCATTATGATAATCTTAAATTTTTCTCTTTTCTTCTTTACTTAGGTACTTTCCTCCAGGTATTCTTTATAAATTATTTTTTTTAATTTGACCTACGTTAATTTTAAAACAATAAAATAACTAGCAAAGAAAACTGACTTCTGTTTAAATTCAGATTTATTGCTGTTCGAATTCGGGTTCTTTTCCATGTTGCCTTTATCTATATTTCGCACAAGAAACAGAAAAAACAACGTCACTTTTCATTTAACTTGTAAAAGAGATCGCATGGTTATATTCTCTGACATAATATACCTAATGACACATACATTTATGCATTAAAATTCTACATCTAAAACCCAGTGCATTGAGAGTACCGAGAAAAAATACATTGCCTTTATAATTATTTCCCTGGGTGTATAAGGGTTGTGTTCTTTCATGTTGGCTTTGTGATAGTCATGCCCATGTGAAGTGTGCTGGCTTCAATGGAAGGCATTATGACAATTACGGCTAAGGAAACCGGGCTTCGTTGAACATGTTGGAAGTGTAGGTAATTCGATGTTGACTTTTATAATCTATTTAAGGAGGCCAAGAAAGGATTTCTAAATGTAAATTCTGATTTTGTTTATATTAGTTCCAAACTTAAATCGTTGGAGGATATGTTTGATACTTTAAGAAAAGACTGTCCAAATTATCCAAGTTAGGAGTTACTGGTAAAATTAAATTACGATCACTAGAAGCTTTTATTCCGTCTTGGGGAGCATCTCGTCCTCCCCAAGATGGAATAAACGCGTATAGTGATCGTAATTTAATTTTACCAGCAACTCCTAACTTGGATAATTTGGACAGTCTTTTCTTATCTCCGAAACAGTCGTCGTCTGTTCTTCCTTCATCCACAGAAGTCAGGAACCGTAATCATTATCAGTTTTATTATAAAAATTATATATTAATGATTATATTTATTATAACCTTTAAAGATTCTTTTCAATTGTAATGATTAAATTTGAGTAATATTAAAAAAATCAGCTCATAATCATTTTTTTTTACCAAATAAAAACATGAATTATTATTTTTAATTCAGAACGTTCATTGAATTCAAGTAATTACAAAAAATTTACTACCATAATAAACAATACCAATTTAATAATTTATATTTTTGTATATGCATTGCCCCCAGATCGGGCTCTGGAGTATATTTAATAAACATCTATGCTGCATTTGTACAGCTTTATAAATTTAATTAGTTCAAATCAATTTAACACTCACATAAGATAACAATTTACTGACAATTTTTTAATAAAAAAATTACATCAATTTCGTATTATTTATATACTAAAATCTATGGTCTAATTAAATCAAATTTTTTTTATAAAACAATAATTTTAAGATAGCTACCTCAATTTTTTGGTGTTTGACGTTAGTGCAATATCTTTTTACGATATGTTAGTATTGTGTCTTAAATCACCGACATTGTGCGTTGTATTTTTACTGATTTAATATTTGCCCGTCTGTATATATAATAGATGACTGGAATCCCATTTGTTTCTTGGATATATTTTCTTTGTCCAGGTATATAAACGCCTCGGGTGGGACAAACCCTTTTCGGAATGCATCGCTTAAATAATTTGGATTTGTATAGTAGGGAGCCATTATTAAATTGTTGTCAATTCGAATTACATTTGCCTTATTATACAATTACTTATATAAAATATAGTTTGTGTACAGACTTTGTGCTGTTCTGTACAGAGAAGTTGAGGGTCTTAAACATTTCCTTTCGAATATCCTTAATTTTTCAATGAACGGCGGCAATAAGTTGAACCAGTCAGGACAACCATATATTAGGACAGGACGAATTAACTTTTGGTACGTAATAGTTTTGACACGGGAATTTATATGTTTGGAATGAAAAAACGCCTGTATACTTTATAAAAAAGCTTTCCTTGGCTTTGAGAGTATCTCCTTTATATGTTCATAAAAGTATAGGTATTTGTCCAGGGACACCCCTAGATATTTAATTTTGTGTTTGATCTCAAAAGGTTTGATTAGATTCCGAATTGTTTCCAATTCCGTTTTACGTCGTTATTACATTTTCCTACTGGTGGCCGAAATAGAATAGTCTCGCACTTCTTAGTGTTTATTTTTAAATGCCAACAAAGGGCATTTAAAGTCTGAGTTGTGAAGTCCTTCATTAATATTAGATATTATCTTATCAGCATGATAAATAACAATACTGTTGGCGAATGCCGACTAGTTTGATTATTATCGTTTTCATCGAAATCCTTATATGAATGTATTGATTCCATAAAAGCTCCTATTGCATCATGCATTTCCGCTTGGTCCGTATTAACCTTTTCTAGAGCTTGCGTGTTTATTCCAGCTTTTCTTAGTATATTCCTTTCAGATTCGTGCACAACTATTTTAGTTGAATTGAGTGGTTTAATTTTTTAAATATTTTCCTACTTTGGAACATTCTTATTGGATCTCTATAATCTAATCTCTCCAGGTTTTCCTGACTTTATCTATTACCTATTAATATAAAATTTTCATTCAATAGTTTTTTAATCAGTTTGAGTTTTGCTTTTAAGGTGTTTAATCATTATTGTTTAAGTCTTGTTTCTAATCTATTATGTCTTTTTATCATCGTTAATATTTTACTTTTATCTCTGTGTAATTTTTTATTATGCTGTTAGAAAATTTTGAAAAGACATCTTTGCCTTTAAATTTTGTTACCGTACTTTCAATGGCCTCTGATATTATAAATTGTAATCTAGTTATATATGCATATATTCCATCATTCGTTATATATCGATAGTTGGGTATAACTGTTTCTAACTTGATGTTCTGCATTACCACCTTCTCAAACTTTTTCCAGTTTGTCCTATTAAAGTTAAATTTGAACGTTGTCCCCTCATTCAAAGTTGTCATAACATTCGTCGCACTCAATTTTCCCATTTAATTCCACTGCGGTGTGGTGGCTATCGTAATCCAACGTTTTGATGCAGTTTGACATTTCGTTGACTCTCAGTATATTTAGCCTGGAATCCGTTATGTATAAATCGTGGAATGAGCCCGATCGAGGAAAGGATGGTGCTACAGAAGCGTAAAGCTTGCATCTGAATTCTATTTCGTTTTCCGACAACCACTCTTTTAGGCTATTGCCTATTGCGTTATTAACAGTATTACCCCATTCTGTGTGCTTGCAGTTCAAGCCTCCCTCTTGTACATAGTAATTATTTGAATTTTGAAGATTCAAAGAATCAAATAGTTTTTGCAAATCTGCTCGTATTGAATTTTTATTGCCGGCCGGATAGTACGCACAGCTAATAACTAAAAATTTGTTGCAGTCAACATGTATCTTTATGGCGCATGTCTCTAAAGCATCTAGCGAATATATACTTTTGTTATCGTAACTGTAGTATATTGTATGGTATTCTTCATTAATATAATAGTTCCTTAGATGTGCTGGAACTAACTAGTACATAATATATAGCGAAAGGAACTTCGTTCCAACCGGGTGTCCCATGACATCTCATGTAATTTTTTTTTTTATAGGTTTGTAGCACTAAGTTTATCTTTTCCAAAGCCCACTTTTCTCGCGCGTATGCAAATGAAAGAAGATCTTTAAAAAACTAGAAATTGTCAAGGAGATTTTTAAAATTTTTTAACTTTGAGTGGTTGAAACTGTGGGAAGTAATAAAAAATATCGGCAAAATCTTCAGACATACATTCTAACTTCGGTAAGTGTATAGAATGCGTTAATCACATTATTTCAGATACCACTAGTTATGAATTAATGTAGGGTGGAAGTCGCCTTCATGAGTTTTGAAAGACTTTGGTCCATATGTCTTCTCGTACTTCCTTTACACAGACAGCACGATTTCGCTCAGGTTCCAGCTAATGCTGAGGAGCTCTTGCTGCTTCGGCACACAATTGAACTCTGGGCTCCTCAAATTGCCTACTTCGTCGTAATGATCGATAGCACTCGTTGGTGCATAAGTTGACTTATTCGTAGTCATCATACAATTATGAATTACCGAGCACGTCAGTACAATTTTCTTGGGGTTTTCGGCATCCAGGTAAATTGGGTTTCGAGGAACGCGAAACTGCGATGAGATGATGCTGAGCACATTCTCTATAATCCGACGTGCACGACTCAGGCAATAATTGAACACCGGATGTATCAATGTCAGACCACGTTGACCAAACGGATTCAGAAAATGTCCTATATCAATTGCGATTATAGGATCAATTCACAAAAGGGGATACCATTCAAAAAGTACTTGTCGCTAGAGAATAAAATAGTGAGATTAAAACGGAGTCTTAAAGTATTCAAACGCCTAGCGAGGAAAAACAGTTCATAAATGAGGAGTCATTAGCTTTATTTCAATCATTAGTTGACAATCGGTTAAAAACAAGCAGTAGAAAAAATATGGAATCTGCCAGTTAACTTTATTTTGCAAATGTGGATGTGATGGTTCTTCTGGACAAAAACAATTCAAGCCATTTGTAAGTGAATATATTTCGGACACAGTGTAATGTGGTTTTGTCTAGGGCTGAGGTAAGCTCCACCAAACCTTCGAAAAAGGAACAGAATAGTGTACCCTTTTTCTGGGGTTCGAATTCAGATTCTTTATTGGTATTTAATTTACAAAGTAATTTGATTTACAGGAATAACATCAACTACTTCCCTCGGTGAGAACACTAGTCTTGGTTGGCAACACTCTTCTGGGGGCACTTGTCTCGGCTTGAAAACAATCTTCAGGGCACTCGTCTCGGCTTGACAACACCCTTCCGGGACTACTAGCATTGGCTTGAGAAATCGCCTGGGGCAGGTTGCGAACTGGTAGATTCTAAGGTGATGCTGGTTCGGTATTTGCTTTACATGCCCGGTTAGAACGGTTCAACATCGGTTATCATCGGCTGGTTTACATGGGAACAGTGAGCCGAAGCTCCTGTGTAGGACCAGTGAGCCGAAGCCTCTGTGTAGGAGCAGTGAGCCGAAGCCCCTGTATAGGAACAGTGAGCCGAAACCCCTGTGTAGGAACAGTGAGCCGAAGACCCTGTGTAGGAATAGTGAGCCGAAGCCCCTGTATAGGAACAGTGAGCCGAAGCCCCTGTGTAGGTACGGTGAGCCGAAGACCCTGTGTAAGACCAGTGAGCCGAAACTCCTGTGTAGGAACAGTGAGCCGAAACTCCTGTGTAGGAACATGTGGAGCAAGATGAAGAAGCGAAAGGACTATTACAAGACAGAAATAATCCAGATCTGTATATGGAATAATTGCAAGCCATTTCCAATCAAATGAACAATAATTTTAATTTACTTTTACTGTTATTGAAGTAAAAAGGAAAATAATAAAAATTTTAAAAACTTCCTACTCTTACAAAAAATATTTGCGATTAGTGTTTGAAATTGTCCGAAAAGCAAACGGTTCTATCACTCCCCAGTACATCCGCTTCTCCTTGAAGCATTCATTGTCATTTCATTAATCATTCATTAATTCACATAGATAGCATTATCATAGCCAGGGTTCGTATTTCGTGGACGCACCGTTTCCGCGCTATAGTCTCGTTTTTATTTTAGCGATTTTCTTATTTTGGCGATTTTTGTAAAAAAAATCTTCCATACGAATTGACCACTTTATGAAACATCCTTAGAAACCTGCAATAATTTGTTATTTCCGATTGGACGCTCCGTTTGCGAAATATAGAAATCTTTTCTACTTTCTTCACATTTTCGATCAAACAGGGGTGGGTAGCTACCCATTATTTTCCCAATTTCCCTGAGGGTAATGAATAATCGTGATGAGTAATTCCCCATCGTCGTGGGTAGCTACCCATTATCCTTCAGGCTAATGGGTACTCGTGATGGGTAATTCCCATTGTCGTGGTTAGCTACCCATTATTTTCCCCATTACCCTGTGGGTAATCGTGATGGGTAGCTTCCCATTTTCGAGGGTAGCTACCCATTGTTTTCCCCTACCCTGTGGGTATTGGGTATGCGGTCATTACACATTCCCCACGACGACGTGTATTGGTTACACATGGGGGGGGGGGTAAATACGAACTCTGGTAAAAAGTTCACCTCAAGTCCGGTTCGGCAGTTCGAGATAAGCTAGAAACCATTTATTTCGTACTTTTCTACTCTAATTTGTCTTTCATAAACCATACATACCTAGATGTATATGTATGTATATTGCTTGGCAAAAATAACTGTCATAGCTAACACATTTCTTGAAATCAGTATAGTGATAATTGTTCGTCAGTTGCTCTAATAAAGAAGTCGATTTTTAATTCATACTTTGTTTCAATATTTCTTTTGGAAAAAGTCTGCAAAAAAGCTTGATTACTTCAGCAGTAATCATACGGTGACTAAATTGCCAATACCTAAAGTAAACACCTTAATCGTGTTGCATAGTATAATTAGCGTAAATCAAACGAAATCCACTTGAAGTCAGCATAATTTTTAATTATATGCATATAATATATTATACATAATATGTATATCCTTAACCAAATACGTGTATATGAACGCATGTATGCTTCCGCTCCCAAATCCCTCTTGCGACATATGGTACATACATATTAATATAAATACAGTATATATCTTATACCACTTGATAAACACATATAAGAATTTGTACTAGAATTCAAATGTTGCTAGAATAATATATTCAAATGGTTTCGTGTAACAGCAGCAGCAACTTCATGGTAAGAATTATTAAGTTTTAATGAAATAATGAAAAGACACATATTAAATTATTCACGCAATTGTGTGAATGCTTATGAATATAAACCATATATTAAATTAAAGTGTTGAGATTGAGTTGAATCTTACCTACCTCACACTGTTGCATAAAAGTACAGGCTCTGTCTTATCCTGAAATGAAAACACGAACACAACCACACCCTAACATCATCCACTTCCGTCAGCGTCGCAATCGCCATTGCTATCATCACCGCCACCGCCACCGCCATCTGTATCTTAATCCTTTGTAAACCATTCAACGCTTTGTTGGTAAATCCCTTTTTGAGATCATAAGAACGGAAACAACTTGGAAGTGACTTACTTACTTGCATGTATGGGTTTTGCGTTTTAGCCTGTTTGTGTTTGTGTTTAGCAGGTGTATTTACTGTACCCTACACAGTGTTGTGTGTTACAACTTACCTGCTATTTTCCTAAATATACCTTCCTAATATTTTAGTGCGAGATCCGGTATAAGAAATATATACACAGAAAAAAATATATATCAATTTCAATTAAAAAATTTGTTTATTTGATTAATTGATTTTGGTGTAATCACGAAAATTATAATATTAATTAAAGGTATTTGTAAATTTGTCAAAAAAACTTCAATTAAAAATTTGTAAATTTGATTAAAACATTTATTGAATTTTTTCAAAAATATTGATCAAGTATGTAATCAAGTTAATTACAAAAATTATTGATAATTATTGATTTTTTTCGCGATTTTTGATTAAATTTTGAATTGAATCAATTAAAACCGTTATTGCTTTTTTCAGCATGAAACCCCAACCCCCTTGCCACGTCTCGTGAAAAAACTAAAATGTTCTATTTTTAAAGCGATTTTATTCAATGTTTTGCAGATACACATGTACTTATATCTATAAAAAATTTAATTTCTTGGAATTTGGATTCATAATCGGAACTAATGTCCGGTTCTCTTAAACTATAATTATATATTAAACATTTAATGTTTAAACGGTTTGTATTGAATGCAAAATAAATACATAAATTCCATTACGTTGGCCCAAATTATTTTCATTTTGTTTTTATAACTTGAAAGAGTGGAACTGCTCTGGTGGTTCTGCAGAAACATTCAATTTATCTGCTCCTTCCGCAGCAACAATCACTCCATTGTCGCATTCCATCTCTTCTGCATATTCACAGATTTGTTGGAGAAGTGTATTCCTTTTGTCCAATTTAGGGCACTCTTGTTTTATACGTTCAAAATGTCTAAGAAGGTGAGTCTTAAAGTTTCTTTTTACGTGAAATTTCTGAATATAATTATCGTGTAAACAATTGTACGTGGCATAAGGCGGCAAATTGTGTCGTTTCAAGTGCATAAAAAATGTTTGTGGACAGCCACATTTTTCATTGCAAACAAAACACTCAACGCAAACTCTAATTTCCAATAAAATTTATTCAAAACACTTGCCAATTAAACACAATTACAAAACACGCAGTTTTAATCACGAAACAAGACAATTTAATATAATTATTCTTTAAGTTCACAAAATAAAATCTTTCAATCATCAACAAACGAATTAAAAATAACAACAGTGTTGCATATGAAAGACTATAGCCGTACGAAAAGTGACGACGACGGCTGGTGACTCAGCCGCCCCATATATTGCCTGCCAACGGCGCAGTAAAATTCAACTTTCTGTACAATACTTGATCACAATAATTGTTGTTTACAAAAATTGTTTATATTAAGGTTTGGTAAGAACATATCATGCATATTTATATTAACTTAGAATGATTCACATAAATAATTCGATTATGTACTCAAAAATTACACGTTCTTAGTGCCGTAGACTTCCGCCTTGCCAACTCCAAGTTCTGTTGTAAACTCAAAATATAAATTGTAAATATGAGTCAAAATTTCATAGATTCAATTAATTTTTAATTGAATTAATAATCAAACTAGTCGGCATTCGCCAACAGTATTGTTATTTATCATGCTGATAAGATAATATCTAATATTAATGAAGGACTTCACAACTCAGACTTTAAATGCCCTTTGTTGGCATTTAAAAATAAACACTAAGAAGTGCGAGACTATTCTATTTCGGCCACCAGTAGGAAAATGTAATAACGACGTAAAACGGAATTGGAAACAATTCGGAATCTAATCAAACCTTTTGAGATCAAACACAAAATTAAATATCTAGGGGTGTCCCTGGACAAATACCTATACTTTTATGAACATATAAAGGAGATACTCTCAAAGCCAAGGAAAGCTTTTTTATAAAGTATACAGGCGTTTTTTCATTCCAAACATATAAATTCCCGTGTCAAAACTATTACGTACCAAAAGTTAATTCGTCCTGTCCTAATATATGGTTGTCCTGACTGGTTCAACTTATTGCCGCCGTTCATTGAAAAATTAAGGATATTCGAAAGGAAATGTTTAAGACCCTCAACTTCTCTGTACAGAACAGCACAAAGTCTGTACACAAACTATATTTTATATAAGTAATTGTATAATAAGGCAAATGTAATTCGAATTGACAACAATTTAATAATGGCTCCCTACTATACAAATCCAAATTATTTAAGCGATGCATTCCGAAAAGGGTTTGTCCCACCCGAGGCGTTTATATACCTGGACAAAGAAAATATATCCAAGAAACAAATGGGATTCCAGTCATCTATTATATATACAGACGGGCAAATATTAAATCAGTAAAAATACAACGCACAATGTCGGTGATTTAAGACACAATACTAACATATCGTAAAAAGATATTGCACTAACGTCAAACACCAAAAAATTGAGGTAGCTATCTTAAAATTATTGTTTTATAAAAAAAATTTGATTTAATTAGACCATAGATTTTAGTATATAAATAATACGAAATTGATGTAATTTTTTTATTAAAAAATTGTCAGTAAATTGTTATCTTATGTGAGTGTTAAATTGATTTGAACTAATTAAATTTATAAAGCTGTACAAATGCAGCATAGATGTTTATTAAATATACTCCAGAGCCCGATCTGGGGGCAATGCATATACAAAAATATAAATTATTAAATTGGTATTGTTTATTATGGTAGTAAATTTTTTGTAATTACTTGAATTCAATGAACGTTCTGAATTAAAAATAATAATTCATGTTTTTATTTGGTAAAAAAAAATGATTATGAGCTGATTTTTTTAATATTACTCAAATTTAATCATTACAATTGAAAAGAATCTTTAAATTTCTGAATATAATTATCGTGTAAACAATTGTACGTGGCATAAGGCGGCAAATTGTGTCGTTTCAAGTGCATAAAAAATGTTTGTGGACAGCCACATTTTTCATTGCAAACAAAACACTCAACGCAAACTCTAATTTCCAATAAAATTTATTCAAAACACTTGCCAATTAAACACAATTACAAAACACGCAGTTTTAATCACGAAACAAGACAATTTAATATAATTATTCTTTAAGTTCACAAAATAAAATCTTTCAATCATCAACAAACGAATTAAAAATAACAACAGTGTTGCATATGAAAGACTATAGCCGTACGAAAAGTGACGACGACGGCTGGTGACTCAGCCGCCCCATATATTGCCTGCCAACGGCGCAGTAAAATTCAACTTTCTGTACAATACTTGATCACAATAATTGTTGTTTACAAAAATTGTTTATATTAAGGTTTGGTAAGAACATATCATGCATATTTATATTAACTTAGAATGATTCACATAAATAATTCGATTATGTACTCAAAAATTACACGTTCTTAGTGCCGTAGACTTCCGCCTTGCCAACTCCAAGTTCTGTTGTAAACTCAAAATATAAATTGTAAATATGAGTCAAAATTTCATTGATTCAATTAATTTTTAATTGAATTTTTTGAAACAATTCAATTATATTTTTAATTGAAATTTACAGGCCAATATTTGTTCTGTGTAGTTACGAGAATATACCCCACAAAATTTAAAAATAAATGTTGCCTACTTTCGCTTTTGCGCAACTGTGGAGTTGACAGGTATAAATAGGTGAGTAAATAGTTTCTACATACCCTCATCAGTTATTTAGGCGTATATTAGTATATCAAATGAAAGCTTGTTTTATTCCTAATCCAGCTGAAACCTACCCTATCAAAAAGTTGGTCCAATCCATGGTTCCCTAGATTTAAGTTGCAGATTTTCAATGTGAGCGATGAAAGCAGCGTTACCACATATTGCAACGCTAATAAGAGTGACAGAGATGTGTTGCATGCGCAACTCCATGCGACAGACAATGACGACGAGAGACAGATGTTGTAACATCTACTTTGTAAAAGAGAGTCGGAAATGCTTCGTATACTGTGTAATAGAGAAAGATGACTTGACTGTTTTCTCATGTAGTGGTGACTCCTTAAATACTGATAAATCCAAGCTAGCCCAAGTATTGAAGTCTAATGTCAAAACTATTGAGCCTACCGATATCGGTACTGAAATAATATACACTGTTTATTACTTGTATATAATCGGCTCATCTATGGCGCAGACATTTGATAAGATTGCTGAATTTATGTTAATAAAATTGTGCTCTACTCTGAAATTCACATCATTTTTGACAGGCACCTAACACCCTCTGTCAAAGACTGGGAACGTCAAAGTCGGCTGGAGTGCGACAGACCGTACGTCATCCAAGGGCCTCTTTAACCAAGGCCTAGCAAATTTTTGGAAGTCTAAAAAATGTCTGTTTCAAAGAAGTCCTGGTTCAATTCTTAGCCAATTACTGGGAAAATGACCACCTAGTGCCAATAATTCGAAATAAAAATAAAAATACGTTGATGATGTTCCATATATCAAAAGCACCTCAGAGTTCGAAAATAATGGTCAAAGCGAATGACACCGATGTCTTAGTAATTTTATTGGCCACTATCCCCAAATTTCGGAGAATCAAATTTGGTAGGAGACTCAAACAAGAAAAGTAACAAGAAGGATTTTGATTGTACAGTTACAGAACTGGCAATGAAATTGGGTCCTACTTTATACTTGCGCTTTCCAAGTTTCCACGCATTTACGGGCTGTGATTATACAGCTGCATTTTAAAACAAAGGAAAACTCAAGCCTTTCAAAATATTGTCCAAACGAACGGATTTCCATGAAATATTCGCGACGCTCACGGACCCAATAGATCTACTCGTAGACCAAAAAATGCAACGTGTTCAGGAGATTAATGCTCTTCTGTATGGGATCAACAATTTTTATAACATCAATGATACCACATATCAGTTGTTCCAAAAACCATATGCCACATACAAGATAGAGAGAATTTTATAAAGAAGATTAAAGGTATGGACTCCAATCTGATACCACCATGCTGGTAGCCTCTCCAACAGAAAATTTTACGCACAATCTATGTGAATTCAATGTGGCTTCATGCAATCGATAAAAGCTGCGTTAAACTAAAACCTGAAGATTGTGGCTGGTTTTTGGATGGCTATTGGAAGTCCAGATGGTTCGGAGGAGAGGATATTAGAGGAAAAAGAAAACGATGAAGAATTTGAATTAGATTTTGACGTAGCCACACTCAGAATTAATTTTTTACTGGGCTATTTTGTTTTTGATAAATTTATGTATGAAGAAAAATTATTTTATTAAATGGGTATAGGTGTTAATATTTAGTCTGCATTGACTTCAGTATTTAATCTACACAACGCGCTTACGCTATGAGAAAAATCTTCATTAAAAATAACTCCCTTCAGCATTGTCTGTCGCATGCAGTTGCGCGCGTAACGCATCTCTGTCACTCTCATCGCTCACATTGAAAATTTGCATCTTAAATCTAGGCAATCATGGATTGGACCAACTTTTTAATAAGGCAACCTGATGCAGTTGGATTATGAATAAAATAAGCTTTCATTTGATATAATATACGATTAAATAACTGATGAGGGTAAGTAAACAACATTTACTCACCTATTTATATCTGGCAACTCCACAGTTGGGCAGAAGCGAAAGTAGTCGACCGTTACTTTTTCTAATTGGTGGGGCAATTCTAGTAACTAGTGTACGATTTTTTTAAATAACAAATGAGGGAAGTAGATTGAATTAATTTAATAAAAAAATGCAATTATTTAATATCAAACGCACGCAATTTAATTAGGCAACCTATTTGCAATGTGTCAATGTGGACATTATCTATCAAATATTTCTCATCACCAACAAATAATAGATCAGGGTATATATTTCTTATACCGGATCTTAGACTATTTGGAGTCACTAATAACGAGGCCTACAATTTTACACCGTATACGAACAGTTTCGAGTTGACACGTTTTTTCATTTATTACATAGATTGTATTGCCAGCACTAAGCCTTGTGACAGATCAAATGTCGTTAATATCGTTGCACGATATCTCTGTATCTATATAATAACTTTGCTTGATTTAGTAGATATTACAGGATTATCAATCGAAATACCTTGCATATACACATTTTATTGTTAGGTTGCGTTTATACAAACTGATATCATATTCTGACCAACTAGCTATTGAAGTGGAGGGCAGTATGCCAACTTCGCGACATTTTTAATAAACAAAATTTTGTAGCTCCATACATTTGGTCCATAATTTTGTTTTATTTTTTCACGGAATATTTTTACTCTGAGTTCTCCGAATTAAGAGGTTGTCTCAACCGAATTAGAGGTTGACACAACCGAATTAGAGGTTGACACAACCGAATTTAGATAGTGTCACAAATTAATTATTAACGTTTTTTATTATTAAATGATGATGTATTTTCCTGTATTCTTATAAAAAAATTCAAAAAGCGAGAAAATAAAGTCATACATTTTGGGTAATTTTGTTAATAAAGTCATACATTTTGTAAATTTGTTGTACATGCCTCTTCCAACCTCTTTCAAGTCCCAGCCGTCACGGGACACCGCACTAATTCTGATATTCGGCTGATGTATCGGTTGATTTAGGTCCTAACCAATTCTGTATACACACGATTGCAGCATATCTCACATGACCGACCATGAAAATCTTGAAAACTGTTGATATCTGCTTCAATAATTTCTGCAAAATAAGATGTTTTAATACAAAACATATTTTACTTACCTTTCTTAATATCAGCAAACAATTTTGAAATTTTTTATTTTTTTTTAAATAACATTTGATTATAGAATTTTAAACGTCATATGTTAAATACATGGCATTAGCTCGTGGTAACCGAATTGAATATGAATTCGGTTGTACCCACAGAATTCATGAGAAATTCGGTTACAGCAACGGAATTGACGCCAAATTCGGTCGTTGCAACTGAATTAAAGCTAGATTCGGTTACTGCGACCGAATTGATACCAAATTCGATAGTTACAACCGAACTGATGTCAAATTCAGTTACTACAACCGAACTAATGCCAGATTCGGTTACTCCAACCGAATTTGGTACCTATTTCGGTTCTTGCATCCGTATTTATTTCAAATTCGGTTGTTCCAACCGAAATTTTAGAAAATTTAGTTGACTGAACGAATATAATTGGAGATTCAGTTGTCACAACCGAATCAAATAAGAAACGGGGTTGCTTCAACCGAATTTCGGTTGTGGGGACTAAATTCGGTCGTAACAACCTCAATTCGATTGTGGCAACCTCAGTTCGGTGGTAACAGCCGAATTTATGGTTGCTACAACCTCTTTTCAATCAATTAGTTCTCTGAGTGTATTTTCTTCCCCAGATACGGTCGTTTTTGCTTCAAATCTATGTCGAAGTATTCCGAGAGCAGTGAAAAACACTGTATATTATTTTTTAAGTCATGGAATTATAACCCTATACTGACACTACTACCTGAAAAAGACAAACAAAAAGACCCGTGTCAGACAGTTACAACCATTTTAAAGTTTTGAAAATTTTGACCTTGAAGATGAAGTTTTTTGATTTTATGTGTTTACAATTTTTGTTCTCTATGACAAGACCTACAACTTTTCCTCAGAGAGTAAATCAAAATTTCGAACGGTTTGCAAGATATGAGCCTGAAAAAATTATAATTTTTTTGCAAAAATGACACCGAGGCCCCATAAAAAAAAAGTGCATGACTTTGGGCAAAACTAGTGGTGCCCGTATATGGTTATATTTTTTCGTGTTGCACGGCGTAATATTCGCTGTTGCTCGTTTTACCCTTGGATTATTCACCCGGAGAAGTTCACTGATTTGATTGCTCCTTGGTGGCCGGTTTGTTGTGGTGGATCCATTTTACGTCTACCGTTACGAAACGGAGAAAATACTCGGATTGCGGATGAGCGTCGCCAAACACTCATGTGGCACGGCGCTCATATTGTCGGGTGGGAATAAACCCGGCACCTATCGCGCGAATGGTTTGTTCATGTCCAAATATTTATGTCATTATACATTATAACCCATTGTCAACTCGAAAGCGGAACCACTATTCGATCAACTCGAAAGCGGAACCATTGTTCGATCGGAAATACCTCAGTCTCATACCGGAAAGTAAATCCTAGAACAAATGATTTCCTGGTATAGAGGGATGTGTTTATTTCTATCACGATGGGTCGAAAATTAATGATACGACATCGAAGCTAGGGAAATAGGGCTGTCCCTTTCTCGTAACTACCTAAACATTGTAGCGTGTATCAGGCGGAATGTATGTCTATTAGAGAAGTGACAGACTGGGTGAGGGCAGTCATTGGGGTCAATGTCTTCTCTGATAGTCAGGCGGTCATCAACTCCTTGTAATCGGTATTCCTAAATGTAACATCTTTCCAGGACTGCCGCATACCTTGTAACGACATGACTCAGCAGTAAAATATTCACCTTCTGTAGGTTCCTGGGCACAGGAACATTCCGGGGAACTACAGAGCGGATGGGCTGGTTGGACTAGGAACTACCTTGCGGGTTCCACAGGAATTGGACTGTATTAAAATGCTCCTAGCGGTTTGTAAGCATAGAGGCGGGTCAACAAGTCCGTAACTTTTCGAACTTTCCTCGTAGTTATATAAAATGTAATACTGCTCACATCAAGTACCACCTGTTAATAGACTACTGTAAAATTTTGAGCCAATTCAAGTTTTTAAAAATGGAAAAAGTGAAATTCGGGTGGTCATTAAACATTATTTTTTGCGAAAAAAAACTTTCGATCAAACCAAGGAAAAGCCTGATAAATACTATGGGGACTCTGCACCATCGATTTCAATGGTATAAAGTGGTTTGCTGACTTTTGTTATGGTCGCACAAGTACAAATGACGCTGAACGTTCTGGACGGCCAATTGAGGTCAGATCTATGTTGGCCGATCGAAGCGTATAAGTGCGTGGGATTCTTGATGCCATAAGCATTTCATATGGCAGTGTGGTTTCGATTTTACATGATCAGTTAGGTTTAAGAAAGCTGTCTGCAAGATGGATGCCGCATTTGCTCTCAATTGACCATAAACGCACGGGTGCACACGTGTGTAGTCTCAATGCCAAAATTCCATGAATTGGACTACAAATTGGTACCTCATCCGCCATATTCTCCGAATTTAGCCCCATATTTCCTATTTCCAAACCTAAAATGGCTCCATTGAAAGAGATTTAGCTCCAAGGATGAAATTATTGGTCAAACAAATGCCTAATTTAAGGACCTCGAAAAATCCTATTTTTTGGAAGGGATACAAAAATTGGAGAATTGGTTGAAAATGATTTTTTTTGCAAAAAAAAAACTGCGTTTCATTCAAAAAGTCACGGGCATATTAATCCGCCCTCGTGTCTTTCAAGAGCGCTCGTATATAATGATATAGGACAGATTGACGAGGGTTGCAGCTGGTGTACGCTCAAGACAAATGTGGACGGTAGTGAATAGTAGGAGATCCATTGACAAAAAAATCAAAATGAGTCGTTCATCGACTGCCACAAACGCCTATTGTGTACCCGCTCTGTTGAGATGCCTGTATCACGAGTCACTTCACTTAATTTCATTCTCCGATCGCTCAATATTATTTCATGGATTTTGTCGTCACTTTCTGTCGTTAAGACCTCTATTGGGTGACCTGAATATTCAGCGACACTTGTGCTTGTACAACCACAACGGAATTCAGTGAAACACTTTTTAAACTATTGAAATTGGGTGTGCCGATTCCCTTTAGTATTCATCAAGCCCTTTCTTGGTTTCGGTAGGGGTTTTTTACGCAAAATAGAATGAGTGATTTGCACACGAAACTTACTTTTCCCATTTTTTCTACATTCACTAGGTTTAATTCTCAGTAAAGGTGTCGCTGAACCATTTCGTACGAGGTGAGGCCTCAGGCTTGTCGACAACCTATCATGCGATCTCTTCAACATATTAATTGAGATCATTGTGAGAAAACCTGCAGTCAACACGAATAAAACTATCAGCACCAAAATTCGCATACTGGTCGCGTCTGCTGGTGATTTGGACTTGACTGATTTCAACGAGCAGAACATCCACCCGTTTGGAGAAACGATGGAACTTTGATAACCGTTACTATTTCAAGGCTGTGGACCAGTTCAGTTATTTTGGATCTGCTGTAAACATTCTCTAATACAAGTTATCCTTGTTCATATCGCAGAATTCTGGATCATTTCGCATGCCGATGAAATATGTATAACTGGTAGTCTTCTAGAGAGAGAACGACGACAGATGAAGCATCTTATTCCGACAACGTTTTTATAAAATAAATAAATAAATAGTTTCCCATTACATTACAGAGATCTCACAGTCACTGAGCTCTGCACTCTACGGTTTTATACTCACTAATTGGGACCTACAGTTTTACATCGGTTCCCAAAGGTGTTTTGAGAAGCTTTTCCACGGCTAAGCACTCGACAGTGTCGCCGTCACTAAGCGAGGTGACCGTCGTCGAAAGAAATATCAGGTGGTCACAGAGCAGGTATCAACAACACGTTGTCATGTACAAGAGTCACGCACACTAACCATTGCACTACCGACGTATTTATGCGAATAAAAATAACGCGTTTACACTCGCTAGGCCATGTTAGCAGATCAGACCCGAAGGACACTGAAAAATAGGACGGTCAAGACTTCGCTGGAAAGACTACTTCGGGGATGGCCTGCGAGAACTTGGTGTCATCAACTGGAGGCGGAAAGCTGAAGATCGAGCTGCTTGGAGAAACATGTTATCGTCATATTGTAAGGCACTTGCCATCTCTGGGTTGTTAGAGGTCACCTAATTAAGTAAGAACTTAATTTAAGAATTAGTTTACATAACTGGACACACAATACACAGCAAATTTCGATACTCAATGTCGTGAATTTTGTGGTTTACGTTCCAAATTGTCATTTAGTTCATGGTGCCTATCATGCCATTAGTCGTCTTTTGTTGGTTGTCACGTGGCAGACCATTATTGCCCAATCCTCTCAGTTTTTATAGGTTCACACAATATATTTATAAGAAATTAATACTTTATTTAATAAAGTATTTCATTATTTTAAGTACGGAATTCCCAAATTTGAGGAAGTCAAGTACTTTACTTGGAGAAACTAAAAAGGTCTAGGTTAGGCTAGGTAGAAGTGGGTGTCACTATTGGCACGCTTAGTCCAATGAGGACCGTTATATGCCCATCGTTGAGCCTGTAAATTAATCTGGTATGTTAAAGGACGGTCAAACCATATGAGACCCCAAACTCCAGGATGTTTCTGAAGAACGGACGTGCACTAGTCCCTGGCGAACCAGATAGTTATAACTAAGTACACTTACTTACTTCAAATCGATATATCTCGATTCCTAGACGTGACCCAGCGAAACGCCGCGATACGTGTAACTTTTTTATCTAAATATTTTGCTAATTTGTGTGCATGCCCCTACAAAATTGTCAAATGGTGATACCAAAGACATATTCTATGAGCGTCTAGACGAAACGTATGACGCAGCCCTGGCAATTGAGCTGTATGAAGACGAACCAGCACGGATTCTCTTCTACACCAAACTCGAAGGAAGACGAAAAATAGGAAGATCAAGACTCCGCTGGAGGGATCAGGTTGACGAATCTCTGCATTCATTTGGTATTGCCAACTTTAGCGATAGGGAAAAGATCGAACTGGTTGGAAAAATATGTTATCTTGGTTTTGTAAGGTCCCTGACCTCCCGGGGCTTTTCGAGACCGGAAAAGTAAGTAAGTAAGTAAGAAGCGTCACAATGTCCATGGACGTTGTGACACTTTCAAAAGTATCGTAATGTCCGTGGACTTTATGATACTCTTTGTGATGTCATAATAACTATGGACATTATGTCCCTGGACACTATAACATGCCACCCCACCCTAGTGCCCATATTTAAAATATCATATTTTAAACAAACTAAAAATTGCTTCAGCCGATTTTCCAGCCGCCGCCACCGCAGATGAAAAGGAGTCGGCTTACAACTCTGGGTGAAAGCCACTGCCTAATCGCGTCATAGCGCAAATTGCAGACAATTTCGTGACCAACTGTACTGGGCAATAGGAAGTGTTAAATCACCTGACCATGACGGTAAATCGCCAGTGAAGTTACAAAGTGAACTACACATTTTAGTTCCATGAATCCTAAACCTTTACGCAAGCTGCATTAAACTGCCCTAAACTCTAGTTGTGAGAAGATGTCCGTAAGGGGCCATCCATAAATGATGTCACACTCAAAGGGGGGGACGGGGTGCAACTATCCGTGACAACTTGTGCCATAGGGGGGCGGAGGCCTACAGAAACTTGTGATGTCACAATTTTTCAATTAATTTTGCTTAATATCAGAGCTCGCAAAATATGCTCAATACAAGTTGACAAAACACAAGTAACGGTGCGTTTAGACATGATAGAGCTGCAAGTACAGAATACGTATTATCTTCGAAAAGCTCGAAATTGAGGAGGTAGATCCGGTTTGGCACATGAATCATGTACAAGAGTCACAATATTTACTGCAAATCAGTAAATGTAACTCGCCAAATTGTTGTTCTGAACATCGAAGCAATCTTCGAAAGGTGTAACGTAACGGATTCTTACCTCCATCTATGAAAATTTCGCACGAGAATGGTCTTGAGGTTCATAGAAATCCGACACACGCTAATTCGTACTTCATGCCACTTTTTCATCGACGAGCTGTGCCTCTAGAATTCAATGCTTCAGGTTTCAATAAGGTGAATAACAAAAATATGACAGCCAAATTGATTAAATTAGGTGTTTAATTTTTGTTTTGGAATGCATTGGAACGGAAAACTTACAAATTTTACAATTTGTTAATTTTAGTTAAATTCTTTACTGTAGCTAAATTCAGTATTGTCTAAACTCTTTTCGATTTGTTTTTAGGTGCCATACTATTTGATGTGCCCTTCCATCCAATCGCAGCTTTTGAGTCGTGCTTGTCAAACGTGCGGAGCTTATTTCGCCGCACAACAATCTGCAATTTTCCACAACCGAGTTATCCACCAAACAAACCACGAAAGTGCCATTCGGGGACATCCTGTTACTATTTTGACTCGACGAGATTCAGAAGCGTTGTGTATTACTCGCAATGATACTGAAGAAGATGTGGAGTGGAAAGATGCCGATGAATTAGACCCGGGAGCCATTGATGAGTACAGAATCCCTAGCGCAACTATAGACACCTTCCCACCGATTGTAAATATAAGAACCTGGCTGACGTCACCCTGGACATGTTAGTTGTGATCTCAATTTGTTTTTTATTCAGTGTTTTGTTTAGTGTTTTTTTAGGGGGCTCGCTTGAATGTGACACCATTTTAGACGGGGGGGGTCGATCTCATGGGGGGGGGGGAGGGGTGAAAAATGGACTAATTTAGTGTGACATCATTTATGGATGGCCCCTAATCCCTTCATTGGATGCATTTTTTAAATTTGTTATTACAGTCAAATAGAGGGAATTCGAGGAGGGAATTCATTCCAAAAGTGCAGAAACCATCACATGTTACTCCAAAGGCAAATCAACCTTTGATCTTTCTTTCTGAAGACATTGGAAAAGACGATTCTCTAATAGCTAAGTGGAACTATTGGTACTTCTCCGCAAATCTACGGAAACCGCACTACAGGCTCTGGTGGACTTCAGAGAGAAATCAATGTAGCTGAGGGAGTGCACTCTAATAGCACTCGTTTTTATAGTGAGTTAAGTTGTAGCTGGATCGGTAAAATCTATTTGTTGACCAGGGGATCATTATTTTAATCTATGGACTACTTATGACTAGGTGCTTAACTTCGTCAATGGGCCACACCAACTTAACTGGAAATGTGAATAGAGGAAGTCCCCAAGATGAAGTGTTATTTCCACCTCTGTTGGATTTACCACTTAATAGTATTTTGCTGGATATAAAAGGATCAGGTTACAAAGGCGATGCAGATAGTGACCTGGCAAATTGCAGTAGAGTGAAACTACATTTCTACAAGCAGAAATGTTCTCGAGGATTTTAACAGGAGTCTCGTCACCTGTTACCATTAGATGTGCCCAGTGGGTAAATAGTTGTCGTCCGCCACTCGTCTACGACTTTCATTACTATGGATAAACAGTTCCTACGGTCACAGTACGATTTTAAGGTATATGCGGCAATCAATGTTAGACTGGTACGTTTGATAAACTTCTCCACTCATCTCCCAGCCAGCCAGGACTGCAATAAAATATAGTTATGCTTCTACACTGACGGCTGCAAACAATATGGCAAAGTAGGGGTTTTATTTCATCCCAGAGGGGTTGGGCTAGGCCTTGCACAAAGGCCACTATACCATTGTAGTAGTTGTCGGGCTGAAGTTATCTCAATCGGAGAAGTTGGCTGTGATGAAATGTCGTCACTGCCTAGTGTATCAACATCTACTCTGACAGTCAGGCTGCTATAAAATCTCCGTAATCTGTATTCCTGACTTCAAGATCTCCCCACAAGTGCCGTTCAGCTCTGAAAGAGATGGGGACGCACTTTGATGTCCATCTTATAGGTGTGTCGGTGCACAAGAAGTTTCCAGGGAACCATGGAGCTGATGAGCAAGTGAGATTAGGGATTGCATTATCTGTTCCACTGGATATGGAAATGTTGTTCAAACCAAAGACTTGGCTTGATCATGCATTTGGTGGCCTACAATACACCACGATATAGAAACATTGGTGTCTAATTGTGTTTCGTTCATGAAAAGCCAGTCAAGTCTGGAGAAAGACCAAAGATTTCGGTAGATTTGGTTTACAAGATTCGTTACTCAGTGATAACGGGCGGCATTTTACGGCTGACAAATTTCAAGCTTTTGTCAAGACGTAGAACATTCAACATATTTTAACACCACCATACCATCGGACGACTAATGGACATGTCGAAAATGTTGTGAACACTTTCAAAATCGTTGTTTTAGCCAATCTTCATGTGGGTGAAACTCTCGACGAGATTATAAGCACTTATTTTGTTGATAACAAATCAACGAAACATTGCACTACAGTAGAAACACCTGATACATTTTTACTGGGTAGATAAATTAAAACTTGTGTTATTAGTCTACGTTATCCACCCTTGGTAAAAAGCAGAATTGATTAGGGGCAGTTATCGACCGTCAAAAATCATAAGGGAGCCCGAAATTTGAATTTTGAAACCGGTAAAGGAGCTTTTGTCCGTGATTATTCAAATACAAATAAAGCTCATGACAGAAGGTCACTGTTAAACAGCGTTTAGGTCCACAATCTTACCCTTGAATTTTAACTCGAAATAACAGTTTAACCAAGACACACAATATCCACTTGATTTCTGGCGCGCCGGATGAAGGCAATGACATAGATTTGAACGAACAAGCGACTTCAAAAACTTTAGAAAATACAAATTTTATATCATCATGAGCTTAATGTTCAATTCTAACTTTTTTGAACAATAGAATATAATGTATTTCAAATCATTGTAAAAGAATTATTAATAAACATAATAGTTAAACAGTTATAATAAAGTTATTGGAAAATATTCGGGCACGGTTCGTCGGCTTTCGTCACCTCCCAACTCACACTGAAAAGTCAATTATTCCAACCAAAGAACAGAAAGCTTTATTCCTTCATGATATTTTGTTCCTCTTGCATTCTCGCAGAGTTGCAGTGCTTTGACGTGAGTTTTAATTTATGCCACGGACTCGAATTTTCAATGAGTGAAACGAAAACGCATTTTTCATATTTCGTTTCTTCTTTTTTTAGTTTTTTAGTCTGCAGCAACTATAAGTCATTTGCGGTAAACGTAAGGGCCGATAATGGCAACGCTTGACATGTTTTTCAAGTGTATCGTGATCATTTATCGTGTGTAGCAGATGTCTTTCGGTTCTCATAGACGATTTTTTGAACCGATGTATTTCATTTCACAAATTTTCGTTATTTAGGTTTAATTCATTAAAATTAATTAGTTGAGATTTCAATAGCGCGTAACTGTATTCATTTATGCGTTTAGATTTAATTCTAATATCGATTATAGTAAGATGAATATATTGTTATATATAACGTTAGACATATTCGGGATTGTTATAATGTTGGAAAATTGCATCATAAATTGAAAAAGTTTTAGGCGGAAATGGTCGACTTTTCTAAAAAGCATTTTGCCGAAGCATTTGATTGCTTATTATAATCGTTCTATGTGATATACATATGTTTTCCATTATGCAATTCATATCTATGTTTGCCCACTGTTGTGCTTTTCCACTGTTGTACTTGTCAAAGTTAAGCATCATCATAGACAGGATTTAGCAATGGTGATGATGAGCATTCCCTTCCTTTTTTCTTTAGCCATTCACCTATAGAAAAATATTGAACTGCCAATCCATTCCAAACACACTTTGAAAATTGCCAACCTACACATTTAGACACACAATGTAATACGGGTGTCGAGTGATTTTTAGCCTCTGCCGACAAACGAATAAGAAAGTTATATCGAGCAATGTCAGCAAGGTCATGCCGAAGATATCCTTGTCATCACGTTCCATTAGCTTCTTATAATAATAAAGCCAAGTGAATAAAATTGGCTGGAATGAAGCACCAGCAGCAGCAGCCGGCACGAACAGTCTTAAATCGAGAGTGGGAGTTATTACCTAAGTAGATTGGTATCACAAACATATTGTTTTACTCTAGCTGTGAATAGTAGAGGGATACATTTATTATAAAGGTAAGGATGAACGTGGGCTTATCTCTGTGTGATAATAAGATAGTTATCATCCTTGTGTGTGGAAGAAGAATTATTGAATGCCGCCTGTCTATATTTGTGGCATTGTTGGAGTCGTCTTTGCACGAACCCCCATTATTCATTGATGAACTTGTTCTCGATAAAATGTTATAGATTTTTTTGTGGTTTAGTTTATTACACTGACGTTCTTATATATGTCCAGTTGATTTCTTGACTTCGTGCACGTTAAAGACATTTACCTTGGATGAAATAAAAGTTGCCTATGTTAACATGACTTTTTTATATGAAATGTTTCTAATCACACAAAAATTTGTGCGGGCACACTTAACTGTTTAAAACATTGACCCGCTTGAGAATTAATCACTTTCCTCTGTATTGCAGTACACAAATCGTTATCTCTGAGAAGTGGTTTATGACTTAAAGGGCCGTGTTGCGATCATACATGGGGTTTTTTAATATGCATTGGATATTAATTTGCATTACTTTATCTAATGCAAATGCAAAAGAACTGTCATTGTTCGCAATGCAATTATTTTGAATTTGCATTTTCTCAGGCAATGCAAATGCAGGTTGTGGAATCGGATGCCAATTGTAATGAAATATGGGAATGCTTTTAGTTGTTTTGAACTTGGTTGACTGCTGGCAATTCTGATTTTACAGACTTTTATATGTAGAGGTTTGTGGCTTTGATAGGTATTGCCTCATAATACTTTCAAATTCATAAACCTGTACTGTATAAAATATTTGAAAACCAAAAGCGTCTTTTGTTAAGGAAATGCTTGGAAAATAAGTACAATCGCCAATGGTATTGACATTTTTTAAGATTTTTTTCATTTCGAAAGGTAATTCAAATGAAACTACAAATTATAATTGTGACATAATTAATTTTCCCCATGTATGGTTGGGATACAAAAAAACCCTAGACCGAAAAAAATTGAATGAGGTATCAGGGTACACCCGGTTGGAACGAAGTTCCTTTCGCTTTATATTATGTAGTAGTTAGTTCCAACACGCCTAAGGCGCCGTTGAAAAATACGATAATTTAAATGGATCATTAAGAAAAATATACTTTTTGTAAAATGTTAAACTTTTGTTAAGAAATTTTTTGTTTATTGAATGTATTTTTTTAAAAATACGTATACATATAAATATATATGTAAGAATATGTATATTTTTCCGAAAAGGCTAATGTTTAAAAGCTACTGTTTTTTTTTTTTTGAGAAAAGCTACCATTTTTAATAAGAAGTGCTTTCTGTACGAAAAAGCCTAAGTGTATGCATTTTTTTACAAAGAATAATTTTTTTTAAGAACAGGTACTTTTTAAAGAAGTAGTTTTAGGAAAAGGTTTTTTTTTAAGAAAATTTACTTATTTTCGGTAAGGCTCCTTACTAGATACCTATCTCAAGAAAAGTTTTTTGTTTTACAAAAAAGTTACTCTTTAAAGAAAATGTAGTTTTTTAAGAAAACTTTTTAAGAAGAGGGACATTGTTTCAGAATATCTATAGGTATTTTTTTTTGAGAAAATTTACTTTTTTTTAAGAGAACACACTTGCTTAAGACAATATTATATTTTTAAATTTCTTTCACTTTGGTTTTTCTAAATCTACTTTTTATTCGGTTCAAAATTACAAAATGTAATAAACGGGTTCCACCTAGAAAATTTCCCATTAAACAAGAAACAATGTTAGTCTAGACATAAACCAAACCAAAAGTACGAGTGTAAGAGTAAGTGTGCTGCCAAATGTAATTCCTTGCTCAGGGTTGTATTTCATGGATTTACCAGTCTTTCCCTTTGGCTTTTCTAAATTTACTTTTTATTGGGTTCAAAACTACAATATGTAATACACAGGCTCCACCTAGAAAACTTCCCTTTACGAGTAAACCAAACCAAAAATACCCAATATAGTTGGTAATAATGGGTTGTAATAAAGTAGTTAGAAAAAAGTTGTTTAAAATTTTTTCATTTAGCCACCATCCCGCAACGTGAGATAAGGAACTTCGTTCCAAAAATCCGTGGGTAATACAGACGACATATCTCCCCATGAATAGTGCCATAGACTAATAGATAAGAGTTTCCAGTGAGTTTGAGTGATACTGCGGTCATCGAGGTAGTAGAGTTCGAAACAGCTGCTAAAGCTTTGATCGGATGTCACAGATCAAGTTGGAATTTCATTGAGTTGGACTTGTAGATGATAGTACAAACATCATATATATAATTTAAAAGCATTTATCTTTAATCAAGCATAATTTGAAAGCCATTAATATCAATCAAACTTAATTGAAATTGCATTAGTATCAATCAAACATAATTGAAACATAGTTTTGTCTATCTATTCCATTATCTTCTTTGCATAGAAATATATGTGTGGTTGAATTCTTCATATTTATGTACATGTTTGTAGGCATATACATATTACGCGTCCACAGTGAGTACAGTGTATCCTGTAAAACAAATCGACTAGAACGAATATAGGAAGCGAACAAGCAGTGAACAAGTTTTGTTTTCAATAGCCAAACAGTATACAGTATTTGGTTTTGTTTTGCTTTCACTCTGTTGGGTTGCCACTTGAATGAAAAATTCGCTAGTTAATTAGTTAAATCTAGCACCACTATGACCGTTCGTTAGTGTATCCAAAATGATGACGATTGCCTAGGGGATTTTTTCCCTTAGGCACGCGCTCCCCTCTACCCCTTTTGTTATCATATGGTTTTGTTTGTCATAACTCGAGAACGGCTGTGCCAAATTAGCTCAAATAAATTTCGAAATATTAAGAATTACCTTTGCTTTAATCTATTCCTATACTGTTTCTCTATGTTAATAACAGTTTCGCATATATAAATGAATTTATGAAGACAAAAAAATAATTTTTTGCCGTAAATCTACATAACTTATGCACAAAATGAGACGTAGGACATGAAAATCGATAACGCGTTCCGCTTTTATTCACAATTAAGTGAAGGTATCTATCTCGTTCTGATAAGAACATTGATGATGATGACTTTTAGAAGTGATATTACGTTTTTACTTTAATATATTTATTCATATCAGAAAAGAACTTCTATGTGTAAAAAAATTTCTTACTGTAAAACGACAGCCCATGTAATATTGCTTTTATTGAATCCCAAGCAATTAATTCGTTATTGGTCAATATTTCGTTAAATGCATCGCTTTTAATGAGTTTTGTAATGTCCGGTCCATTGAGAATGCCTAGAAAATAAAACAAATGTTTAATGAAAACAAAAGACATGTATTTTGTACCTGCTTTAAGTTTTGCTTCGCTAAGCTTTGGAAAGATTTCTTTCAAACAGTGAAATGGTAACTCCCTTCTGGTTATTTTTTGACAAATTTTTTGCATACACCAAGTTTAATGTGCAGGTTTGGTAGGTAAATATCATCGATCGCTACCAACGCAGCATGAAGCATGATCAGTGTCGGAGTTATAGCAAGGATATCAGCTAGATTTTTCCTGCTCGTGCAGGCGTACTGGTCGCCGCGATAGCGAGTATCCCAATCGCAAATGCAACACATAAGCTTCGGATAGCCGCCATTGAGGCCCCGCAGTATGTTGATTTATTATATTGAATACTTTGCAGTATTATTTTCATTGTCACGTAGCATTCTTTCATGTCGATGCTGTATGATATGTGTACTGACGGTTTCGTATTCAACTTGTGCTACAACACCGCCTTCAGACTGTGCTTCGACGAGTCTATACAAAGACGCCAATCCTTCGCATTGTAATTATAATTAAGATCCTTCAATGTTAATGCAATACGAAAAAGTGTTTTGCGTGTTAATAGTGTAAAATTTTTGGAATTTTTGAGATTTCTCTTATTTAAAAACGACGCGAGAAATTCTGAATTTCGTTGCGATAAACCAAGATGAGCAACAAGGAAGTCCATTTCGTCTTGATGTAGACGTTTTGTTTCATAATTTTGTATCATTTCTGGCACATACAACGAATACGCTGTTGATGCTTCGGTAAATGCTGTTTCGGTTGTCATTATAGTCAAACGATCCGTACCGGACAATTTAGGTGGTATCGGTATAGCGTCTGAGTGCGGAAGTGGTAATTGTGCACTCCGAAGTATCCTGTAGCCGTTGCTTTATATTTGCCACTTTTGTTCGACCTATATATTTGAATCTAGAGTTCATGCAAGCGTAGCAGTATGATTCTTGATGCTCGCCTGGATTCGACCACATCATAGGAACGCTAAATGGCATTTCATTCATCTCTCTTTTTGACCATTTCAAAACAAGCCCGTAGCATCTTGCACAAACAGTCTTTGGAGACCAGTCCACATCACAATACATTGGCTGGGAAAAATATTGCTCGTACTCAGATTTGAGACCACGTTTCCTCTTAGCTGATGTGCAGTTTCTTCCAAGTTTCACAAAATGTCCACACACGTAACAAAAATTGTTAATATTTCCGGCACAACGTTTAATTTTTAACATTAATGTAGAAAAAGAAAGAAAATTCTATTCACTTTCTACATTTTTTTTACAAAACTGGAGCAAAATGACTTTTACTGTTCGCGTTCGTAGGCGCCTGTTGAATGACAAAAATCATTCAATGAACAGCTATAAATAATATTTATTTTTCTGTTAAGGGTGACATGTGCGTGGAATTTCTCTACAAGGGGTAGAAGAAGAATAAAGTTTGATAACGAAGAGTAAATCAAATTCGGATGATCGAGACGAAGTTCAACAGCCAGCTAAAAGAATTTAACTTTAGTTTTACAGTAAGACTGTTTTTTTTACACATAAAAGTTATTTTCCAGTATGAATAAATATATTAAAGTAAAAAAGTAATAAAACTTCTAAAAGTCATCATTAAAACAAAAAATCAGTATTTTTTTAAAAATGAGATACCTTCACTTAATTGTGAATAAAAGCGGAATGCATTCATAAATTTTCATGATGTATGTCTCATTTTGTTCACAAGTTATGTAGATTTACGGGAAAGTAATAAGCCTTGACACATTTTTCCGTTTTGGATTTTTAATGATTTTTAAAAACTAAAAATTTGAATTTTTTAGGCAGAAAATTATATTTTTTTCTTCATAAATTCATTTATATCTGTGAAAGTGTTTATTAATATAGAGAAACAGTATAGGAGGAGATTAAAGCAATGGCAGTTCTTAATTTTTCGAAATCCATTTCAGCTAATTCGGCACAGCCGTTCTCGAGTTATGACAAACAAAAGACCATATGATAACAAAAGGGGTAGGGAAGAGCGCGCTTGGGCGTCTCCCGAAAACGGGTACCTCAGAAAAAACCCAATGAGTGTTCGAACTCACGGGCGATGTGTTAACACTATTTTGCTACAAGGTAACTGTTCGATTTCTGTGATCACATTAGTAAATGTTACATTGGAAAATGAAAAACAGCGTTCAATCTTATGATGACGTTACATTTAAATAGTATTAATACTTAAAATTATTTAAAGAACAGTGCAAGCAACAGACCCATGAACATCCATACACATACATTGTTATGTTCGTACATACGCTACACAAGTTCACAATTTTCTTTGCTCTCTTGCTATCTCATTTTTATATACGAATCAGTGATGGTATTTAAGAATTTTAGTTTCGTGCCAAAATGTTAGCCAAAAAGTGCCAAAATTTATTAAAAAGTGGCAAAAAATGTATGTATATAGCTCGGCTCATGACAATAGTAGTGCAGTTGAGTTATAAGTGTTGGACTGAGAAATGAAATGAAAACTAAAATGTTTGTACTTAATGTTGTGAAAAAAGGATGTTGTAGGATGATGTATTTCCAAGAACATTTACAGTTTTCTTAGTTACAAAATGTGATAAAATAGACTTACAAATATTGTGACGCGGTGTGCTACTATTTTCATGAACACAACCGTCGTATTTTAAATAAAATACATCCGTTTATTGGGTATTGATTAAAATAAATTGATTTTATTTTATTAATTTATTTAATTCAAAGGAAAATAAACAAAACTTTCAGTCTTCAACAATTAAAAAACTTTCATATATATATTAAATCTAATTCTGTTTTTGATTAAAAACATATTTTATATGTAATGTTAAATAATAATAAATATATTATATTAATTGTACATATTATTGAGTTTGTATTTTAAATGCTAATACATTTGATTAATATGAATTGAGTTCTTTTTTTTTTCGGTTTTATTTATTTTTTTAATTCATAATAATTCAAATAGAAAAAACTTTCAGTCTTCAACAATTAAAAAACATTAATAGATATATTATGTCTAATTATGTTTTTGATTAAATACATACTTTATACTTTATTCTAATAAAGCCTCTTTTTCAAGGTTAGAGTTTGTAACATTTTTTTGGGTTATCATTTTTAAGGCACCACTGTCATAACAAAGTTTTGAGTTTGACTTTAGTAAATCTTTAGATTGTATTAAAGACGACAAAGTGTTTACCTGAAGCCTGTTCCTTATTTTAGTTTCAATTAAATTTTGAACAGAAAAAACTCTTTCAACACTTGCTGAAGAGTGTGGAATAGATAGAATCCCTTGAACGATTTTGTATATGTTTGAAAATAAAAGTTCATCCAAACCATTTTTCATTGTAGAAACCACATTCCAAAATTGGGATATATTTAACTCCTTATATTTTTGCAATTCTGGTATCTCTGACAAAGCTCGATACTCATTGTTGATTTTTTCTACCATTTCAGTTTCACATTGGAATAATTTCATTACAAAAGGAACAATACTGTTTGTTTCTCCACCTAAAACATGGTCAGGAGAAAATTTGGGAAACGAATTTAAAAAGAAGTCATTAAAATCATATTTCTTTCTCAAATATTCCAAAAACCTGATGTAAAATTCTTTGGCATTGTTTTCAAATTTAAGCATTTCTTCTTTAGGTATAGATTTTGTTGTGATGCAGAGCTCAACTGCTGCTCCACAATAAATTTCTTTTGTTGGAAGCTGGTTGTTTTTAAGATTTATACAACTTATGTCAAGACTATCAATATATTGCTTGTTTAAAAAATTTCGAGCCAAAAGTTTGAACAAAAATTAAATCCTTTTCATTAGTACATGAACACGGGTATCTTCACTTTGCATTTCAATATTAATATCATTGATTATTTTCAAAACATATGATAAGAAAAAGAAATATAACTTCATTGTATCGTCATTTAGATTGTTCAAAATAAAAGCAGTTTTTTCAGTTTCTTTCAATTCGAAGTTTGATAGGGTAAAATAATATGTTAAAGGATCCCACTGTTCGATCATTCTATCCACTGCTTTTTGACGCGATAGCCATCTAGTTGGTACATACTTAAGAATAACATGTTCTTCTGAGTTGAAATATTTTTGGAAGTTTGAGAAATCTTCTTTTCGAGAAGAGCTGTTGCAAAAATAGTGGTTAATGCCTCTTATTAGTTCATCGATTGCTTTGGGCAAACACTGCGCAGCATTTTGTGACGCCAAATTCAAAATATGGCAGATACAACCGTTGACGTACAGATTTGGTTGAACTTGTTTCAGCAAAGTCTGTACGCCATTAATCTTCCCCATCATAACCGACCAATTGTCCGCACCAAACCCGACTAAATTTTTAATAGGAATTTCATTATTCTGTAAAACTTCCATGATAGCACTAAAAATCGATTGAGCAGAACCGTCGGGTACTTGAACCAAGGTCAAAAAGCGATCAACACATTTTCCAACATATAAACGTACCAAACTGGCCAAATTTCCTGACTCTGTGCAGTCCGTACTTTCGTCCACAACGCTTGAAAAATATTGTTGTTTGCAAAAATTAACAACTTATTTTGTATTGGCTGGGCCAATGCAGTCCACAATGTATTTTGTACCTTTTCGACGATTAATATTGAAATTTTTCACAATAACAGAATCTGTTATCCCATTTTTTAGTACAGCATTTAAATGATCCAGGACAGCAAATGCTAGATTATGTTCAGCCGCAAAATTTGTCAACATAATCTCCAGGTTCCTAGCTTTGTTGGATATATACTCTGAAGCTGTTACGTTTGTAATGAAATTATCCAATTTCGGGGTGCTTCTGGCTTGAATTTCTAATTTTTTATGGACATCTGTATCGGCATGTCTCTGAAGGTGATATTGACTCCCAATAATTGTTGTATCACACAGAATACAGTTTCTTTCCCTTTTGGTTTTCTTTTAACCACGGATACAATAACAACCAATCAGATCTAGAGTTTTTGTCACTTTTGTTTTTTGAGCATGAAGCTCCATCGGTTTTGGTCTTACATCTAAAAAAATCGTGTGCGTATTAAAAAAAATTTGGTTTATATTTTATCCAACTTACCTATATAAAAATTTGTCCATTTCTCTTATTTACATTTAGCGAACATTTGAATAATAATGAAAATACTTTTTCTAAACAACGAAAGCCATTTCGGCGCGCCATTTCGTCAAATAGAAAAAATAGAAGACGAAAAAAAAACAACATGTAAGATGGCATTCACTTAAAACTAATACTTTCAGAAAAGGGAGTTTTTTCAGATTTTACAAATTTTGCCGAAGTATTTTATACAATATTAAAAACTTTTCAACAATTTTGGATGTTTGATTAGTGCCAAAATATGGGTGAGCGTGCCATCGTGCCATTAATCATTGAATTGTGCCAAAAATGGCACGATCGAGCCACATTTACCAACCGTGATACGAATAAACACGTCATTATTCTCTTTGCTCTGAGAGTGCTTCGCACCCACACAATACAACTATTCGCTGCCGCTACATCAGTGTGTGTGTTTTTTCGCAGTTTGACAATCTGTGTTTCGCAGTCGGACAAATCTGTGTTCTATATAGGGGTGGGCCACCCTTCTCATTTAGGGGTATGAAAAATAGATGTTGGCCGATTCTGAGACTTACCCGATATGCACACAAAATTTCATACAAATCGGTCCAGCCGTTTCGGAGGAGTTTAACGGCAAACAATGTCGGACAATCTGTGTGAGCGCAGTCGGACAAATTGTGTTTGGATGTATTCACTTTGTGAATTTAGGCCGTACCCGCGCCTATAGATGTTAACACATCAAAAAATTAAACAGAAGTGCTAATGATTTCATTATTTTCTTGCTTAATACTTTTTATTTATTTTACATTAAACCCACAAAAAACAAAGAGAATGCAAAGCAACAGACAAATGTACATACATACATTGTTATGTTTGTACATAAGCTACATACGTTGCTGGCTTGCTATCTCATTTTTATATATGTACGTATAACCACGTCACTATTCTCTTTGCTATGCATAAGACAAAACCGAAGATCAACATAAAACACTTTTTTAATATTACTCCAAATTAAAACACTTAAATCTCGGCTCGCCGATATCGGATCGCCGATATCAGATCACCTTAATTTTTGGCCTAAACGCTTCGACGAAACTTTTTTAATCCAAAAATTAATAAAATCGGCTATGAATTTCCGGAGAAAATCGCGTGGGAAAATTATATGAAAATCGCCCAATAATCACTTTCAATACCGACTGCCAAGCAACGAACAAACAAACGATTATTTACTCTTACATACCTAACACTTGCGTATGTATTAAAACTGATAGTTTACTGCCCTAGAGGCGCGCGTATAGATGTTAACACATCAAAAAAAATGCTTTATGCAATCGTCATCATTTTGGAAACACTAACGAACCATCAGAGTGGTACTTGATTTGCAGAACCACTGTTGCAATGTGTTCTTCACTAGGGTACTGTATATGAAGAAATTAATGTCATGAAGCAGAGTATTAATTGATCCACCGTGGAAGTATAAACTAGTTCGTATGAAATATCAGAAACATGTATTGAGCTACATTACAAAGTCTCTAAGTAAAATGTAATGATCAATCCAATTGGCAAATCAAAAAAGCAAATGTCTTGAATGACTATTCAAGACATTTTGAGCAGTTATCTACTGTCCACTAAGCAACCCACCGCATACGTTGCGTAAAGGTAAAATAAGAACAATTTGTGTTTCAAAACTTCTACTAATAGTACGTCACTGCTCAAGCTAATGGATCAGGGCATAATTTACACTTTCAAAACTAACTATATCTGCACTCACAGAAAAATTCGGTTGAGACAACCGAATTTAGAGGTTGTCACAACCTCATTAGAGGTTGACACAACCGCATTAGAGGTTGACACAACCGCATTAGAGGTTGACACAACCTCATTAGAGGTTGACACAACCTCATTAGAGGTTGACACAACCTCATTAGAGGTTGACACAACCGCATTAGAGGTTGACACAACCGCATTCGAGGTTGACACAACCTCATTAGAGGTTGGCACAACCACATTAGAGGTTGACACAACCTCAGTACAGGCTGACGCAACATCATTTGAGGTTGAGGCAACCTCATTTGAAGCTGACACAACGTGATTAGAGGTTGACACAACCTCATTAGAGGCATAGAATAATACACGCGTAGATAAACATATTCTCTCATCTGATGTTTCATTTCACACTCTTCATCGTAGGTTTGTGGAAATGAGAGCAATTAAATTTAAAATTATCTTACACCAGGTGGAGTTACAAAATATGTTCACTTAACTTTTTCCTGTCGTTTTGGTCTAGAACTGAAAAATTTAAATGTATTTTGCACTTTTTTGTTGACTTTTATCGTTGGTATACATTTCTATTGTATTTAACACAACTAGTTTGTCACAAAAACACGAAATTCGGTTGTTGTTCCTTTGTTGATCGCTGTATACTATTGCCACCATCTGGTATTATTGAACCCATACGTTCCACCATCCAATGTTTACTTTCCATCGTACCTATGACGTTTAATTTATTGAGCGAATAAAAGCTTCTATGGTATGTATTATTCTATGATTAGAGGTTGGTACCAACTCCTTAAAGGTTGACACGACCTCATTAGAGGTTGACACCACCTCATTAGAGGTTGACTCGACCTCATTATTGGTTGACACAACCTCGACAGTGGTTCTCACAACCGTATTTAAATAGTGTCACAAATGAATTTTGAAAGTTTGTTTATTGTTAATCAATGATTTATTTTCCTATATTCTTTTTAAGAAATTAGAAAGCGGAAAAATAAAGTCATCTTTAGGGTAACACATTTCTTTTACACGTCACAAACGACCTTAGCCACCATGGGTCTGTTGATTTAGGTCCTAAACCGTTTCAGCACCGTTTGCAGCATATGTCCACCGACCAACCTTGAAAAGTTTCAAAACTGTTGACATCTGCTTGAAAATTTTCTGCAAAATAAGACGATTTAATGCAAAACCCATAATTACAATATTTTGACTTACCTTTTTAATAACCACAAAAATTCTTACATCGCCGAGACAGGAACAATATTTAAATTCTTTTAATGGGGCCGTTTTTTTCGTAACTTATACATGTTAACTCATACAAAATGAAAACCTGCACGTTAACATGCATAATTTTAGAAATTGAGAATAACCCTGATAAAAGTGTTTTGAGTTTGTTGTATGAAAAACATAAAATGTATGTCATTCCAATTATTATATTTCCACGACGTTTCGAAAATTATGTTGTAAATATAAGGGGTATGTACTCTTTTTAACAAAATATTTCAAAATTTCTATGAAATATTATTGATTTTTTCTTCTTCCACAAGCAGAATTCCAAGACAATACTGGAGACAAACAATAACTAAAGCAAACCCAAAAGGAAGTGAAGTGAAGAAGAAACCCGAGGAATAGCTCGATTCACAAACAGATACTTTCACCGATATTCTCCCATGACTCGATACGCAAGAACGCCTTCGGTTCTGTCTGCTAGATGATCTCTGTATTCTTTTTTGATACACTTTATGCACTTTTTGGGACCTTTTTGAACTTTTTTTGTACACTTTATGTAGTAATTGCGTACGTTTTACTAAACTTAAAGTATTTTTCGTAAAGTACTCCTGGTGTGTACTTTTTGTCAATTGTTTACGAAATTTATATACTTTTTGGAGCAGGTTATTGACCACGACATGTACTACTTTGTGGTACATTTTGTGCACTTTTAAATGCATGGTTTGTGTAAATAAATGTTGTATGTAGTTTCTGGTACATTGTATTTACGTTATGGTAAATTGTATAAGTATGTACTTTTCATGCAAATTATGGCGAATAAATGGGGACACCGATCCACGTTCATCACTTGGAGCCATTCTTTCTCCTCGTTTGAGTCGAAAAAGTGCCTACGAAAATACACGTAAACAAATGCACGGGGCTGGCTGGGGGATTCCTGGGTGTCTTGGTTTTTTTTGCACGTGCTCACGAGTCGAATATTTTTTATGACTCGTGGCGATCGAGCGGGCTGTAGTTGTTCGTTTACGATGCCTGGTGTATTTTTAAATTCGATGATACCCAATGTGGTATTAAAGCTCGGAACCATTGCAATCGAAATCTCGTGTTTGGAGTTTTTCAGTACAATGATCCCCTGCTACTAACAAAGTGAGAGAATGCTGCTGCTATGTGAATGCAGTATGACCACCTCATATATTACATTGAATTTTTTTAGAATTTTGTTTTGTTTTTGACTTTTCAATTAACGATTTGACAAATATAAAGAAAGAATTATCGGATGATGCCAAATTTATTATACTCAACGTCTATGCGTTTTTTGCGTTACAGTTGATGTTAACTTCAATAGGTTACGAAAAAAAACGCCCCTAAGTATTTGTTTTTATAATTTTAAACGTCATGTTTTGGATATTTAAGTAGAAAACCTAATAATTAAGCTAAACTCTTAACTAAACATATACATATATAAAAATGCAGTAACGAATTGATTTAATATTTTAGCAATAAACCAATGAATGGAAAAACGTCATGTTTTAAATACATACAATTTTGTTGATATAACCGAATTAAAAATGAAATGCAGTTGTTCATACAGAATTCAGGAGAAATTCGGTTACAGCAACCGAATTGACGCAGTTGCAACCGACTTAATGGTTAATTCGGTCATTGCGGTCGAATTGACACCAAATTCGGTAGATACAACCGAATTTGTACCCATTTCGGTTGCTGTATCCGAATAAATTTGGCTGACAGGGCGAATATAATCCCAGATTCAGTTGACACAAGCGAATTTCAGTTGTGGGCACTAAATTCGGTCGTAACAACCTCAATTCGGTTGTGGCAACCCCAATTCGGTGGTACGAGCCGAATTTACGATTACTACAACCTCTTATCAACCAATTAGTTGTCTGGGTGAGGAGTTATTTCCGGTGGTTTTTAAATTTAACAGAATCGGAAGCAGCTGAGTTAAGTTTCCATTCAAATAAAAGGTCTAAAAAAGTTAACATTGGTTGGATATTGGAATAAAATTTGGCCGTCAGGAGTTGAAAAAGAATAACAGGTCGACCGACCATAGAAGTAACAGAAGGGAACCTAGTTGAACTGGTATCACAAATCTAAATCACAATTCCGGAGCCAAGAGGCACTGATGACGAGAGTGAAACTGATGAGTAAACTGTAAAAGACTAATAAAACAGAATGAGCCCACACAAAAACTTGGAGTGGTTTTCCTAAAATTTCGATGCTTCTGCTGAAAGGCGAATCCAATTCAAAAAAGGCATTGAAAAATTAATGTTACCATACAAAGAAATTTAGAGAAAACTTTCCAAGGACCACGCAAACATACCAGACTTTATCAAAAAAAAAAACTTCTTGAGGTATCTCAAAAGCAACCACGTATGATAAATTTAGGCAGTTTAAACGTTTTAAACGTTTCTTGTTAAGTTTAGGAGACTTTCAGTTACTTTGCTCTTTTTGATTTATTTTTTTTCAACCCATTTATTGCTTATTTTTTTTATGTATCTACGTATTAAGACCACAGATTCAAGTAAATTCTCGAAAGTAGAAAAAAATACGAAATACGAACGAAACCCTTCTATTTGCATTACGCGATATTAATCCATTCCGCTAGCAATGGGTATTAACATGAAAGAAAACAATGATGATATAATGTAAAAAATCAAATTCTACGAAAATAAATGGAAGATTTGCTGTGATTTGAAGTCATCAACATTTTGCAAGGTATCATCGATAAGGGCGGCATTCCAAAATTCTTTTGTTTTGTTTGTAATTGGGATTCGCGCTAACCTCTGACTCAATACCAATGTAATTCGTGGAGACCGAGAAGAAGTGTGGAGAAACAAATGAAACAACATAAACTGAGGAATTCACCTTTAATAGACAATACTCAAGACATCTTGCTGCCACCGCTCCACATAAAATTGGAAATTGTTAAAAAATTCATCAAACTGGCCGTTGTAAATTGTCCAAACGCATTCGACTATTTGAAAAGCGTTTTCCCAATTGTATTGTAGTAAATTTAAAACGAATTTTTGTTCACCTCATTGTACTATTTTCACTTTGTTAATGTTTTCTTTTCTGTCTTTATTTTTTGTCTACATTTAACAGGCGTACTTAATGGCCCTGACATTAGAAAGCTATTCAAGAGCAACTTTGAATCATCGCGTCATGATTATAATCATTCAATGGCATGGATTTACCTTCAGCGTGTATGCACCAGGGTCTTGGGAGGGGATCGAGAAGCGGAACCGGAAGCAAGAGAATGGGTGAAAGAAATGGTGTATTATTTTGAGAAAATCGGCACATCGATGACATTAAAGCTGCATTTTCTTCATTTTAATTTTGACGATTTTATCAAACAACTCCCTACCGGATCCGATCATAGAATAATACATACGTAGATAAACTTATTCTCTCATCTGACGTTTCATTTCACAATCTTCATCGTAGGTTTATGGAAATGAGAGCAATTAAATTTAAAATTACCTTACACCAGGTGGAGTTACAAAATGAGTTCACTTAACTTTTTCATGTCGTTTTGGTGTAGAACTGAACAATTTAAATGTACTTTGCACATTTTTGTTGACTTTTGTAGTTGGTATACATTTGTATTGTATTTAACACAACTAGTTTGCCACAAAAACACGAAATTCGGTTGTTGTTCCTATGTTGATCGCTGTATATTATTGCCACCATCTGGTATTATTGAACCCATATTTTCCACCAACCAATGTTTACTTTCTATCGTACCTATGACGTTTAATTTATTGAGCGAATAAAGGCTTCTATGGTATGTATTATTCTATGGATCCGATGAGCAAGGAGAACGGTTTAATCAAACCACAATGCCCATGGAAAAACGGTACAAAGGCAAAAAACTCGACGCATTTCTTGCAGAGGTAATATCCATTTTATTGATGCATTGTTTTGCATTCCTTTTTTGATGTGTTTTCTAATTCATTTCAGGTATGTTGGTGGAGTCACAAGATCACCTTGTATGATGTTAATGAAGTATCTGCAAAAGAAAAGCTGATGATGGAGGGCAGTCTGGAAGTAACGTGCCTGTGGACACCGTAAGTTCTGAATCAGAGTCAGATTCGGACCATCAGGGCCATCAATTCCAGGGCCATAAACATTATAAACATAATACGAATATTTTTTTTATAATTTTTGTAATAGATAGCATAGTATTGCTGAGACTGCTAATCCCTACAACACTGAATCATTATTACTAACTATCCATGCTACTACTCTTTGTTACAACCCTAACTCTAAATGTCAACCCATACCACAATGAAACCTGCAACATGCCTTTTCACTTACGGGAGAAGGCTTTATAGTATCTCAATATTGAAGTAGAGCAAAAACAAATGAAATTAAAAAATTTTCGGGAAATTTTTCAATTTTGCGGCTATCTAAGGGCTACCTAAACGCTGTTAAGAATCATTCCTAGGAAGTTCATATGTTCCAGAAAGTTGTTTATTGAGATCTTAGGATCATGCTTGGAGTTGATTGTTTCCTTGAATTTTGAACGGTTTGCTACCTATGGACCTGAACAGGGGAAAAAATATAAAAAAAAAAATTGAATATGTTTTAAAGCTTTTAGCGATTTTGACTTTGAAGATGAAGTTATTTTTTGATTTTATATTTTTACAATTTTTGTTCTTTATGACAAGAGCTACAACTTTGCCTCAGAGAGTAAATCAAAATTCCGAACGGTTTGCAAGATATGAGCTTGAGAAAACGATCACTTTTTTGCAAAAATGACACCGAGGCCCCACTTCTTTTTGTTTGCTCTTTTGTCACGTTGTGGTGTCCGTATATGGTTATTTTGACATGACTTAACCCGCGCATCGGTCTGTGAGACCGACGAAACACTTTTTCAAACATATTTGTTTTTACGAACAGGTTGGTAACTCGGTTTTTTTGCTAGCTGCCGGATTTTTTGCTAGCTTTAATTTAGTGCATATTGTGTGTTTGTGCGAGACGCACGTGTTGCTGTATATGGTGCCATTTGGTCTGTGAGACCGACTCGGGTATAAGTGTAACTTTTTGTTAAGAAAAACTTTGAAACAGGGTTTCAAACTTTCGGTGTGTGATCCCGCGCGCGGGTATAGGTGTTAGAAAAAATAGCGCGGGTATAGGAAGGTTAAAAAAAAATACACACTGTGTTATATACTGTTTTTATTTGGTAGTTTTCACGTAACATACTCGGGGATCACACACGGCAATTTTACTTGCGTAAGGCTGGAGTTTATAGGAGAGAGTGGAGAAGAGCTTCCGTTCTATTCCCTCCACTCTCCTATAAACTCAAGACTTGCGCAAGTAAAATTGCCATGTGTGATCCCCGAGATTCTTAAAACTTATTGAATCGTTATTATGATATGTATACGCACTCTATATAAACGTGTAGGTACTTCCCCGAAATATTTTTTGTGTATAGAAGCGCGATCGAAACATTTTATTAGTATGCGGATTTTGTGGTGTGCGGTTGTAAAGTGATCTACAAAAAAAAACTGAACAATAAAACATTTAAAAATAATTAAACATACTGTAATTAAAAAGTATAGAAGAGAGAAAGTTTGGAAAAAGTTTCAAAAACATTTGAACTCCAATACAGAAAAATGGGATGCAACAAAAGAAACACAAAGGCATAAAGAAATCAATAATATTTGAATAGCAAGCCTGCCTTTTCAAGATAAAAGGCCTTTCGTGCTGTCTGGACGATGTTGTGAAGCAGCCCGTTGGTTGGTTGGTTGGTATTTTTCACGAAATTTAATTAAATTCAAGCTCTAATAACAATCTTTCATTATAGATACGTTTTCTAATTTGGGATGGAAGGCGTAAAAACGGGAATTGCATACAAAACATAGAAACATAAGGAGAGAGAGAGACAACTCAATCGAAAAAGTCGGAAGAAAATAAATATTGAAAATAAGTGCATTTCTGTTTTCTTCGAAATTTTGATAAATAATTTTTTTATTTCTAAATTTATTCTGTTCGTTCGCCCTTGTGTTCAAACTGTTAACTGGAGTTAACTGTGTTAACTGAAGCTTTATGTGGTAAACTATTCGATACCTACTTAGTAATTACCAGATAGGTTTGACTTGGGCCGACCGTTGTTCTATATTTATGTAATAATGGGTGATGTTTTGCTGTACAGCCACACACTCTATTGGAGAAATACTACCGACGATGTAATTGCACTCACGACATAATTTGTTGTCTTTCACCACTTTCCATTTGGCATCCAAGTTCATGGATTGAAACTCGCCACAGTTGTGGATTTTATGAGTCTCGCCTTTGCACGAAATGAGAGTTGGTTTGCTTGGGCTACGTTGTTGATGGGTGTTCACCGACGCTCCCTTTTTTCTCGTGACCGGGGGGACACGACATGATTGGCAGCGGCTGCTATAGCATAGATACAGTAACTACAACCTTTCAGAATAGAAATTTTTGGGTCTTTTGGATGCATTGCCCAATTGAGCTTGTGATTGTTTGGTAATTTGTCCACTAAACTCTTGACAAGCATAGGATTATTTAAGTGGGCCACCAGATATCACGCCTCCATTGTTGAGCAAATATTTCGAATTGTCAATGCATAGTCTGCCTTTAACGGAGGAATTTTCATTGCTTTCTATATCATGCTGTCCAAAACATGCTCTGGGCGACCGAAACACATTTCCAAGGTTTTGAATAATTTTGCCCACCATTGAAGGAATTAATAATTTACTTTTTACAAGTTCTTTTACGCGACCTCGGAGACACGACCGCAAACGCATTAAATTTTCACCGTCAGTGTAACCTGCTATTTTCATCTTCAGTTCAATATTTATCTAGTTTTTTAGTATATCAATGACAAATTTAATTGAGTTTTAATTTTTTTCACGTTCCAATATTTTTGTTGAAATTTTACGGTCGTCTCTTTTTTGTGTGTTGAAGGATTTAAGACCTAAATTGGGAGTCAGAATACGTCGGATTTAGTGTGATGACCCATGATGGTCGTGACTTCAAAAACGGTCGGAAGTGGCATGCTAAAATAATTTGTTTCCCTACATATGACCCCATATAAAGTGCATAATTTTTCGCTTTTTACATATTTATGAGAACACAGGAAAATAAATCATCAATAAAAGATTGCATCCAATAAGGTTTTTAGTTCACCCTTTGAGTCATTAATTAATTTGAGCAAAGTTAAAAAATATTTTATGTGCATAATTAGATATCTAGTGCCCACAAAAAACAAAAATTATATTAAAATGTTCTCCGACAGCTCTAAGATCCTTTTTCAATACGTAGGAAATTGCGTACATATAAACTCATCTCACTACGATAGAAATAGTATAAAAATCAATGTAATTTTATTTAGCGAAGTGTATTTAAAACCAGTACATAAGTTTCAGTCGGGTGAACCGACTTAATCATACCCTCACCCTAAGTCATCCATTGCGTGGAAGTTCTGTTAAATAAAACGCCCATAATCAAAAGTGGCCATATTCAATAGCAGATTGACATTGCGCTAAACATTATTGAATACCCCAATTAGTTAGTTTCCCTCAGAATATTTATATGCGAGGTACAAATACAAAAATTGGCATGGCAAGTTGTTGCCAAAAATTTTGATCAATACCAAATTTTATTAAGATAGGTTATGATATATTGGAGATATCGAGTCGGCAAACTGCAAATACGCCCAACTTTGTATGAGAGGCACGAAACTGGGCGTGGCACAACAGTCAGTTTTTAATTGCACAGTAGCTTTTAGCAAAATATTGCCTAACACCGAATTTTATTAAGATCGGTTGTAGTTTACGAGAGTTATCGTATCGATCAACCGGCCATCCGCCCAACTTTTATATGGGAGATACCAGAATGGGTGTGGCAAAACAGCTCATTTTCTATGGGAGAGTTTTATTTGACTAAATATTTGAATATTGGTTTGGGTTTGCGGGACTTCTCATTGGTTTGGGTTTGCGGGACTTCTCGTGCTGATCAACCAGACGGACAAACAAATTTTGTATGGGAGGTAACACAATGGGCGTGCCAAAATCAGCCGTGTTTTACTCGGTGATTGGCGTTTGATAACGTGGAGCCTTATACCTAATTTCATTAAGGTATGAAGTGTTTCACGCGATGTATCGGATTAACAACCCGGACGAACACCCTGTTTTGTATGGGAGGTACCAGAATGGGCATGGCAATCTCGCCCATTTCCTCCAGTTAAGTAGGCATTTACAGATTATTAATCGGTGTGTGAGTTGAAGCTAATCACATCTACCAGAAGAATATGAATAATAGATTTTGTGCTAAATGTGTCGATTTGTATGGGAGCTACCAGAAGGAGCGTGGTCACGACGCCCATTTTCAATCCCAAACTCAATACTGGCAAATAATAGTCACTGACAAAATTTCACTGTGATATGTAAAGATTTTCGGCAGTTATCGTGTTGACCAGCCAGCCAGACAGACGGACATGGCTCAAACGTCTTAAAAAAGTCCTAAAACGAATTTCGTCCAATGATACTAAGGGTATAATTTGGTTACTTCTATGTGTTACATTTTTTACATATTAAATGATATATACCCCCATCCCTATGGGTGAGGGTATAAATATTACGTCGGTTGATTTTTCTTTTGTCGTATACGCCATTTAGGTTTTTTTCGGGGTGATATTGTGTCTACAGATTTTTGTGCGTTACCTTTTCGAATCTGTTGTCAGATTATTGATATATCTTGGCGACCAGTCATAACGCCCAACGGTCATAAATTCAATTCGTTGGAGGTGCTCGTAGAAATTGTGAATCAGTGTATACTGCAAACAACAAACAACTTTATAAAGTGAAATCTAAATATATAAATCAAGAAAAAGACTGTATACAGAGATACATTTGTTACCAAGAAAATTGTAAGGCATCTATGCAAGTTACTAAAAAATTCCAGATCATTAAAGTGTGTGAAATTCTAAGAAGAATCAATCACACGCCCTATTTTGCGAGCCTACGACTTTTACTAGCGACTTCGAGAAGCGCTTCGAAATGCTATTTTAAAAGTTTTTCCAAAAGTGCACCTGAAGGGATGCTGGTTTCATTACTGCCAGGCACTGAGACGGAAATTGGCAAAGATGAGTGTACTAGCAAGAACCGTAAAATCATCCGCGGACGTAAGGCGAATATTAGATTTACTAATCCCCTCAGAGCGGTCATAAGGCCCACAAAAATATTTGGGCGTTGTGACCGTTTGACGTTATGACCGGTCGCCATATATCTTACCATTACTGTGATGTTTACCCTAATTTGTTTGTATATCCCTAAAAATTGGTAGTTGGTAATAGTGGTAGAGTTTTGAATATTGGTAGCTCCGTTTCAATTAATTGGCTTTTAGGACAAACCAATAATAAGTCGACGATGATAGGTTTTGCTGACGATATCGCAATTTGCCGTACCGAAATTGACAAAATTAATACAAATCTGCAAGAGAAATACAATATTGTCGAAAATATGCCACAGACTGGAATATGAAAATTAGTACTGATAAATGCGAAAGTGGAGTTAGACGAAATATAGGTTAATACCTAATTTGATTTATATCGGTGGTGTTGTCCGGTAGATATTACAGAATATTTACCTATGCTTAACTTAAGAGTAATGCTATATGTCGGAAAAGAGTTGTAGTAGAACCAGGTACCAGAAAGGGCCGGGCACCACTCCAATTTTCAATTTCAAACTAGGTTTTTGCAAGAAATCATTACTACCACAATGTCGTAGTGAACTGTTCAGATATACGGCTGTTATTGTATTAACCAGCCACCAAGCCACACATAAGCATATGGCTTAATCGACTTTAATTGTCCAAAAACTAATTTCGTCCATAGCTACCTATGATCTAATATGACTCCTTTTATGTGTTAAACTTTTGGAGGGTATGCAAATGTGTATTTTTCATGAAATTTTATATTTATTACTGCACTTAGCACTCCTTGGGAGAACAATTTGCTGAGAACCGAAACCGATCCAAATACCTCAAATTTTGCGGAACCGGACTCGGCAGAACCGGTTCTTCAAATACGCGGAACCGCACATCACTGCTGTATATCCTAGAAATTACTAGAACTCGTTACTACATAAAGTTTTTTGAGTTTATAGTTACCACATATCACTGCTGTTAACGTTTTTTCGCATCTCACTAACGATATTTTGTTTAGCAAAAAGAAAGTGATATGTTAGACTCCCCGCAAGTATTCATTTTATTACCTTCTTCAAACAAATGCCATTTATATGAGATTTATTGGTTCTTTTTTTGCTACGAATATGTGTAAACCTAAAGACACGATAAACTATGTATCCTTCGAAGGATACATTGACGTTGGAAATTCAACCAGCTTATAACATTTTATGTACGACATATGATAAAACGCAATGCCATAAACAAATGGTCAATTTAATTATTTTTTTAATACTATACGAGTATATGGGCATTTCCATTTTGACGTTACTTGATATTTGTACGAAAAAATATATAAAAAAAATATGAAAAAGTTATATTTTTAAAAAGCTTTTTTTATATTTTCGTAGTAATTAAGTAACATTTTATTCATTAAAGAAATTGAGAACAATCGACACGGAGGATTCAAAATTAGAAGCACAAATATGAGCTGACGTGACGTTACAAAAAACAGAAGTGGTTGTGTGACTTGGATTACAAAATTTCAAAACTCTGCGAATTTGGCAAGACTTTTTCTATGAAACTTTTTTTAGTAGCATTGAAATCAATGTAAGTTTAATTCAAGTTATAAAATTTGAAAATGTTTTCTGTGTTTTTTTTATTTATCTTAGTATCTGACGTGACGTTATATGACGTTAAGTTACTTAAATTTCCACTGGAAAATTTTTAGTTAAAATTATCATTTAAAAATGACTAAACCCAAACAAAACATGAATTTTAGCTTTTACATGTATATTTTAGCTTTTAAAATATATTTCGCTTGCTGAAAAGACTTTTTAAGCGAAAAATGTTTTTGTTTGTAAAATAAGGATTAGAAGAACAAGATGAGATAGTAGAGAGTTATAAAAAAAGTATATGAAGGTCTTAAATTATTGCTATAATTGAAAATGTAGTTTGAGCTGCTTTTATTTGCACGTCATCCACTTTCGAAGATTCGAATTGCACAATTACTCTTAGAAATGTAAATTGTAAAACATGAACCTGTATTTTGTAGCCCGATAACACACCATCGCAGCTAAGGACAGCCAGGAACTCTTCAATTTAATTAATTTTAAATACTTCTCTTTAATAATACATGTAACAAAACTGATGGATAACTTTTAATTTTTCGGTCAGGGTGGACCTTTCTGTGGAAATGCCCATATCTGACATTTGGAAACATAACTGTAATAATATCAACTCGCATCGCATTACTCGTTACAAATGTATGTATGTCACAATTTGCATATATTAGGTATTCATATTCAAATTCCATTTATAACCTTTTCATTTTATGTTTTATGCAGGGTTCAGAAAACACACTCACCATACACACAATGTATTGTTGAAAAGCAACACACACAAAGTTCGAGTGTACATTCGTGTTTGTGAATTGTGTTAATTTGTTCTTGCGTGGGCACACATCGGCAGTTCTCGTATTTATTTCTTTCGAACATCCGCGTACAATACACAACTTGGTGTGTACAAAAAACTAAACACATGAGGTGTCAGGGGACACCCGGTTGGAACGAAGTTCCTTTCGCTGTATATTCTGTACTAGTAAGTTCCAACACGCCTAAGGCGCCCGTTGAAAAATACGGTAATTTAAATGGATCTTTCAGAAAAGATACTTTTTGTAGATGATAAATCTTTTAAGGAAATTTCTCTGTTTGTATGCAATGTAGTTAAAAAAAAATATATTTTATATATGTCTAAAAAAAGTACTTTTTTTTTGTAAAACAGGTACTTTTAATAGAAGTGGTACTTTTTTTAGGAAAAGGATATTTTTTTAAGAAAATTTACTTATTTTCAGAAAGGCAACTTACCTCAAGAAAATAAATGGTAGTTGTTACGGGAATTTGCCCGAGCGCCAAGTTTCCACGGGATTCTGAACACCCAAATAACTAACTCAATACAGTATTTCGTAATAAATGGTTTATATTTGAGTATTAAAATTCCTGTGTAAATACAAAGAAATTAAACAATTTTTAAATGCATACATAACAATAAAATCTACTAACTTTTTGGTATGAAAACCGAGCGCAATTTATTTAACAAATTACAAAATTACTAAAACTTTATATAATCTTTGTTAATACAAAGATATAAAAGCTGTAACCAATTTGACGACTATTACTTTTAAAACAGAAATGCGCTTTTTTTGGCTTCGAATTATTTTCCTTTTGACATTATGTTAATTGACAATTACTGACAACAAAAAACAAAAACTAATCGATAAGTACTGTACTAATAAATATATTAAAACACATAGACGACCGTGGCGGTAACACCACCCCACAGTATGGCAAGAAGTTCCTTCGCCGCCTTACTCCTTATCTTGAGCCACGTCCAGAACAGCCAACTTTGCAGCGGGCCTATCTAGTACCCCATAACTCGTCATAATCCTGGCACTACGAACTTGACCATCATCAGCCACTGTAGTCCCCAAAACTTTTCCTCTAGGCCATACATTACGTGGACTAGAAGGGTCAACCACAACCACCAAATCACCAACATTTAACGGCTTAGATTTTTCGAACCATTTTGATCTGCATGTAAGCGAAGGTAAATACTCAGCCAGCCATCTTTTCCAGAATTGTTGTGCGTACTGTTGAGAATATAACCAACTATTTTTAAGAACAAGTCTGCTGTCGTCGTATTCTGCTAGCGGCTTCATACCATTTGAGCTTCCTAGCAGAAGATGATTTGGAGTAAGTGCCTCTTGATTTTCATCGTCGATTGGTACATAGGTTAAAGGACGAGAATTAATAATATTTTCAACCTCAGCCATCATACTCCTAAGAGTTTCATCGTTAGGTGATCTTGTAGGCATTATCTTGTACAAAACTGTCTTAATGGAACGTACCATTCGTTCCCATACTCCTCCCATGTGGGGCGCGCAAGGTGGGTTGAAATTCCACTTTGTCGTTGCAGTAGTAAAACTGCGAACAAATTCGTTAGAGTCGAATTCTTTTATAGCTTCTCGTAATTCGCGCTCTGCCCCGACGAAGTTAGTTCCATTATCACTAAAAATTTCTCTTGGTGTTCCACGTCTAGCTATAAAATTACGAATCGCTAAAATACATGAAGTTGTATTTAATGAATGCACGATTTCAACATGGACGGCTCGAATCGTTAAACATGTAAATAAAGCTCCATACCTTTTCTCTCTGTGTCGGTTTACAGTCACCAATATAGGCCCAAAAAAATCAAGACCTGTAAACGTAAAGGGTGCTACAAATGCAGATAATCGAGCTCTTGGCAGCTTAGCCATTTGTGGATAAATCGGCACAACCTTCTTAACCTTGCACATTTGACAATTTCGTATTACTTTTTTAAAAATTGTTCTAAGTCGGGGTATGTAATATCTCTGACGAATTTCATTAATGGCAGTTTCGTGATTTCCATGATGATATTTAGCGTGAAAATGCAATATTAAAAGCATCGTTGTGTAACCATGTTTTGGTATAATGGCCGGGTACTTCATTTCATCTGGAACACAAGCTTTACCGATTCTCCCATCAATACGTAAGACTCCATCACCATCTAGGAATGCGGTTAATTTATAAATGGAACTAGTTTTATTCACTTTCCCACCTTTTTCGAGTGTTACCATTTCGTCTAAAAACACCTCCTTCTGAGCTTGCTTTATCAGAACAGTTTCCGCCTTTTTCAACTCATCTTGGGATAAAAAACGTTGGCTAACGTTTTTTCTTCTGTTAAAATAATGTATTACATAAGCAACTGCTCGTACAGCTCTACGCCATTGTGAAAAACGTTTGATGTTTACTAAGTTATCGACTTCTTCAATAAGCAGTACATGTTGCCTCAGCTCACAATCCGTATTGTTTTCGACTTCATTCTCTCTAGGCCAAGTACTCTGAGGTTGCTTTAAAAATGCAGGACCATTAAGCCAGCGGCTGTTATTTGTTAAATCTGGGCGACATTTTGGCCATTTAGTTGCTTCGTCTGCGACGTTTAGTTTACCAGAAATCCGTCGCCATTCATTTAACTCAGTATCGTCCAGGATCTCACTGACCCGAAATGCAACAAATTGATGGTATCTTCTATGATCTGACCTTATCCAGCTGATAACTGTTTTAGAATCAGACCAAAAAATCTTTTGGCTGATTTTAATGGATGTACTACTGACAATATTGTTCGCAAAACGGGACGCAATCAATGCCGCCATTAGTTCTAAACGAGGAATCGATGTTATTCTTAAAGGCGCCACTCTTGTTTTAGAACCAATAAGAGAAACAACAACATCACTGCCATCAGAAACTCTAAAATATGAGGTATCTTAAGATTCTGAATATCCGGTAGAAATGACATCCATTTTGCCCACTTTAGCATTTGGGGAGCGTGTATCTCTTCATCCCATCCTACTCCGCTTCTCCATACTTCCTGTAAAACAACTTTTAAGTACATCAAGTAATGTCCAATAAGCCCCAAAGGGTCATAAACTGTCATTAGCATTTTCAACAATTTCCGTTTTGTAGGCGTTTTATTTTCAAGAAAGAGATCACTTTCAAGTACATATATAGGATGCCAGTTTGAATGTAATAGAATCATCGCTTGATTTCCAAAAAACTCCGAGGACTTTATCAGCACCCAGCTCACTACTTAGGTGAAGGTCTTTCTGTTGATGATTGTTGTTTTCATTTATTGTGCTTAAAACATTAGCATTATTACATATCCAATTCCGTATATTAAAACCAGCTTTGCTGTGAATATACTTAACGTCTGCGACTAGTTTAATTGCTTCCTCAGCGGTATCTACTGAATCTAGGAAGTCATCAACGTAATGATTTTGTTGTATAGCTGCTGCTGCAACAGGACATTGCTCTTCATATTTGGAAGCATTAATGTTTTTTACAAACTGCGAAATACATGGAGCACACGAGGCCCCAAATATCATAACATTCATTACATAAATATCAGGTTCTATGTTATTTTCGTCGTTACGCCATAAAAAACGCTGAACATTACGATCTTCTTCTCTGATAAATATTTGGTGGAACATCTGTTCAATATCTCCACAAATAGCCACCGCTTTTTGCCGAAAACGAATAAGAATTGAAGGCAGCGATGACAATAAATCAGGACCTTTTATTAACATGGAGTTAAGAGATATACCATTCGACTTCGCAGCTGCATCCCATACAATTCTGGACTTTCCAGGCTTGTTTCTGTTGAAAACAGGGAAAATTGGTAAATACCAAAGCTTTTGTGTTGAAGGCAAGTCGTGATTAGTGATTTTTGTTATATAACCTTTTGTAAGGTATTCCGAAATTGTTTTATTAAAAACATCATTTAGATTTTTATCAAATTTTAGCCTCTTTTCTAAGCACAAAAATCTCCTTTTTGCCATATCATAACTATTTGGCAATTCTACATCTTCATTTCGCCACAATAACGAAGTTTCATAATGGCCATCCGATCGCTGCTTCGTAAATTTTGTTAAAATTGCAACAGCCTTTTCATCATCCTTACTTAAAACTTTTGTTGTATTAGTTATGCCAGAAGTTTCCAAACAGTAGAACTTTTTAACTAAATGGTCTAACTTTTTATTATATTCTGCACTGCATTCGCATATATGACAATGATGATACTCAACATAGGAACTTCTTTTCATAGAACCGTATAACAGCCAGCCAAGTCGAGTACAAATTGCTATTGGTTCATAAATTTTACCTTCTTTGAAACGTTTAGAAACGCATAATCTTGAATTATTTAATCCAATAAGTACTCGAGGAGTTGCATCTGAATAGCTCTGAATTGGAATACCTCTTAAATATGGAAAACTCTTCACAAGTTCTTCGCTATCAATTGTTTGTTTTGGCAGCGACAGGTACCTTACTGTTCGAACATCAGCTTCAATTTTTTTCTGATTAGGCCCAGCCACAGTAACACAAAGCCGTCTAGAATCCTCTTCATTACGTTCTACATTTCCAGTCCATTTAAGACATAAAGGTTCAGCAATACCTGTAAGGTTTAAGTCATTAACAATTTTTTCTTCGATTAAACTTGTTGATGATCCTTCATCTATAAACGCAAACGTTTTTATGCATTTATTTTCGTTACCGTAAATGGTTATGGGAATGATTTTAAAAAAATTGTTTTGAATTGATGCACTGTGCGTATTGCAGCTGTGTGTTTGATTGTTTTGATTTGCATTCTCGTTATGTTCTGTTAAAGTTGACGTATTTCTTTTATCAACTGCTTCGCTTGATTGTGTTCTATGAAGAAGATAATGATGTTTAAATTGGCAGCCATCCACACCACACAATTTGTTGCTAGTGCAAGTGCCAAAATGTTTGCGGAGACATTGTTTACAGAGTTTACATTCTCTGACAATATCCCATCTCTTTGTTCGATCAGCTGTTTGAAATATTTGACAATTTGCAATGTTATTGCAGTCACCATCACATACTATGCATCTGTGCTTGCTCTGTTCAGCGTGTGTATGCACAAAGGCGTTTCTCTGCTTATAACGTGAGAGTGGTTCTGCGGCAGAGCTTAAATTACTCTCAACGTTACGCTGCTTGCAGAAAGACCAATGTCAAAAATCCAGTTGGAGAACTCTGACAGATTTACTTTCTTATTTTGTTTTGTTAAGTTCATTTTGTAGGTACCCCAATTTATTTGGAAATAAGATGGTAATTTAGATATTAGCTCTTGTAATAGAGAAGAATTATTTAATTCATCAAAAAGACCACAAGTTTCTATTGTTGCTTGAAGACCTTTCACTTGGACAGCAAATGAGGTAATAGTGTCCAGTTTATTTGGATTAATTGGTGGCAATGTTCGAATTTTCATCTTCAGAGAATGTAGGATTTTTTCCGGCTGCCCATACAGGAGTTTAAGTGTAGAAATTGCAGTTGGAACACAGGATGGATGTATTAAAATATGTTGGATTGATTGAAGAGCATCTCCCCGTAAAGCCTTTTGCAAACGCACTAAATTTTCAGCATCCGTTAAACCGCAGACTGTTGTAGACCAATCGTATGTGGAACTAAAAAGAGGCCATTCCTCTGGATTTCCTGTAAATGCCGGCAAATCTTTTGGTACTGTTTGCCTTGCGTTTATTTGCTGAAGCGTAAGATTTGCGTTGATGCAATTTCTTGGTACAGATGAAAATGTTGTTGCACAAGTGTCTTGGTATTGTGGGAGAAAAGAACAATTAATTGGTGCTGCTGTTGAATTAATAAAAGTGGTTGTGTTGTTGTTAAAAGTTGAACTTGAAGAAGCGTGTGGTGGTATGTTTGTATTATTAAATAAAGAATCAACTGGAATGGTGTTTGTTGCAGATTGTGTTGCAGTTGTATGTTGATTTGTACTGGCTGCTGTTGTAAATATGGAATTATGATTTCCAGTAGATGGTCTTTGAATATTAATGTTTTCGGTAGGCGGTAAGGCAAAGTAGGCGGTTTCACATAAAGCTCGTTGATTCAAAGATAAATCTTGTACATTGTTGTTTGGAATATCAGGTTGATTTTCCAACCATTCATGTACAGAGTTGGCAACGACAGAACTAGTGTCATCGGCTTCTTCAACTGCTTGTTCTAATATCTGATATTTTTGTCTTAAAAATTCGCGGTCTCGAATAATAGCAAGTTGTCTTTCCTCTTCAAGGCGTTGGATTTGCAAGTTTTGTCGACGAACTGATGAATTTCTTGACAAGTTAGAGGCATTGCTGTGGTGACTACGTGCAGAGCTTGAAGAGTTTAGACCTCGCACTTCTTGAGAACAGGTTATACAGGTAAATGTTTGCTGATTATCAGCAATATTAGCACATTCGGCGTGGACGATTTTATGGCACTTATTGCACAATATACGATGTGTACCTAATGCTTTGTTACATGTCGAACAATTTATGGGAGGTTGTGAATTTGGGGCATGTTCATTGTGTTGAGATGGTGGTTGACCCTGAAAGGAAGAGTTATCCATTATTGAGGACTTACGATTACTGCCAGTTGGAAATGGTTTCCGTGGGGATCTCGTTGAACGGCTGCCGGTAAATTTCACACTGGTTCGAGGTTATGTTGAATTGGTTGGTGCTTGCCAAATATTAGACGAACACTAACGAAACACAAGTGTTATAGATTCGCCACAAAAAGAATTTTAAATTTGTTACGGGAATTTGCCCGAGCGCCAAGTTTCCACGGGATTCTGAACACCCAAATAGTAACTCAATACAGTATTTCGTAATAAATGGTTTATATTTGAGTATTCAAATTCCTGTGTAAATACAAAGAAATTAAACAATTTTTAAATGCATACATAACAATAAAATCTACTAACTTTTTGGTATGAAAACCGAGCGCAATTTATTTAACAAATTACAAAATTACTAAAACTTTATATAATCTTTGTTAATACAAAGATATAAAAGCTGTAACCAATTTGACGACTATTACTTTTAAAACAGAAATGCGCTTTTTTTGGCTTCGAATTATTTTCCTTTTGACATTATGTTAATTGACAATTACTGACAACAAAAAACAAAAACTAATCGATAAGTACTGTACTAATAAATATATTAAAACACATAGACGACCATGGCGGTAACAGTATTTTTTGTAAGAAAGCTACTTTTTATAGGAAAATTTACTTTTTTAAGAAAAGGCTCCACCTAGAAAACTTCCTATTAAACATAGATAAATAAAAACCATAGATGATTCATTTGATTAATCACCATTATCACCAGAGGGCAAGCCTTTTACCGTGCTACCATTTTTCACTCGGATGCGGTGAAAAAGCACTCATACATCTTTTTTATATTCCTTCTGTTTTTTAGATTTGCAAATGGAATATAAATAATAGAAAAGCATATCACTGTTGATATTTGTTGACAATACAAAAGGCAAAAAAGCATGGTTATATAGTTTTTTCAATAGCTTTTGTTTCCAGGGAAATTTGCGCATATCCACCACTCCGGCGCCATCTAGAAAATTTCCCTTTTTTTTCAAATTCACCACTTATCTTTCACCATGTGTGGTGTTTTATTGATCTATGTATTAAACAAGAAATTTCCCTAGACACAAACCAAAGCATAAGTACCTAATGTAGTTGATAATACTGGGTTGTAGCATAATAGTGTTAAAAAAAGTTGTTTATTTTTTCAGTTAGCCCCCATCCCGCAACGTGAGATAAGGAACTGCGTTCCGAAACTAAAGTTGTGTAGCATTATAAGCTGATGAATTTGAAATGAATAAAAATATATAGATCGCTAATCTTGTGGAGGTAATTAAAAGTGCTTACAGTATAAGTATTTCCATGTATGGTGAATTCAAATGAATTCTATACTTGGAATTTGCATATGCATTCTTTGATGAGCCGACATCTATAGGATAATCAAAACCATCCTATACCAACATGATACGTTTCCCTCTGTCACAGCCAGTTTTGACAAAAATTTGATAATTTCTATTGCTGTTGATTTAATCCGGCGAATGAGCGAAATATTCAAATATGAATTCATGGAATGTGATGTAGAAAAACAACAATAATTTGTCCTGTAATCCTTTTTACGATATTTGCATGGTTATTGCCGCAATACAGCATATTGGTGAAGGTATGAAGGAAATGGGAATGAAAATGAAATGATTGAGTAAACCCATTACATTCTTATCTGCATTTCTGTTTACCAGATATTTGCGGTTACCGTCTACAATGTGATTACTTTGTTTACTGCCGGCCCACCCTTTTTATTTGGCAAATGGAAATATCAAATAAAAAATTGTGCCAAATAATTTGCAGTTCAGAAGATTTTTACTTATAATCGTTAAAGCAAATATATTTTACCGGATTATGTTTAAAGAACTGTGAAAACTCGTAGTGCAAAGTCTTGGATCGTCCCTTAACTTTCATACGATATACAGTGGAACCGATTGTAAAAAAGCAGACGTAATGTCAGAACTTCTAAACTACTGGGCCGGTCTTTTAGAATGTACTAAACATTTATAGGTGAAGAATTCAACTTTCAGACTATTGTACTTAGAGGCCAGCTTATTGTATGTGATAGACCCACCGCTTCGAACAGAAAGCGTTTAAACACTGCTAAGTCATCAAGGACGAAGCGTGACTGTAATCTGTACAATTTAACACTTAAATAATTTAAAATAGAGTTAAGATCTTCAAGGTGGTATTGAAAAAATTTCTGTGACTTCATTGAAAACTTCTTCTCTATGTAGGCTTCCAGTGAAAGCCGATGCATAGATGTTGTTGTTTCAACATAGAAACAACGATTGACATGAGATAAATATTATTTTATGCGCTTGTAGGATCCCGCAAAATCTACGCTCTTGCCAAAGCGAGTTAAATAATCGCTTCCGCGCACCTACCGATGGTCGCCATCAAATGCAGGGAAAACTTTAGAACAGCAGCGGCCCGTCCCTAAGTCTCAGGTATATATACATACTTTGCTTCATTCTCGCAAACCCTAGGCATTTTCATCTGTTCTAATTTTCGGGCATTTCGTGTCATTGGCGACGTGGCATTCACATCATTTGAAAAGCCACGTGCTTAGAAAATTTACCTGTGACCGGTTCGGCGACTATTTCCGCCGCCGTAAAAGCCTCTCTTCCCGCCAACTTGCAGTTACCCGGGCCATAAGACCGATATGACGTTTTGTAGTTAGAACAGATATGCCCAAATCTCGGGCAGTTTTTTCACTGTACCATCTTCTTTTGCCGATTCTTGGCGATTCACACTTTGCAGTATAAAATATACTGCCTTGAATACGCCGACTTCATGTCCGATTTAAAGTCCATCGATTTAAACTTAATTTACTTACGCGGAGAATATTCATTCGTATTCCCGTTTTCTCTAGATACTAAGTAACATCGGCAACATCATAAGTGTCGGATAAGCCCCTAAAATAAACCCTAAAATGAAGAATGCGACTTTCTCATCTTCTAAGAATTTGCAAATTCGCTGGCGGTCTTGGTTGTCCTTGACCTTAAGATTAATAGAATCCTTGTATGGCCAGAGAAGAAACTTACTCGGAGCGAAAAAATTTTGAATTGAGAATTAAATATTTCTATAAAATTTGTAATAAAAATTTGTTGTTCACGGCTTTGTTGTTTGCACCGGTGCCGAGTTCACACGTTGAGTTGTACTGTCTTCTACGGACTTCTACTTCTTTGTGGCACTCATTCACTCGCCCCCAGTTACGTTTTCGTCTGCTGTTCTGAATATTAAAAGTCAATTCGTAGACATCAATGATTTTCGCAGCCAAGATACTACGTTCGCTCACCCAATCATGATTGTTGTAATTTTGTGGAATGTTTTGAAAAATCTTTCGGATAAGTTCAGATTTTGATTCGGTGTACTGGCAGAAGCGACGGTAAATTGAATACAGCCGGTCGAAATTTCGACCGGGATTTTGCAGTTGCCAATATCCAGCAATTGTTTTGAAAATACTTCTCCAGATTGATCGTTCTGCAGCTCAATACGCGTGATCACTGTTAATTTGAGTTTCTTGATGTGTCGAATATCGTGTCGTTGCCAAAATCAGCGCGATGAAAAAAGTTTTTCCAGTTCCACCAGGAGCGTCCAAAAAAATCCCTCCAGTTCCATCGTTCACAACTTTTATAAGAGTTTTGTACGCATATTTTTGTTGTCGATTCCCACCCATATTTGCAGTAAAGCTTAGAAAACGTACTTTAAACTGACATACCAAATTTTGTTCAAATTTAAGTAAAAAAGTTGAGAAGCGAAAAGAAGGCAACATGTTTGACAAATTTAGTTCTCCAAGTTTCACCTAAAAGTTTCTCATACGTAGACAAATGAGGAGTGAAAAGGAGGCACTATATGAACAACTTAAATTTTCCGAGTTTGTTGAAATGCCTATAACAGGAGCAGAAATATTGGATTTTTATGTACCACGCACCTTTGTCTAATCCCACCCATATTTTCAGTAAAGCTTAGCATAGGTAAATTAAACTGACGTACCAAATTTTGTTCTAATACCTATAACAGGAGCAGAAATAATGGATTTTTAATTTGTGATATGTATGGGAGGTACCACGCCCCTTTGCCTAATTAAGTTTTTTTTGTCTTTGCAAACCATCTTCCAAAAATTTCGAATTGAATAAAACCACCAAGTCGCTTCAGCCGTTCACACGTGATGCTATTACACACATGGACATGGCTATATTTCGAAATGTTGTGGCTGAAAACAAAAGGGAATTAATGCAACAGTGTTGCTGGCATGGTGACTGCAGCTTTAATGTTATTGAAACCCCAATAATACATGAATAAAACATTGAAAAAGGTATGAGATATCTAAAATAATAATATTTTGAATATTAGACATTTGGCCCATATTCTTAACACATATAAAACGTTTAACACGCAAAATTTTCATACAAAAATGGGCTAAGAAACCTCTCATCAGCATTTTGATTTTGACTCCTAAAATGTTGTACCATTTAATTTATTTTTTTCTCAAAAATAGACAATAAATGCTTTCGCCGCCGTAACGAGAATTTAATTGTTGTAGCAACGCATAGAAGAACGGTCAACAGAGCTTGAGTCATATATTTCGATCTAGAACTGAAAAAATCATTTCATTGCAGTCATCTAAACATGTTTCGAAGAGATTTTCCTTGAGTATACAGATTTAGAATTTTGAATGGAAATTTATAATAAAACATTGGTTCTAGTTCCCCAGGTATATGCAAATTTTGGCATTCACGCCGTGGAATGTCAAACAGTTTTTGTACAAAACTGCATTTTGACTTTGAATTTACAACAATTACGAGAAATAAGAACTATTTAGGAATTTTAATGAAAATCCACAATACAACTCATTATACTCGTATAACCCTTGTACCGAAACCAACAAAGAAATAGTAAATTTTTACACAACTTCCTGCCCTGTAACCTAGTTTGTCTTTATCTGCTCTGATTTAATGTGCATTATTATCTACATGACCGTCGGTAGTACAATGGCAGTGTGCGAGTGCCTTGTACATGAGTACGTGGGTTGGATCAGTGCTCAGACCACCTTACATTTCTTTGGACGGAGATCACCTCGCTTAGTAACGGCAAGACTATCGAGAATTTAGCTTCTCAAAAATACCATTCGGAACTGGTGTAAAACTGTAGGTCCCCATTCAGTGACTGTAAAACTAGAACGCACATAGCTCACTGGTTGTGAGAAGCTCTCACCAATTTCTCCATGGGATGTAATGGGAAACCATTTATTTATTTATTTTAGTCCTCATGATCATTTGTTTCCTAGTGAAAACTGTGTGGTATACGAAATGAATTTGCATTTCACAACTTTTCCTGGCATGTTTCTCAGCACAGGACGATTGCCATCATAATTAGGTGCCACCATTCAACATGACTTACAATACTGTACAAATAAATGATTTTAAGTTTCATAAAAATTCTTTAATTTTCCTCGATTAGCACGTAATCCATTCCTATTACGACGCTTACATATATTGTTGTTAAGTTGTGAGTTATTGAGTGCGTGTTATTTACCCCATACGTCGTTTCCATAACTGGATATTTGGTGATGTTATAACCCAAAATATGGTCTCATTTTTCGTTCGCTTCTGCCAATAATCTGAACAAATATTAACATTATTTTGGAACGCGTCCAAAAAAGACGCCATAAATTGAAGATGAAACCCCAAAAGGGGGAAAATAACATTTTAATAACCCAAAACTCGTTCAAATATGCCTCTATTCCAGTGCAGGAGTGGTATTAAGACGGGGGAGTGCCTGCGTTTAGAGTAAATTTAAAATTAACACGCATATACACCCACAGAAAAAAACAACCGAATTACATAAGTATACTATCACATCCGAATAAAAGAGAGTCACAACCTCATTAGACGTTGCCACATTCTGTTGACGGTTGTTTCAGCTGAATTTCACTTGTGCAGACTAAGTTCGGTCGTGATAGGCTCGATTCGGTTGTGGCAACTTCAATTTGGAACTTGCGGCTGCTACAAACTAAAACAAGTAGTTCTGTGAGTTTACAACTAATTTTTATTAATATCTTAATACTTTCGCCCTAACATTTATAAAACAAAGAGATACAACCAAAATGCCAGTATCATATCATATTCTTTACGACATACATTCAAAAAGTTCCACCAGTTGTTTACACGAAATTTCAGCAATAAAAGTCCAGCAACATTACGCTTGTGCATTAGGGCGGGTCGATCCCAACTAACTTTGGAGGCCCGAGCCACCCATGCCAGTGGCACACCTCCTGGAACCCCCCTGGGCGGTTCCCCATACAAACATTTCAAAAAATCACCATTTTTGGCACTTTACATGAAAAACAATCAGCGAAATGGCTATGTTTTTTTTTTGGGTTTATTTTTCTCTTTAGAAATTTATTTAGTCAGAACATATCTAAATGAAAACATGAATTTAATTTAGTAACAGGAAAGAAACTAAAAAAAATATTGTTTGCAGTCTTTTTTGCTTTCAAGTCTGGCAATTTCGCACGTAAACATTTGGACCGATTGGGGTCAAAATGGGATTTCTCAAAATTTCGGAAAAAATTTCGGATTTTTCAAAAGTTAGGACATCAGAATTCGATTTAGACGTATGGTTCCTCTTATGTCCCTACTTTTGAAAAATCCGAAATTTGTCCGAAATTTTGAAAAATCCCACTTTGGCCCATTTAGAGGGCCCCAATCCCCCACCCTCCAAAGTTTCTTATTTACACTTGAGCGATTTTTTGCCTCCCTACAAATCGACCCGCCCTATTGTGCATATTTATATGGTGTAGGCGTACAAGAATAATAATTTTGATATATCGCTCTTATTGACGCGTAACAATATGCCGTCGCTACCACAGACAAACTCACCACAAATCTCTGATGGAACAATCGAGAACAACTGGCGTCCTATACGATCTCACCACCTTAGTGTAAACCATAAAGGGGTTTTCAATAAGAGCGCTACAAAAGTTTTTTTAAATAAAACAATACCGGTTTTAGATACCAATGAAATTCTTTCTTCCTGTGAAAGTACGTTCGATGCCATTATGTATGGAACTCGATTTCTTTTGCATGGCCACCACGGGCACGCTTGCAGAAGTCCAGACGCTGAACCCAATTTTCGGCGGTTTTCAAGCATAAATCGGCTGATACTGCTGCAATTTCACGTTCAATAGTCATGCGAAGTTAATCAATCGTCGCTGGCTTGTTGGCATAGACCATAGACTTGACGTAGCCCCACAGAAACCGTAATTTTTTCGGGATGCAATGATGATTTATGGATTACGTGTGGATAGCTGTCTGACCAATAATGCATATTTTGCTTATTGACGAAGCCATTCAGCCAGAAATGAGCCTCATCGCTGAAGATGATTTTACGCTGAAAATCCGAATCATTTTCAAGTTGTTGCTCAGCCCAATTGTACTGTGCCTGTGGATTCAAATTTTTCCACTAGACGCTCAATTGTTGATCTGGTAGGACGATTATGACGACCATAAATTGGACGTAGCACTCTTAAAGTTGAGGCCACTGACTTCAAATTTCGGTAGTCAATTTTAATAATTTCGACTCGTTGTTGGCTCGTATATCTTTCCATGATGGAATGGCAAACCTTACTGAAGAGAAATGTCAAAAGAGCGGGAAAAAATATGGCGTCGTTTGCTGTCCCCATCGATTTACTTTTGTAGCGTCTCTGTTGAAAAACCCTTTATAATAAAACTTTAGAGGATAACTTACAACTTTCACCGGGTTACACAAAATAAGTATAAATTTCATAGAGTTTGAGAGGCAGATGAAAGAACTTGAATCAAATATAAATTAAAAGCCATTACCATCAGTCAAAAATTATTTACAAGCCATTAATATCAACTGAACATAATCTAAAAGAATTGGTTTTAACCACTCACTTTCTTCTTCACGATTATCCAAGTAAAGGGTCGATCTGCTGTGCCATCGAGACCCCCTGCTCACCACTAACGATTAAGTCACTACCGAATTCTAGTCGACCACGGAGAACATATGGCCTTAATACGAGAAAATCGGGAAATTTCGAAATCACGTTTAGCATCTGATATTAATTTTCTGATTGGTGGAGCATATCGAGTCAGCATAATTTAAAATGCATAACAGCAAACCACGTCGAGTAACAGTGTTATTGAGTAAAGTCTTAAGTTTGTACCATAGTACTTATCATGATATAAAGATAACCTTGGTTTATTAAAGGGAAAGGAAAAATATAAAATTCCGAACAATATTTTCGTCTTGGTCTAACGCTCTGAATGTAGCGTAATCCTAATGATATAATTCACAACAAATTATATCAAATGCCGTAATATTACTAAGAAAGACGTAACGACGAATCAAAAAATAAAATAATTTTAGTGTGAACAAATAAAAATAAAATAAATGGTTTCCCATTACATCCCATGAAGGGACTGGGGAGAACTTCTCACAATCACTGAGCTGTGCGCTTTCCAGTTTTCACTCACTGATTGGGACCTACAGTTTTACACCGATTCCGAACGGTAATTTTAATTTGAGAAGCTTTTTCATGGCTAGATACTCGATAGTGTCGCCGTCACTATGCGAGGTGGCCGCCGCCGAAAGAAAATTTGAAGGTGGTCAGAGCCGGGTTCGAACCCAGGATCTCATGTACAAGAGCCGCGCACACTAACCATTGCACCACCGACGGTGTGAACAAATATGCAGCAAAATTCAGAGCGGTCCAAAAGTATCAACCTATCGTAAGATCTTATAACTTTGAATAGTCCGCCATTGTGAGTTTTACTGTGATACAGAATGTACGTCCACAAGCCACGTAACGCTGTCTTCCTCAAGAGCGGGGTACATTCGTTAATTTATTTACGGAATAATTTGTCGGCCATTTTTGGAACAATGTGCATTTTGCGAAAATTTATCCGCTCATGTCGAAGGGACTGGTACAACTCGTGACCGAAGAGGTGTAGGAAGGCCTCGTAGATAAGTTGACTTTTTTGCCGCATTTCGTTATCACCAATAAAATATATCATCAAGTCAAAATTTTGTCCCAGAACACAAAAACGGTTCAACGTACACTCGGTTCTTTGAGTGAAGTCCCGTCCAATATTCAGAAATACATTCAATTAAAATGGAAATTGGTTAATTCGAATGCCTTATACGTGTTAAACCCCAAAGTGGCTTACTCAATATGGTAGTCACTTTTATTAAAAACTAACCGGATTATTATAGGAACTTTGGTGAGTTGGAATTCGAATACTTTATCAATATTCGGAAACTCGACCTGGGCGACGCAATAAGCGGCCGCGTTTGTTAAAACTCGCCACAATATGCTGATGTTTTTCAAAACTCAAAGTTCTAAAGTGTATCCAGCTTAGAAGGTAAAAATTTCGAATTCAACAGATGCAGCTAAAGAGATATACATATTAACGTATTGTGGATTACTCTTCAACTTGTACAATTAAGTACGTGGTTTAGTTAATTTAATATTGAGAGTTACGATCACATAGGACTCAAATTGGTCTTCGGTGTTCATTTTTTTTAAACACAGTGATTTGAACATTTTGCTTTTTTCAATTCATCAACTGCTACTGCTTCTAGTGACTTTTTACTAAATTTAAAAAAAAAAAACTGAAATTTTAATAGCGCAGCAAAATTTGTAGTTGTGGGAAACAGTGTGTTATATTTGACTTTAATCCACATGTAACAAAAGCCAATGGGCGTTTTCACATTAACCGACAACGACACCGACACGACACCAGCACGTCACCGACACCGGCACGATTTTTGCAAAGTACTTACGCATTACACGACATGACACGATACCGACATGCAGTTGTTGTTTATCGACCGAAGAAATATTTTTTTTTTTTATTTATTTACTATTTTATTTTATTTATTATTTTATGTATTTATGTATTTACCATATTGATTAAATTTATTATTAAAAATAAACAATTGTAAAACTTACATTATCGAGGTCGAAAACCGTCCAACTCAACCATTTTGAATATTTTTTTTCACACACACTTCTACAATAGTAACTCTCTTTCCAATATTTCTTCATATAAGAATTAAAAATATTTAAACTTTTCATTGAATTATTCTTATGAAAGTATGAATCACCAATGTTTAGTTGTATAAATTTGCATATCACTGATATTTTGTTATTTGAAAGTGCTGAAATGTAGCAATCAACTAAATCTGCTTTTGTTATAATTGAAGCCATATCTAGAAATTACCACGTGTTTTTATAAAAATATATTAACAAGCCAATCATAGTGTAATAACAGAGTGAGAGCGTAACGAGTTGTCAATAGGCAAAGAAGATTGAGAGAGAGAGAGAGAGAGAGTGGAATACAAAACAAAACAAACAGTTTGACATAAGGTGGGTGCGATCAAAACAAACACCGATAAAAAAACTTTTTGACAATTTCCATACGCTCTCACTCTGTTATTACACTATGTATCTAATGAAACACAATTCCGCTAAGAAAAAACAACATAAGAAAAACGTCAAAATCGGTAGCCTACTTCATTGCGAATGAAAATAAAAGAAGATACACTTGCAACATTTTCCCCCGTACCGTTCTTCTCACCTCTCTCTCTTAATGACAGCACAATATCTGTTGATAGAGTTTTTAATGTTAGTAAAAATCATGGAAAAATTAATTTTTAAAAAACATTTTTTTCGTTATTTAATGGTTCGATAGGGACCTGTTTTGATTTTTCCCTGATAGACAGCTGTATAAACTGTGAAAAACAAAAAAAAAATAAACAATTTCTTCATGAAGCTTCATGAACTTTTGTAATTTTTGCGTATCAAATAAAAAATTTATGGTTTTTTAAGCCGCAAAACAGTATGATTTTAAATACCTTTCTTTAAAGTAATGTTTTTTATTTATTACGTATGTAATAGACAAATGAAAACAAGCAAAGTTAAGTCAATTTAGATAAAAATAATTTTTTTGAATTTTTTCGTGAAACTACTCGAAACAAGATTTTGCTAAATCTCGAAAAAGACTTTTCAATAAACAATTTTTTTTTGTCATTTAATGGTTCGATAGGGACCTGTTCTGATTTTTCCCTGGTAGACAGATGTATAAACTGTGAAAACCAAAAATAAAAAATAACCAACTTTTTTTTTTTTTTATTTGATGAAACTTTTGTAATTTTTGCTTTTCAAACATAAAATTTGTACTTTCAACGCCGCAAAAAAATATTATATTAAATACGTTTGTTTGAAAATATATTTTTTATTAATTACTCATGTATTAGAAAAATAAAAAAAAACCTCAAGTCAATTAAGAAAAAGATGAATTTTTAGTACTTTTTTTCGTGAAACAACATGAAAGGGATTTTTTGTTAAACCAGTTTCACTTACAATACTCTGAGTTTAGCGCCCTCTGATGGGGTTAAAAAGAGTCAAACCAAAAAAAAAATGTCATATTAATATTAGTTGGTTTATAATCTTTCAAAAAATATATATTTTATCAATATTAAAGACAAACAATTTATTTTGATTTTTGTCTATGGAACGACGCACTGTGCGTCGCCGGCAACGACATAAAGCCGTCGTGTCGGCAAGTGTGAAAGCGTGTCCCTATAATTGTATGAGTTTGCGCTCCCACTGATGTCGTTGTCGGTGTCGTGCCGGTTTCGTGTCGGCTAGTGTAAAAATGCTCAATACGGAATCTATTCATATAGTGCAATCAATAGGTAGTGCATATTGCATGTATCACAGCACATTCGAAAACATCAACTTTGCTTTGTGACTTTTAGCGTGTTTCTGCCAAGACACTGTTCAACTTTAGTTGGGTGTGTTTTTTCCCTCCTTTTGCAAATTTTTTACCTTTGTCCCTTTGTAATGGAGCTGCTGTTGGTTCTTGTCATCTTACAAGATTTAGTAACACTGCTTAGAGGCCTAAAGTCAATACGAGCAGGGTGAGGGGCATTTCCCTCTTCGGGAATAATCACTCGCTCTATATTTCGGGTTCTGGCAGTACTAGTGTTGCCAGATGAAAACTGGAGCTTCCATTGGAAAGCTTGGCAATTTTTAGCATAAACATACAAAGAACGTCTTCAGTTACGAGCACTATTTGTTATATTTACAGTGTGTTGAAAAATTCATCTCGGTTAAAAAATAAATTAACCCGTGAACATTTTCGTGGGATGATTTGTTACGATTTTCGGCATGGATTATCGAGACAAGAGTGTCTCAATCAACTTGTTTCGACTTTCGGTGATGAAGCAACATCGAATTCACTGAAAATCGCTGGCACCAAGGGTTCAGTCTCGAACGCCGTTCGCTTCGGAATGAATTTCGTGAAGGTCGTCCAACTTCGGTCGCTTTGCCGGCCACCATCCATGCTGTTCGTGAACTGATAAAGCGAGGCCCACATGTGACATACCGTTCCTTCAGCATTAGTATCAGTAGCATCAAAAAGATATTGCATGTTCGCTTGGCCGTGAAAAAGCTTTTTCTCGTTGGATCCCACATAATTTGACCATTGCTCAAAAAAAGACTTGTGTCAATTGGAGCAAAGAAATATTGAACAAATTAAACCACGATACCTCAAATGCAGTGTATTATAACATCGTCCCAAGTGACGAGTCATAGACCTATGCATATGAGCCCGAAACAAAACAACAGTCGAGCGTATGGGTCTTTCAAGACGAGCTAAATCCAACAAAAGTTGTTCGTGGAAGAAGCACATCGAACCAAATGAACGCTTTGTTTTCGGTATAATCGGCCATGTGGCCGCAGTGCCTTCAATGAATTGTAGGACGGTAAATTTGAGTGGTACACCACCATCTGTTTGCCAACAGTGTTCGAAGAAATAAGGAAAAACAACAAGAGACGACAGATCATTTTGCATCAGGACAATGCGAATTTTCACACATGAGCTGGAACATTGGGTTATTTGAGCACTCAATATGTTGAAGTGATGGATCATTCGCCGTAGAGCCATGATTTGTCACCCAATGACTTTTTTTTACTGTGTGATCCACGTTTTTCGACGCCCGAAGCAGCTATGGAAGCGTTCAAAAGCCATGTTTTGGAGGTGTCTCAATCGGAGTGCAAAAAGATTGAAAAGAAAATTGGTTTGAGCGCTTGCAAAATATATTGAAAATATGTGAATATTTTGAAAAACAATAAAACCATTCAATAGCAACCTCGGGTGTATCTGGAGTCTATACAAATTTACTACCAGCCGGGGGAACAATAGATCGGCCACAGTCTGAAGTTCCGCTGGTGACGCCATATCGCGCCCGGGAGACTTAAAGGATTTGAAGCTGCTGATAGCCCAGTTACGCATGGATTTGGTAACAATACCAATACTTGTGAGAACAGTTGCCTTGAGTACCCTTTTGATGTCTCATAGAGGAGGCAAAAAGGGTAAGTACCCCAGAGATTGTGAGCACTGACGCAAACGCACATCATCGATTATGGTGTAACCCTTACACCAATGTCAAGGCAAGAGGTACATTTGCAACAGAGTACCTGCATGAGATGACCGCAATGCCAATTTTATGTTTGATCATAAATGCATTAGACTCAACCTTTACCGGAACATGCCGCTGCCCAAAGTAGGTCGTCGCAATGTGGGGAGGAATGACTAGTCCATCAATGAGAAGACTTTGTAAGAGTTTTTCGGATCAAACGACATAGAGACATAGAGAATGTGCCGGACAGAGCCACAAGTACTCTCGACAAACCGCTGTAAATCTCTTGCCCAAGAACGAAATAAAGACTGTAAAAGAACCCTGTCTGGTGGAATGGAGAAGTTGAGGATATACAGAAGTCATGCAAAGAACTGTTTAACAAATCCCAGTCTTCGAGAGGTAAGCGGGTAGGGGATAATTACAAAGTTGAGCTAAGGTGATATAAGAATCTGATCAGACCGCACAAGAAACACTCGAGGATGTTCTTCTGTAAATGAATAGAAGACACATCCGGTACTGCCAGGAGAAGGTACATCATAGGTCAGGGGTCTAATGATTACAGCCGTTTGGTATCGTACTCGGTATTTGGAAAGTTCGATGAAGTGGAAACTTGAATTAAAACTTAAGAAATAACTGTAACAGGGAATAAGATTTCATCAGTAATAGTTTATTTTAGAAGTTTCTTTCAATTTGGCCCTTTAAAAGCACTTTCGTAATTGAGAATTTGCGATTACAAGTGCAACAAAATCCAGTCACTTCTATGGAATTTTTGTCGCTCTCGAAAATGCGAGTGTGAAAATTGTACCCTAAGCGACATTCTACAAGGTAGCCTACGGACTTTGGACACACGGTCGGTGAAAACGGGCTAGGTGTAAACCCGGCCAAGACTGAGCTGGTTTTTTTTAACCGAAGGTATAAAACACCTGCCGAGGAACATATCACGTTGAATGGTTCTGAAATTAAGCTTGCAGAGTGTATCAAACACCTGGGTGGTATTTTGGACAGGAAGTATAGTTTCAGGCCCAACATAATGGAATGTCCGAAATAGGGGACGATCAGTGTTGCCAGTTTAGCACTTTTAGGACATTTTAAGCTCTTTTTTTGTTTGACTGCTGCTCTTTTTTTGAAATTTTTTTCAACCCATTTTTACGTTAACAACTTGTAACCTATGTAACTACTTTTTAAGGTAAAGCTCATATTTTGTTTTTGTTTATACTTATATTTTATATTACTTTGCTTATATTTACGTACCAACAAAACAGGACATTATGGGCCAAATGGAAGGTTTTTGTTTAGGACCTTAAGATTTAATCTGAAAGGCAGGTCTTTTATTTTTACCGATTTTACTTTAATAAATCCTAAGCAGTTATCTTGATCCGCTTAACTATGTCATGTTATCTTGATCCGCATTAACTATGAAATATGTTATCTTCGTTTTGTAAGGTCCCTGACCCCCCGGGGTTGTCCGAGACCGGATAAGTAAGTAAGCAAATCCTAAGCAGTTTGACATTTTAATGTGCAATTTCGCCTATATTGTAGCTCTTTCCTCATTTCACAACTGTTTTTAACGTCTTTCAGAACAAAACGTGATGATAAAACGTCGAAGCATATTTGAAATATTTTAAAGTTTTTTGCCTTTTTCAGACTTAGTTTGGAGAAACTGACTCTTTTCGAAGAAATTGGAGGCTAAAATATTTTTGATAACTTATCCAAATACTCTAATCAACAGAAATTATATTTAGATCTACTTAATTGATTTAGAAAGATTCATATTATATGACTAAACCCTGCTGTTGTTGTACTTAAGATTATTACATTGAGATTTCCAAAAAATCTATTTTACATCTACATAAATACTTGCACATTTCCCGTGAGCATATATATGTATTACAAAGAAATACATACAGGGTGGCTGATGAAAGCTGCTACAAAAAAATTTTTTCTATTCTGGTTAATTTTTTTTTTTATTTTGCAGATTGATTTGTAGATTTAACAAAAATGGATAACTGGGACGCTGAAACAAGAATTTGGATTTTCCGCCGCTATCACCCACTGGAGTACGTAGTTTCGGCCCAAAGAGAGTATAGGCGCACGCTTGGCGGCAATCCTCTGAGCAGATGGACCACCATGAGACTTGCTAACAATTTTGCCGAGCATGGGACAGTCAACATAATATCTTACCATCGAAACCCTTCAGTTCGGACGGAGGAACCAATCGTTGCTGTAGCTGCTGCCATACAAAACAATCCAAGAGTTTCGACAAGAATCTTATCTGCTCAAATGGGTATAAGCAGACAGTCATTGCAGTCAATTATGCACAAAGATTTGGACTTATTCCCTAATAAAACTCAAATGGCCAACAAACTGAATGCAACAGACTTCCCGATTCGCTTGGAATTTTGCCAGAAGATGCTTCAAATGGTGGAAGAGGACGGAAATATGTTGAACTGTCTTTTCATGTCTGACGAGGCCCATTTCGATTCAAACGCCAACATAAACAAACTAAATTATCGAGTATTGAATGCTTCCAACCCACTGATACTCCATGAGACGGAATTGCATACACTTCCTGACACAGTGTGGTGTGCAGTTCCATCAAGCCCTATTTCTTCGAAGAAAAATGTCACACCGTTACGGTTACTGGAGACCGTTACTTGAGCATGTTGAGAGAGTTTTTCTATCCAGAATTACGCCGAATGAGAATTTCTTTCAACTCTGTATGGTTTCAGCAAGATGGTGCAACTCCTCATATAGTCCGACCTGTTATGACAGAATTGCGACGAAAATTTTCCAATAAGCTGATATCCAGAAACTCCACATTCCGTGAGCCTCCAAGGTCGCCTGACCTTACTGCACCTAACTTTTTCTTGTGGGGTTATTTCAAACAGGAAGTCTACAAAGCAAAACTAACAAATTTGAATGAAGTAAAGCAATCCATTCGAGAAACAATTGCGGCTATTCCTATCTCAACTCTCCAAGCAGTAATGAACAACTTTTTGGTAAATGCATCAAAGAGCAGGGAGGGGGGGGGGGCATTTAAATTCCATTATTTTTAAAACTAATTAAGCTCTATTTAATAAAATTTAATGAGCTTTAACATGACTGAAAGAAAAATGAATTCCATACACTGAAAAAAAGTTATTTTAGTTTCTTGTACCGTTTAAACCTCAGCGTGTTTATTTTTCTGGTTTAAAATTCTGATTGTCAGCTCAATCACGGAACAGATAATAGTTTTCGATGGTGAACTTGTTCTAACACATAAGGGCTAATTCTTCTCTGTGGTTCTTTCTCTTTCTGCCATTCAACTCCTCTTAACTTATACGATCGTGAATAAAACGTGCACGTATTTAACTCAAAGATCTAACCCATACAGTTCACTCAGCTATCTGTAACATAAGCCACTGCGGGCTTATTTATGATTCATCGAGCCGGATCTGATCAAGCGACGTATGGACATATGCATACATATCAAGCCATATACATATCTAACCGGTTTAAAATACTCGCATCAAGTGTCATTTGTTTAATATTCATTTGTCTGGCAATACTTTTTGAAAATTGATTGATTGTAAATTGATTTCAAACATTTGACATTTAACTAGCTTGAGCTTTTTAAATTTCAATCGCAAAGTAAACAGCATGTTTGGAATTTAATTTATTTGTGGCAGTTTCGTTTTTCGCATAGAAAACTTAAATGTCTCAATTTAGCAGGTGAGGATTTACAACCGAACGTATTTAACAAGATAATAAAAATACATATATTTGCTTTCCTTTCAACTCAAATATTTTTTACATTTACTTCATTCCTCGAGCTAAGCTACTTGCTAACAACGAAAGGAAGCCATGAAGACAGACAGACAGGCAGCAGGACAGACAGTGGAACGCCTTCAGGTATTTGTTGAAATAACATTACGGAATTGCTACGGGTTTGAAGTTGTCAGCGTCTTCATATCCGTTAAATGCTGTAGATGGGGGTTGAGAAATGTTAGTAACCGTAAACTTAAGCAACTTAAAAGCTTCGCATACTTCAAGAATGTACTTATGTATGTGTATGCCAGTGTGAGTGTGTATGTTTCGTACAATGTTTTTTAAGATGTTTGGTATTCTGTTAGTACTGACATTTGTTCGCCGGTAATAGGTTTGTGTGTTTCCCACCGTTTGCTTTTATTGGCACCAAACATTAACTTCACCGTGTCAAGCTTCAAGCAAAATATATAAAATTGCTACCTTGTATTTGACGAAACGAAAGTGCGAGAATTTGCAAATTATTTTTTTTATTCACACTCTTAACTTTCTCTTTGCTAATTACGGTGTATAATTAAAAGATAAAATTTGCTCAACTCGCTTTAATAAAAACACGTACATTAGGGCGGCTCCATTTAAAAATCACCCAAGTGACAAGGAAAATCGTATTCTAGGGATCAAAATAAGAAAACGAATTCTGATATCCTGACTTTTGAAAATTCCCACTTCGACCCATTTAGAGTGCCCCAATCGAGGCCAAATGTATGACCGACCCCCACTAACTTTGGAGGGCCGACCCACCCATGCCAGTGGCATACCTCACGGAACCCCCCGGGATGTTCCGCATACAAAAATTTCAAAAAATCACAATTATTGGCACTTTACATGAAAAAATCAGCGAAATGGCTATGTTTTTTTTCTTTTTGGTGTTTATTTTTCTCTTTAGAAATTTATTATTTAGTCAGAACATATGTAAATGAAAAAATAAGTTTAACTTAGTAACAGAAAAGAAACTTAAAAATTTTATTGTTTGAAGTCTTTTTTGCTTTCAAGTGTGGGCAATTTCGCACGGCTCTCTAATGTCGTCGTCATAACAGCCTCTCCATGAATTTAAAAACTTAGCTTCTTTGGAAAAACCGTTGATGAAATTTTTATGATTCTCAGAATTAAAAAAAAAAGTAATAAACAAAAGGTTATTTAATTTTTATGATTTCGGTAGCAAACTAATACACGCCTATAAATGTGCGTGGATGCTGAATTGTTGTTCTTGTTCCTTTATGATACCTAATCCGTTCACACTCAATTAAAGGGAGATAGGTGAAGTGCACTTTTTTACTGATCTGTGTTTTTCCGTTTCCTACCTGCAACTGATGAGTTTTTACAGAAATTCCACGCACGTTTATAAGTGGTCATTATTTGCAAAGTTTTGAAAGATTTGATTTCTCTGGTTTTTTAGAAGTGAATAACGAAAAAAAGTAAAAGTTTACGCTAATTTCTGCTGCAGCAACAGCTTCAACTACGTTGTGTTTTGAATTAATAAAAATGTTGCTACTCTTTCTTGGATTGTTATATTTTCTTTAGGTTACAATGAATCCACCAACCGAAACAACTATCGAAAACCCAATGAGTCATATACCCAAGCATGATGTTACTGTTTTTTTGTGTCTACTGATTTGACTGTTCCTAAGTTACCAACCCATCTGGATATCTTGAGATATTATTTTTACTTGAGCGAACGTGCTAAAACAGAACAAAAAAGTTTCAGGTGCGAAACGAAAAACCCAAAATTGCCAGAGTGAGTAAAATCTGTGGAAACAATTTTTTTTACATTGGAACATGTAAATGGGATTTGAAGTCAGCTCCATGCGCATGCGGCTTAGTTCCAGAACACCTCAACTAGTTTATGTACGATCAATATAATCAGAGAAGACTAACAGTGGATGGCATTTGTGATAGAAATTGAAGAGCAAGCAGCAACATCTATGTCATCAATACCAACATATCAAGATCCCGATGATTCAACATACGCACCGCCATCGGTTCAAGAAGATATGTATAGAAGCACAAGTTCACAATACACAGAAAGGTACGATTGTTTTAACTTTGCCTTGATATGTGACAGATTTGGTGTGACTGATAGAGTAGCATCAGCATTGGGAACCGCTCTTTTCCAAGATTTTAAAATGAAAGACAAGCATGGCAAACCTCTCATCATGGATAAATCGAAAGTTCGCAGTGAAAAAGAGAAATGCAGACAATAGATGATACCAATTTGTTAGCGTTTTCATTCGATGGAAGAAAGGATGACACTTTAACGAGAGATAAAATTGATGAGAAGTATCATACTAGGATGGTAAACGAGCCTCATCTTATTATTTTGAGATAATCGAATTCTGAATTGATTGGTTACGTAAGACTGGAACATGAAACCGCTGAATACAAACCAACCAAATTAAATGATTTTTTCAAAGATAAAAATATATCACTGGATGCATTAATTGGCATATGCACTGACGGTGAGCCAACAAACGCTGGCCCACACGGTGGAATTATATGACGATTCGAATTGCTGTTAAAAAACATTGCAGTGGTTCAGTTTCTTGTACACTTCAACGAACTTCCGTTTCGGCAAGCTTTGGATAAATCAACCAGCACTGGACCAAGACCGGCAACCGGAAAACTGAGCCGTCAAATGTGAAACTCTTCCGGTAAGTTATTGCTATCACTCATTATAATTGTCAACCGTATTTAATTATTTTATTATTATATATTTTCAGGTGGAGGACGGCTTTCAGAAAATTGAGTTGAAAAATATGCCCCCTGCTCCAGAAAAAATTGAATTTTCCACCGATTCGAAGTACATACTTATACGACATGGCCCATGCAATTTATAGCGGCGTGATTGCGGTGGATCTGGCTAACATCAAACCAGGGAAAATTGAATTTGTAATTAAATTTTATGTGCCAATGTATTTCAATATCAAGTATTACAGCTCTGTCGTGTACAGTAGTGCATTATTTTCCAAGTTCATTAGTTGGTCACGATTTCTATAACCTCGTTTACGCAGAATTGTCAATCAAGTAATTACAGATAATTCATATTATGCGCATTCGGAAAATATCTTGTTATCAATATTGTTTGATGTTAGCAAAAAAAAAAAGCGCAACTGTGCCATCAGAAATTTCTACGCTATCGAACCGATGTTGACGACCCAACGGAACTTAGAGTTTATAAAAACCAGATATAAACTTTAATTGCACAAGTTACACGGAAATGATCAGTTTGAATGATATAAATAACGTATTTGAACCAACATTCATGTGAAGCATTCCGTACAATACATTGAAAGAATATTTAAATCAAGATGATCAAGAATGCTACAAAAACTCCATCACACAAGAAACGGAACGACATGCTCAAGTGCTAGCTAGCGTTATCAAACTGTTCTTGCGACGACATTAGAGAGCCGTGCGAAATTGCCCAGACTTGAAAGCAAAAAAGACTTCAAACAATAATTTTTTTTAGTTTCTTTTCTGTTACCAAGTTAAATTAATTTTTTCAATTACTTTCATACGTTCTGACTAAATAAATTTCTAAAGAGAAAAATAAACTCAAAAAAAAAACAAACAGCCATTTCGCTGATTATTTCATGTAAAGTGTCAAAAATTGTGATTTTTGAAATGTTTGTTTGGAGAACCCCCCTGGGGGGTAACAGGAGGATTTTTAAAAGTGGGTACATCAGAATTCGTTTTCGAGGTATGGTTCCTCGGGGAAAGTTTCTTATTTTGATCCCTAGAATACGATTTTCCTTGTCACTTGAGCGATTTTTTGTGCTCCCTTCTAATCGACCCGCCCTAACATACATGCTAATGTAGTTCTAAGATATGATCTGGATTCAGTGCAGTATGGCGATTGAATGAGAGCCCCTTCGATAATAATAAATAATAAAAAATGTTTCAGACGATTTAAAACACGGTAGTGGAAAATAATATAGATTGCCTTCCTCCTAATCAATTGCACTCCAATTGCCCGGCATACAGCCAGCAAATCCACAATTCCCGAAGGATTAACGGCAGAGCTCTATAAGGCTGGCGACCATGAAATACTAAGGAAATATACAGTTGATGTACAGAATTTGGTTAATCGAATTAACGGCCGGCCTTCGGAGTCTCAGTGTACTGTTTCTGTAAAGAGTAAGTAAAGCGGGCGAATGTGCTAACTATAAGGGAACAAACCTTTGATCCACTTCATTTTAGCTGTTTTCTACCGTAGTGCTCGAAAGGCTAAACCCAATTTCTGCAAACTTGATCGAAATTTATCTATCTGACCTTATTACTGACAAACCTCCAACCCTTACATTACGTCAAATACTGGAAAGGGGATGGGATATTTTTAATTTTGTCCAAAGCACTTTGAAGCAATTTCTTTGAGAAATTTCCAAGCAGCTCACTAATTCCGACATTATGATAAGTATCTCCTGGTATCGTATTGTTATCAGATGGCTAAAGTAAAAGGCGATGAATATTATGCTAAGACTGATGCGTATTAGGTAATAAGGCCAGAACTACTCCCAAGATAGTAAGGTAGATAAAGCTCAATTTGCATGCCTGCCAAAACGTTTTTGGCAGCCCCAGCGCTAAGGTCAGATGCGGTGGTCTAATGAATAACTCGCTCTAAATTTCAATCATTACAGAAACGTCTACAAAGTCAAATTATAAATACCTCATCGATAAAAAAAATATTTGGCTTCAAACCACGGAATATGAATGTTAGAACGCTCTCTGAAAAATCGTGACTCGGGCTGTCTAAACCCGTTATGTAATCCTACAACCATCAGACATAATAGGTCTGAGAGGAGTAAATTGGCTTAATAGTGGCAAAACCAAGTATCATGTGAACACTGCTTTATATACTCCGGCTATGACACACAAAGTATGAAAGAAGTCTACAATGTACTTTCAGCTAAATGCTCTAATATCATACGGTGATATATCTGGTCGCATCATCATTGCAAGATTCAATTCAAACTTCAGCAGGATTTCTGTGGTACAGAATACACTGAGCCTGATTAGAGCAGTATTAAGAAGGAATTCTAATGTAGTCAACTAGATTCTGCATTAAGTTGGTGACTTTAAAATATTTGTAAGAGACTTCAATTGCGAAGTGGGCAATGACAACAACAGGAAGTTAAGGGAAGTCATGGCCGCGGAACTGTGAGGAACGACAGTGGTGACAGGCTAATATAATTCTGTACTCGCCATCATATGCCTATCACTGGAACGATATTTCCGCATGGTAATATACACAGTTATACGTGGGAATCACGCCATGGTCAAATCGTCAATCAAATTGACACTACACTTGTCACCACGATGGTTTTGGGTTCTCGGCTGGACGTCAAAACTAGACGTGGTGCCAATGCTGGTAGCATCCACTAATTCCTAGTAGACAACTTCCGTCTCCATTCTGCGGGTGTCAACGGTATTAGAGTAACAGCAAAAAACTAGAGACCGTCTGCCGTACCCATTCAATTGTTCGAAAGTTGAAGGAAACTGTCAAGGAGGGCTTTGATGAGAAAATACGTTAAACCAAATCTTAGAGTAGTGCAGAATTCTGGACCGACATTCGGAGTCGTGAACGCTTGCGCAATATGCGTATACCATGCAAGACACCAGCATTGAAAAGCAATTAAAGGGCGACTACCGGCAAGCGGCACGTATAGATATGGGTTTAGACCTGGGTATTTACCCAACGCTGGCTATTTACCGATTTATACCCACTTACATACCCGGGTATTTATCTAATTTCGGGTAAATAATCATTTGAATAACAAATACTCGTTGTTACGTAGAGTAAGAGAAATGTGAACAGTTTCTAATTTATTTGTAACATATTTTGTTTAAGTGTATTTTGTTTATACATTTCTTGATGCGTTTTGCTCAGATAAGGCAGTTTTGACTGCATCAAACACAACAACAATTCTTAATAAGAACCGCTACTCAGCGTGCTTATGGCAATTCAATGTAATGAGTGGGAGCGATGGCAACAACAATGCTGAAGCAACTAGAAATATTAAAGTTTCGAAAGTCAAGCTTGAGCCTCAGGTGCATAAAAAGAATTTGGTTCATTCAATCTTAAATATTTGTTCCAGCGATTAGTAAATGAAATAAAGTGCGCGTCTTGATAATTATATTTTAAATGATCGGAAGACCGAAAAATGAAACTATTTGAAAACATTTTCATAGAAGCGAAAGTAGCAATGAAGTTTCATGCTCACATTGCGAACAGCGGTACAAATTTGCAAATGTAAATAAAATGGCAAAACATGTAAAAGCGTGCATCAAGTGTCCATTATTAATAAAGCAACGAGTTCAAGACATGCTTGCAACCAATGTGATAATAAACAAGATACAGACAGCAAATGATTCTCCGCCTTCATATGATTTACATATGCATCTTCCTTCAAATTTAGCACAATACAATTTAGCTAAGGCTATATTTGTAACCAGCACTCCTTTGGCTATGGTGGAGCATCCATTGTGGAAGGACTTTTTTAAGGACCTTAATCCACATTTCAAGACTCCAACTAGGAAAGCGATTTCCAGCACATATTTGGATAAAATTTATAACGAGATGACTAAGGACATTACTCTGCAACTAAAAGCAGCACATTTTTTACATATTCAATGTGATGGATGGAGTAACATTCGTAATGAAGGTGTTGTAAACTTTCTCATATCAAAGCCAGAAACTGTATTTGTGAAAAGTCTGTCAACACAGGCCAATCGGGATACAGTTCAGTATTTATCACAGGAAATTATTAAAATCATGAAGGAATACGGTGAACAAAAGTTTTTTGTGTTAATTGGTGACAATGCTGCAAATATGCAAAAGGCGTTCAAAATAGTGACAGAAGCCTACCCGAATGCTGTGCCTATGGGTTGTGTAGCGCATAGTCTTCATTAAATTTGTCAGGATTTTTTAAAATGCGATACCTTACAGAAGAATTACTCATATGTTGTAAATATAATCAAAACAATTAAAAACAACCAAGTTCTAACAGCAACTTTAGCTAAAATTGTGAAAGAAAAAGGAATCGGTGAACAATTAAAATTGCCAGCCAAAACAAGGTGAGGTAGTTACTTCTATTCAATGCAGAGTCTAATAAAAACTAAAGCATCCCTTCAGGTCTTGGCAGTTCATGAACAAATTAATCTACAAGCCGATATAAAATCACAGTTACTTAGCGAAATCTTTTGGGAGAAATTAAATTTAAGCTCAAACATATTTGGTTGCATTACAGAATGGATTTGTGAGCTCAAATCAAATGAATTTAATATACACGGGGTATATTTCGCGTTTAATGAAATTAAAAGTAAGCTTGAATTAGAGTTTGCTTAAACCATGATACTGAATGATGCCGAAAAAACTGAGCTATCAACCGTATTCAATACACGGTTTAAAAAAAACTATAAAACCGATACATTTTGCTGCGAATTTGCTAGATCCTAAGGCACAAGGAAGTGATCTTGATCCATCTGAGGATGTACATGCATTGGAATTCATTCACACAATGTCACAGGCGCTAAACATAAATGTAATGGCAGATTTTGCCAATTACAAGGCCAGAAATGATTTCTGGGCAAAAACTTTTGTCTGGAGCTGTTTGGATGAAATTTCTCCAGAAACTTGGTGGAAAGGAATTTATGGAAGCACGCAATTAAGCAAATTAGCTGTTAGAATTTTAACAGCTCCCTGTACTTCAGCTGCTACTGAACGTTCATTTAGCACCCACAGCTTCATTCGCTCAAAAAAAGGAACTGTTTAACAACACAAAGAGCGGGGAAAATATCATGCATATCGTGCAACTGGAACTTGCTTTTTAAAAATAGTTTACCACCTTCAGCAGAAAGCACGCACTCCACTCAATTTGAAAATGCCATCAATTCAACTTCAACAGGAATCACGCACTCTACTCGATATGAGATTTTATCGGATACGGACAGCGACAGCGATTACGATTAAATTTAAAAATTATTTCACTTGTTGTTAAAAAATCTAATTCATAGTAAAAAATTAAATTCTCTTCATTTATTTATATTTTTCTTTATTCTGATTTATACCCACATTTTGGTAAATACCCAGGTGCTTGGGTATTTACATTTAAATACTCAATTTACCATTTGGGTATTTACCCTTGTTCCATCACTAGGCACGTATACTGAGGTACATAGTCTGTTTCGATATAATGGCAAAAGCTAAAAATTCAGGTAAAATCCGTTTGTGTAGTCTTCAATATAAACTCTGGACTGCATCATTCTTACTGCATCGTTAAAAGCTGATGACGTCATTGAATTAACAGCAGATCAGCAAGTGGAGAGACGGCGATAATACTTTGCGACACTGTCTAGACTCACAAATGATGAAACTCAGAGTACTTCTTCGACATCAACCTGACCTTCCAACCCGCTAAAGAATATTTTAACTGAATCCTCGACGCGTACTGGGATAGCAGAACTGTGGAAATATGGAGCATCAACGTTAGCAGATGTAATTACGCTGGTGATCATAAGTACATGAATAAACAACAAAATCACCGAAGTGTTCCAAAAAAGGGTGACCTAACCTTGTGCAAGAACTGGAGGGGTATCATATGCAACAGGCAAAGCAGTTGCGACACTTATACTGCGGCGGATTCCACCGGTGGTAAAGAAAAAGAAACCCCCAGGTCTGGTCGTTCGTGTGCCAACCATGGTATACACCGAAACTCAATTTGGTCCACCTTGACCAACAAGGGTATAACGGGCTGGATAATATTCATGATTCGGAAATTCTCGAAACTATGTTTTTTGAGTTGGGACGGTATTGATTTTGACGTAAGTTGGAAAGCAAAATTTCGGAATGCTTAGGACTTGTCGAACTAAAATCACTAAAAACGCCCTGCCTCTAAGCCGAATTCTTCTTTGGCCTGTAGAGAAAAAGGGTGATTGGTCAAATCCGATTTCCACGTCCACGTGCTTTCACAATTTCTTGGTTTGGTTGAGACCCTAATTTTTATGTCGCACAGATATAGCGATAATCAGTGAAATCACTGAAAAATGTTGGTATTAATTTGTGCTATATTTGTTAAATGCTTGAAATATATTTATCTGTGGGAAATACTACACCATTTCCAATTGAAATTTGAAAAACATCAATTTAATTTTGAAAAATATCAATTGAAATTTGAAAAAAAGTCGTCGAAAATAATTATCACTGCTGGCGTTCCACAAGGTTCAATTTTATCACCTGTATTATACTCCATATATACTTTCGATTATAAATTAAGTAACAGATCAACAATAGCTCTATACGCCGATGATACAGGCATCATATCAAGTGGAAAAGGAAATATGAGAAAAAATATCGCACATGTTGAGAAATAACTTACTAAATGGAAAATTAAAATTACTGATGGTAAAACACAGGCAATAATCTTCCCGTTTAATAAGTCGCCCAAGCGAATTCCCAGCATTTCACTCAGCGTACACGGGTGTCATATGCCCATTCAAAACACCATCAAATACCTTGGCATAATAATGGATAGATGGTTATCTTTTAAAGACCATGCATTCTATATATGTGACAAAGCCATAAAATGCGGGAGAGCACTTTTCCCTCATCTAAATCGAAAATCAAAGCTTAACGCCAAAAATAAACTGTTATTATATAAAATGTGCATTCGACCAATTTTAACGTATGGATGTCAGGTTTGGCCATCGAGTTGTCCCAAAACATATGTAAAAAAACTGCAAATCATTGAGAACAAAAATCTTAAAATAATTTATGGCCTTAACAGACGCTACTCAACCGCCCTTCTCCACAGGCGATTTAAAGAAGACTTATTTAGCACCGTAACCTGTAAACTTACACAGTGATTCGAAGATCGATACACATCTTCAAGTCACGATATTCTAAGAAATTTGAATAGTTAATTCGTTCGTCAACTTCAGAAATGAAGTTAATAGAAGCCTTTAATGTAAAAAATTGTTTAAATAACTAAATTGGGGTTTTTCCTCTATCTTTTCCCCTAATCTGATTTGAATTTTTTTTTTTGAACGGACTCCTATTTTTCTACGAAATTAGTTTCCGATTGTTGCAATACTTTAAAGGGTCCGCCATCTAACGTTTTTTTTTTTTCAACTAGTGTTTATTTCGTGAAAGGTAACACTTAGCTCATGTCTGATTTGACAGATAATTAGTTTTATCCTTCCGCTGAACGAATATGATTGTGTATACACTTGAACAACGCTGGGAAATATTGGAAAAATGGGCCTGCGATCGACTTACAGAAGATGCAGATTTTGCCAAAAAAATCATATTTTCAGATGAAGCTCATTTTGATCTTGGCGGGTATGTAAACAAGCCAAATTGTCGCATTTGGGGCACAGAAAACCCGCACGCATACATTGAAAAGCCGATGCACCCAAAACGAGTCACTGTTTGGTGCGGATTTTGGTCCAGAGGCATAATTGGGTCATTTTTCTACAAAAATGAGCAAGGAGTGGCCGTTACAGTCAATGGCGATCGTTATCGGGCTATGTTGAACGAATTTTTGTTCACAAAAATTGAAGAGGAGGATATTGGCAACATTTAGTTTCGACAGGACGGCGCTACGTGCCACACAGCCGAAGCTACACTCGATGTTTTGCGCCCTGTTTTTGAAGATCGCATTATCAGCCGCAGAGCTGATGTCGTTTGGCCACCTCGGAGCTGCGATTTGACACCGTTGGACTATTATTTGTGGGGTGCCCTCAAAGATAAGTGTTACGCCGACAAGCCAGAGACAACTGACGCTTTAAAGGACAATATTCGTGAAGCCATTGGTGAAATACAGCTGCACACAATCGATAATGTGCTTAAAAATTGGACCGATCGTGTAGGCTATTGCATGGCCAGCCGAGGCAGCCAGTTGAATGAAATTATTTTCCATTATTAACCGGAAGGATAGTACTTTCAAATAAAAGAAGAAATTTCAGAAAATATTCAATAGTTTTTTTTATATCATTTTCAAAAAAAAAAAAGGTTATTTGGCGGAACCGTTATTTGAAATACATGAATTGAAATTTAAAAATTCTATTTGAAATTTGAAATACATCAATTTCATGTGGATATACGTGTGTCTCAAATAATGTGCTTTATTGCTTCTGCGATTTGAGCAATATCAGAACGATTACTATAACTAACATTGCCAACAAGTTTCACCAAACTAAACCAAATAAAGTGCAGTTCAATAACCCAAATAAATCTCATAACAAGAGTACTTAATGACTTGATGTAGTGATTCCTTATCGTCGAATTCTCTTCCTCCTTCATAAACCTTGCGGGAAACCCAACGCCAAACATTTTTAATTATGTTTAGGTGGGAAGAATATGATGGCTAATTAAGAAGACAAACATTTTGGTATGAAATTAATTCTTTTACAAATTTAGCACTATGAATAGGAGCATTATCTTGTTACAGAATCCATGGAATCGATCCAAAAATATTATAATTATTTACTTCTGCTGTGACGACTAATTAAAAATAACTCCTTTTTTCTCGTATCGTGAAAATAACAATTGCAGCCATCTGGTCCCTCTTAATTAAATTTCTTTTCATCACTGGAAACCGCAGAACGTCGTTCATTAACATGACCTCTTACTTGAATGTACCATGTCATATGCTCTCTAGTAAATTGTAACCGATTTTCTTTGCGCACATTATTCAGCGGCGGTTTGTGCCCAAATGCATTGTGTTTGCTATTCAATATTTCATGTTTGAGACACAATGATTAATATGTTATAACCTATGTGATTGCGACCCAAATACGTTTGTGTTTGTGATATAAATACAGACGTGTTTGTTGCAATGTTTATGCACTTTCGAGAGCAAGAGAGTGTGTATATCTTGTAATTTTGTCTTCAAGTACTTACTTGATCGGCTGTCTCATCGATACCCCTTAGTATTAATGCTGTAAATACATCTTGTCATACCTAACTTTTTCGTTTTTGAATAAAACTAGCTACCTCCAAAGCAAAATATTATTGGCTTTAATGTAACGGAAAACAAAAGTGTAGGCCGTGTAAAATTCGGAACTTAATTTCGCTTTAACGCAAGTACCTCATTCAATCAATCCAATTTTCAGTACATTTTCGATTGTTTAGACCTGTATTTGGCGTTTTAAGGCCTCAAGGGAGTCGGGATTGTTTGCGGAACACTTATGTTACACAGCGCTTCAGAGGTAATAAATAGTCTAACGGGTTCAAATCGCAGCTGCGAGGCTGCCAATGATTTTCCGAGGTATTATGTGATTTTCGAACGCAGTACACATAAGATCGATTGTAGGTTGGCGGTGTGTCACGCACCGCCATCCTGTTCAAACCATACATCGTCGATACCATCCTTTTGAACTTCTACGAACAAAACATTTCTGAGCATAGCATTTTCGACGAAAAATGGGAAAATGTGATTTTTCGGTAAACAAATACCCATCTTCAGCTAAGCGATCTTCAGTCCATTCAGCGAGTCGAAAATGCATCGGATGGTCACGAGGATTCAGTTTATGGGCTAATTGGACTTTATATGCTTTCATGCCGATGCCTTTTTGAAAATTCTGCGCAAAGAAATCCGAGAAATGGTCACTTTCTGCGAACGGTGGCGAGTTGGTATTGATAGCTTTTCGAACAAATTTTCAGCTACAGCGGAATTATTTTCGCTCTGGACGACCACGTACAAGAGATCTTTAGTTCAATATTGACCCGGATTGACAAACTTGCTTCACAAATTGATTCCAAAATCTGGGTTGATGCCACGCTATTTCAATCGAATTTATTTCGTAGATTTCTTACAGTTTGAGTTGAAGTCTCAGAGCTTTTGAAGAAAGTTTTTAATATTTCCGACCAATCTAATATAAACCGACCCATTAGTAAATTTCTAGCCTTTAATAATCTCTTACTTCAAAAATGTCAAACTGGCCTTCTGCGTCGAAATAACTGGTGGTTCAAAATCCAAACCTTTTATTTATGTATTTACTTTATTCAACCTGTTCTAATATGTGACTTACCCAATTAGGTAAGATAATCGTCGAATAAATATTGCTTTGGGCGGTTTTTAATTCTTTTTGCACTGTGAAATCGTACTACCTGCGTTGTCATTATTTCCGGAACTTACACCTAAATCGGAGTTGGCAGACATGACTTCTATTGCCTTGCACAACATATTTCAGCAAATTATCGGCGAATTAATTCGTAGGCAAAGTCTTTTGTGTCTGTCTGATGGGGTCAGTAACCATAATCACCTATGAAAAAGTATTTAGGTTTTTAATTCTGCGGTTTTATATTTTAACTGGTTCTTCGAAAATAGAAATGTTTAAAAAACCGACATGCGGTTAACCGGCACAGTTATAATTTAAAAATATTATATATATTAATTTATGTTTAGTGTTGTCGATAAACACAATCACTTGGCGTCAAAATTTGTTACCCTTGTTTACTTTTTATTTTTTGGTCACTAACAGACGCACAACAATCTCAGCCATATATAAAGTGTTAATATTTTTCCCAGCAAATTTATGACATTGGATTGGTCTGATATGAACGCTGGATGTTGAAACGAATTGCGCTAATTATAGCTGATAGAGGCAAGATTTAAAATTACCAATAAGAAAACAACAACGGCATTTCATTCTGATAAAATTATTCCGTTAAATACAACACAAATGTATACTAACAATAAAAATAACAAAGAAGTCAAAAATACGTTAAAATTGTATAGTTCTCATCCAAGACGACGTGACAAATTTGAGTCAACAGCTCTCGTAACTCCACCTGGTATAAGCCGACCTCACCACGAAGAGTGTGGACGGGAACGTCAGATGGCACAAATGTTATCTCTATCTATGAAACACCCTATGATCTATCTATGTCTCGTTTCGGGAAATAGGATTATCCTTGGAGGTGGTAAGTTTCTGAAAGCCACTCACTTGGGACTTCATTGGGCAGTCCAATCAGCTCACTACTTCCACACAGTATATCCTGGGTAATGACTTTAGTGGAAACCTCCGTTAGCCACCTAAAGTGAGAAGGCGAAACAAATGAGCGGGCTGATTGGTTATTATATCATTGACACGTCACAGGTTTATTAGGTGACCCTGTTACTGGAGCTCTTTGAACAGTGGGCATATTTTCTGCTCTTTAAAGGCGGCTGAGTCAGGACCCCTGGCCAACGGCGGTTCAAACTGAAGGAAATGCAGTTTCGACTCACTACATTCTCGTCAGCGTCTGATCCGTAATGCACAGCTGGAACATAATCATCCTGGCACGGTAGGCTGGGTTTGCCTCACATCTCACAGTTATAAGGACCACGATTTAAGGATATGTACCTGGAATCTGAGAACAATATTATATAGGATGGGTGCCAGTTTCCATCTGGCGGATGTCCTCGAGAATTATAACGCTGACATCACAGCTATCCAGGAAATGCGATGGACAGAATTGCACCAGAAAGAATAACTGGGATATTTACTACAGCCGCCATGAGCGAAATAACGAATTCGGGTGCGGATTTAGACTTTAGTTGGCAAAAGACTACAACACCAAGTTTCAAGGTTCAACCCAGTGAGTGGACGCAAAGCCACAATTCGCCTCAAAGCGAAATATTTTAACATCTCGTTAATTTGTGTGCACGCACCGGCAGAGGAAAAATACGACGAAGTCAGGGAATCATTTTATGTACGTCTGCCCTGATTACGACAGAAATATTATTCTATGCGATTTTAATGCCAAATTGGCCAACGAAGGTATCGTTCAACCAACTATCAGTAATCACAATCTACATCATACTACTTCCGATAATGGAATAAGGCTGATAGGCTTCGCTGCTGCAAAGAACATGGTAATTAGTAGCACACAATTTCAGCAGAAGGACATACATGAACATACAAGAACCATATTGACCTCTTGGTAATAGATGGCAGGCAATGGATGTACGTCCGATTCAACCCACAAATACCTGAGATATCAACATCCTATCAACAAAAGCTCACTCTCCTGCTAGAGCAGAATACTCCCCCTCCTGAAGACCCAGAAGCGCAGTGGAAGCAGATCTCCCATTCTCTGGAAACCGCGGCAAGGCCTGAACTTGGCTATCAAAACCCGCAGCAGGATAGACACAACCTCTCGAATTGGTCCGTATTTAATTAATCTTAATTAATCTGAATTAACATGGGACTGTTCTTGGAGGTGGAAAGTTTCTGATAGCCATTCGCTTGGTAGTGGCCAGAAATGTTTCCTTCATTGGACAGTCCAAGCACCTCACTACTTCCACGCAGTATGTCCTGGGCAATGGCTTATCGGAAACTTCCGTTAGCTAGCTAATGTGAGAAGGCGAAACGAATGAGCAACCTGAGTTGTAATGCGATCATTCATACGTCTCAGGATTATTAGGTGACCCTGTCACTGAAGCTCTTCGAAGTGGTGGACATATTCTTCTGTCCTTTGAAGGCGGATGAGCCAACACCCCTGGCCAACGGCGGATCAAAATTGAAGAAACCAAAATCCAGTTTCGACACACTGCATTCTGGTCAGCGACTGATCCATAATGGGCGGCTGAAACAAAATCATCCTGGCAGTAGGTAAAATGCAAACCACGGTGGGTTTGCCTCCCGTCACCGTTATATTGGCAATGAAAGTACAGTATGAAATTGATGAACAAGGAAATCCCCCAACTGTTGACGATCCTCGCAAACGTTATAAGGACCATGATTTAAGGATATGTACCTGGAATGTTCGAACGTTATACAGGACTGGTGCCACTTTCCAACTGGCGGATGTCCTCGGAAAATATAAAGCTGACATCACAGCGATCCAGGAAATGCGATGGACAGGATATGGTTGCACCAGAAAGAAAAACTTCGATATTTACTACAGCTGCCATTAGCGTCAGCACGAATATATAGTAGGCAAGAGACTGCGACACCTAGTTTCAAGGTTCAACCCAGTGAGTGACCGCATAGCCACAATTCGCATCAAAGCGAAATATTTCAACATCTCGTTAATTTGTGTGTACGCACCGACAGAGGCTAAAGACGATAAGGTCAAAGAAACATTTTATGAGCGCCTGGAGGAAGAATATGAACGCTGGCCTGACCACGACATTAAGATTAGTCTAGGCGATTTTAATGATAAATTAGGAAAGGAAAGTGTCTTTCGACCAACCATCGGTAATCACAGTCTACATGATACCACCCCCGATAAAGGAATAAGACTGATAAACTTCGCCGCTGCAAAGAACATGGTAGTTAGTAGCACACGATTCCAGCATAGGAAATTCATAAGGCGACCTGGATATCTCCTGATCAACGGACGAAAAACCAGATTGATCACTTGGTAATAGATGGCAGGCACTCTTCTAGTGTAATGGATGTACGTGTGATTCGAAGTGCCAATATCGACTCGGATCATTACCTGGTGGCTGCGAAAGTTCGCACAAGACTGAGCAGGATGAAAAACGTACGAAGCCGAATACAGGAAAGCTCGATATTGACAAGCTACAAATACCGGAGATATCAATGTCCTATCGACAGAAACTCTCTCTCCTGCTAGAGCAGAATACCTCCCTCCCGAAGACCTTGATGCCCAGTGGAAGCACATCTCCCGTTCTTTGGAAACCCCTGCAAGGACTGAACTTGGTTATCAAAAACCGCTGAAGGATAAGCCATGGTACGACGAAGAATGTCGCATTGCAACTGATGAAAAAGACGCTGTACGTATGGTTGACATCCCAGGAAACTTTGGGGTCAAATATCTCGAAATTTTGACGTGGTAGAGAAAAACGGGAAATGCCATTAGATTCAGCGTATCAAAATTATTCAAGTTCGCTATGTTTCACTCAATTCAGATTTTTAAAGTGCAAAAATCACACACAGTGTAATCAATGCCACAGATGTTGAGATATGGAATGAGGAACTGTTTGTAAATAATTAAATAAATTACCAAAAAAGTCTTTGCATTTTGAAAATATGACACCGGTATCAAAACAATCGTCTACAATAGCATCCATTTCGGCTTTTGTATGTGGTGATAGGTATTCGTCCTCCTGTCGCATTTTCAAAGTAACGTTCAGCTCATCTAAATATTGAACAATTGCAACGGCCGAAGTTTCATCGCCTTCTATTTTAAGAACACATTCTGCAAAGAGTTCAGCCTAAAATATGGAGCAGAAAGGAACAGATTGAAAAACATGATTCAACTACTAAATCTCTAAACCTCAAATTTGAATTACATATTCTTGAACGAAATGAAGCCAAAATTTGGACATTGGATTTTCGAAAAATTCTTTCAGCAATTTTTCTCCTTTCCTCAAACCGGTGAACAGCCTTTTCAATGGCTCATAAACTTGTAAAATACGTTTAATTGCAGGGCCAAGAGCTAGAAATCGGGTCTTTGCGTGTCCCAGCAACTTCAAATATTTAACACTGCACATTTCACAGAACTCTTTTAGAGATGCAACATGAGTTGTATAAATGTAAAAATAGGAATATATTTTTACTACAATGCATTCAACATCGAAGGGTAAAACATCGCATGCATATTCCAGGGCATTGTGCACAATGCGAGCCGAACAGCCGATTCCAATTAAATGTGGCAGCCAAGTTTTCATTTTGTAAAACACATTGTTGGTTCCGCCTCGCGTTTCACACCCAAAATTCACTTTGGCATTATCTCCACAAAATGCAATGAATTTCTTCAGCAGGTCGTATGCTTCAGCTGTATTTTTAATTAAATCGTTGATAATGGTCGATGTTTCACCGTCTTCTGATGAAATTTCCAAAACTTTTACGCAAACACCGACTGTAGGAATGAAGAACCTGACTAGAACGGGAAATATTCTTATCGAACCATGATTTGATGCATCTACGGAAACCGAAACGAAGCTGCATTTCTTCAAATCTTCAATTAGCATTTTTCGTATTTGTGGCGCAATAACATTCAATACGATGGCCTGACATTTGGTTTGTGAACACGTAAACTTTTTCATTTGAAAACAAGAGCGAAATATTTTTGACGCACAGTCTGAAGATTTAAAACTGTGATTCGCACTTATAACATGATATGCCCATGTTCCTTCCATTGCTGCAACTTCCAAATCAAATGAGCTTGAAAAAATTGTGTCGATTTTTTTACTTGAAGACGCTGCAGTCAAAGCCGCCTGGTGTTTGCCTGTTTTCACATGTCGATCGGTGTCAGCCTTTCCACCCGAAGCGATAGAAAATGTGCCTTTGCATTGTTTGCACCTAAAATCACTATCTGATGTGTTCATTTCAAGAAGGATAACTTTTTTTAGTCTATCGTTGAAAACACATTTTCCTTTCGTTGTTTTTCCCATTTCAAAACAAAAACTTTATATAAATGCAGTAAAACAAAAAAAATATAAGTTTGACAAGCACAACGACAAGTGTTTCAATACGCTTCAATTGTTGCGAAATACATCTACGCATATATGAATGATGAAGTTAGAGTGAGAGAACTATATGACACACAGCAGACTTGCATTCTCTGCTTATTATGCGCATTTGTTTAGCGTATGTTCAGACGAGCAATTTTCAGTACTGCAATTTTTTTCGATTCTCTTTTGCTCTTGCAACTTCTGTTCAGACGTGCAATTAGTCCACATTTGAATTGCTGAAATTCTTCTGACATTTTTATAAATGTGAGACGCATACAGACTAAAAACTGTAACGCATACAGACTCAAACTCAATAAAAAAGAAAACAACGTACGTCAGCCATTTTTTTTGCGAATTTCCCTCGTTCTGTTCTTCTCACCGCTCTCTCCCAAAAACATAAGATCGGCAGCTGAATTGCAGGCCGAAAATTGCTCGTCTGAAAATACGCTTAGCGGCCTTTACACGTTCACGTTTACTTGCAGTCATGCGTGGCGTGTTGATTAGAATGACAATGTATATTTTACAGGATTTTCATGGCTAAATACAGGTTTGAATTTCTGGCAGGATTTCTCTTTAAAAAATAGGATAATCCTGCGAAATACAGGATAAATGGCAGCATTAGGTATACGGCTGGGGGAATCTATGCCCGACGATTGGAGTCCCAGTGTATTGTGTCCTGTATTCAAAAAGGGCGATCCGTGTATCTGTTCCAACTATCGCGGTATCAGTCTTTTATCCATCGCGTATAAGGTCTTGTCGAGCGTATTATGTGAAAGACTAAAGCCAATTATTGAAAACCTGATTGGACCTTATCAGTGTGGTTTTAGACCAGGCAAGTCCACAACTGACCAAATATTCACGCTACGCCAAATCCTGGAAAATACCCACGAAAAGCAAATCGATACATACCACCTTTTTGTCGATTACAAAGCTGCTTTCGATAGCCCCATACGGGGAAAACTGTACGAAGCCATATCTAGACTTGGTATTCCGGCAAAACTGATTCGCCTCTGTAGAATGACGCTGACCAACACCAAATCAGCAGTGATAGTGGGGAAAGACCTCAATGAACCATTCTGTACCAAGCGAGAACTTAGACAAGGCTACGCACTTTCGTGCAATCTCTTCAACATTTTAATGGAGATAATAATGAGAAAGGCTGCAGTAAATACGAACAAGACCATTAACATGAAAAGTCATATGTTGCTGGCGTATGCTGATGACATAGACATCATTGGGCGAAATTTGCGAGAGTATTTTCGAGAATCGAAAGAGAATCAGCGAAGATGCGTCGTGCTGCTGATGAGGGCTAGAACAATTTGATGGCGTCAACGACTACAGAAACCAATCGAGTAGGTCCGCACTTGATCGTTTACAACAGGTTTAATTTTGAAGTGTTAGATGAATTTGTCTACCTTGGATCCGTCGTGAACAAGGACAACAACGTCAGCCTATAGATAGATAGGAGAATTGTGCTTGCAAATAGATGTTATTTTGGGCTCTCGACGGACAAAAGTCCAGCTATATCAGACTCTCATTTTACCTGTCTTGACATATGGCTCCCAAACTTGGGTCATATCGCAAGCGGATGAAAAACATCTGGTAGTATACAAGAGAAAAATTCTCCGTAAAATATATGGTATCTCGTAGGGAAAACGGCGAGTACGGACGTAAGTGGAACGCAGAGTTATATAATCTCTACTCTGACGTGAACATAGCTAGGCGAATCAAAGTGGGCCAATTGCGTTGGCTAGGCCATGTTATCAGAATGGATGAAGATGAGCCAGCGCGAAAGGTTTTTGATAACGTACCCGATGGAAGCAGGAAAAGAGGACGACTAAGACACCGCTGGAAAGACCAGGCAAAAGAATCCCTCCGTATCCTTGGTGTTACCAACTGGCGAGAAAAGGCGAAGGATAGAGCCAGTAGTTGGAAGAATATATTGAAATTTGTTTGTTTAATTAATATGTGTAAGACGTCTGACCTCATGAGGTTGTAATATAGTCAATAAAAGTAAAGTAATCTGAATGAATCTTCTTGATCCGCCGTGAACAAGGACAATAACGTCAGCCTGAAGATAAATAGTAGAATTCTGCTTGCAAATAGATTTGGGCACAGCAAGCAGTTTAAGCACAAAGCCCTCTCTCGGCAGACAAAAGTGCGAAACTTCGGCCATACCGCAACCGGATGTAAAACACCTGGGTGTATGCGAGAGAAAAATTCCCCGTAAAATATATGGTCCTATTAAAGTACCGACGTCGTTGGCACCAAGAGCTGTATAATTTGTATTGTGACGTGAACATAGCTAGGCCAATCAAATTAGGTAAATTGTTTTGGCTTGGCCATTTTAGTAGAATGGGTGCAGGATGAGCCTGCGCTAGAGCTTTCCAATAATGTACCCGATGGATGCTAAAAAAGAGGACGACCAAGACTCGTTGCTTTCTATGTCTTAGCAATAAAGATAAAAAATCTAAGGTGAAATGTTTTACATGCTCCAACTTTGTTTGCAATGAACGTAGAACTGAAGAAGAGAAAATCGTTTGTCTAAAACATATTGTGGATTCTAGTGAGACTGAATAAAGAATTTAGTATTAACGATTGAGATGGAGCTAACGCAGTGAATTATTATATTAAGTTTAGGGTATATATAAAAATATTGATGAAAGTAAAATGTAACTCCTTAGTTTGTGTTGCTTATTTTATTTATTAATTATAATTATAAGTTTATTTTATGGCAAAACATGAAATGTTTGAAAGTGAATTGTATTTGATTTGATTATTAAAATTAAACGCTCTCAATTTAATTAAATAATCATTTTTTTTTCTTTACTAACAGTTTTTGTAATAGTATTATGTCAACTTATATACAAACCAAACCGATTTCGAAGAGGGGGAATTTAGTGACCCCACTCCACACTTTATGTTATAAATTAGTCTCCGTACTCTAAGGGTTAAAATAAGTAAATATAATCGCTTGTTTTGTATGAAGCACTTAGCGAAGACTTAGCGACACGAAACATTTTCGCTAAGTTTATATTTTTTTTGAACTCGTCACCATGTTCGACCCTTTTCCATATTTTTGAATAATATGACTTATCGCTAAATAGTCGGTTTCTTTGCAACTTAGAAAGCGATAATTGCTTGATTGTAACCAAATCACAACTCTTTAGTATCGACTGAGAAATACTGATAGAAATATTTTTTGTATCTATATTTTTCCATTCGTTCGACCTATAAAGGACAACAAATTGCTACAAAGAAATAGTAAATTTACCATCTTTTGTAGAAATCAAATATCAGTAACGATTGCAAAGTTTTAGCCCTTTAAATCTTGGAAATTGTAGCGCATGTTTAAAATGGGATTGGGTGATTTAACCTGTGAACATTAGATGTATGACTTATTTGTACGCTGATCTAAGTTAGGTCATTAAATACACATGTAATTTGTCTACACTGCAAAAGAAAACACAAATTAACGTGTGTAACTTAAATACACATGTACAACAAGCAAAAGGCGTGAACAGTATTTGAACGGTTGCACAGTGGTTCAGAATACATTTTTAACGCGAATTAATTCCTAATTGTGTTGAAACTTCACAAAATTATACAAACCTTATTGCTTAAAGTAGTTTTTGCTAAAATGAAACCATATTTGTCCTTTACAATAAGCTGTTAGTTAAATTAACAAATAATATTTCAATAAAAAGTAAAGAGTAAAGTTAATATTAAAAAATAAGGAAAATTATATTTATGTTACATACTTATATTTAATTCTACATGCGGCGCTTTAAGGAGACTCATAGCCTCCGACTCTAATTTTTTATTTCTACGACATTTACCCTGCATGCTTAATTCAGATATGATCGGATCGGATGATAACAAAAAATAATTAAAAAGATCGATATTAGTGTGTTCTGCTTTGTCTTTTCTGCTTCTGTGTTCTCGTATGAATTTAAAATCTTTATTTTTTGCCTCTTGTGCCTCCTCTCCCAACTGTCCAATAGGCAAAATTGCTTGGTTAATAACTGCTGATCCGTGAATTAGCACTTTATGAACACTTGTTGGCACATTGTACCAAAGATATAAAGACACATACTTTCTTGCAGTTTCCATAGTATACTCATGAAATTTATTGACATCTATTTCGTATCCAGATGAAATGGTTTGCAAAATTATATAGAATCGGTGTATGAGATTCTCATCTAAACCCGTCACTTCAGCCGATTTTTTATGATTTTCAAAAAAAATTCTTGCGGTATTACCCGTATTTGTAGATATATATCCAGGTTTTGGCTGATCAACTAATATACCTAGTTCTTGTCTCAATTTATGAACGATTTCAGTTTTCCTTGACTCCACTAAGTTTTTATTCTCTCCTCTGACCTGCCATGTTTTGACTTCTAATCTACATGATATGTGCAGGCAACATTCAAAGAACCTGATCCACGAATGTAACGAGGACAGTCCAAAGTTTTGATTTTCAATCTCAGGCAATTTTTTAGTTACATTTTGCAAATCGTTCATTTCTGAAGGCTTAGCGGAACATATGTAACAACTTTGTGTAGATCTTGTTTCAGTCAATGTATTACAAACTTTGCCATCAACGATTTTATAGCACAAGATTGAAATCGATATTCTTATCCTGATATTTAAAACTCTGCAAACTCGTAATTTGTTGTGTAATATTATCGACCTCAGCTCGGGTAAGTTCCGGCGTTTCCTTAGCAAAAATAAATTTAATTGCTCTGCAAAACCGTGTGGATGATGGAACCCGATTTTGCCATATGATATTGGTGTCATCTTGGCTATCTCGTAGCTGTAAAGGTACTAGTGACATAATTAAGACAGATGAGTCTTTTTCTTTTGAGGTGGTATGTTGTCTATAGTTACTTTGACCGGAGCTACCGTCTATACCCCATTTGCAAATCAATGTAAATGTTTTGCGTGTACAGGTCAGAAATACTTCTTCTTGAAGTTTACATATTCGGCATATTGTTAAAATGAGTAAAGCTTGTAGATTTATCTCCACACTTATGTTAGTCACTATAATGCCAATTTCATCAGGATAGCAACTTTTTTTAGCAGATAATATCTTATGCCACGATGGATAAATATTAGCATTGCAGTTCTTTGCAGCAAGTCTATATGATAGGTAAATTGATTTGCTTGATTTGGTGTTTATTATAAGTGCCAATGCTTCGTCTGGAGACATTGGTACAGCCATATTTTTTTCTGAGATTTTGCTGGTCATACGTCTTTTGACAGAAGCTGATCGTCCCTCTGTTGCATCTTTAACCATATGTGCGGCATCTCTCTTACCATTCTTCCACAAAGCACATTGAGTTGCACGAGAAAGTTGATCTAATGAATTACCTTTAACCATATTCAACACTTTTTTTGCTGACTCCTGGTACCAGATTCGCTGAAATGTTTTGAGGGCCTACCAGGTTTCGATATACGAGTTGTTGTATCCTCAGTCTCATTGATTGAAAAAGTCATAATTGATTCAAGCCATGTTTTATTCACTTCCAAAAATCTTGCCCTGTAATTATTTGGTCTCTTCCAGCGACATTCAACATTTTTCACAAAATTTTCTAATTGGCCTTGTATATCCTGGTTTTCTATATGAATAATGTTATATACATGCATTCCCAGCGATTTGACACATTCAACCCTAGTTAAATTTTTGAACTTAAACCATTCTTGAAATAGCTCCAAGTACGTTATTGCAGCAACATTTTCTGAAAAAAATAATATATCAAATGTTGGGGTAACGCGGGGATTCGGTTTTCTTTTTATTATAAAATACCAGTATATGAACTAATTAACACAATAGTCTTTTAAGCTTGCAATCATCTGCAATTTTTTGTAGGCCCCGTTATTTTTACGTTTCTCAACAAAACACTATGAATTTTAAGTGAGGTCGTATCTAGTAATATACAACATCTACTTAGCGTTTTCTTCGGCGGACATAATAAATAAAGTACACAGAATTCAATGAACAATGGAAAAAATAAATTACATTTCAATAAGTCAAAGAAAACTGTCAAGTAATGTAACTGTTTATTTTGGTTATAAAATACACTTGTGTACATTGTTGAATTTGGTGTTACCAGACCACTAAAATACTTATTTAAATGACAAATTTTACACGGTGTAGTATAGTTTGTTTACTAAATATTGGATTCAAACGATATTTAACAAAATTCTTAGAAGTAAGAAATTTTAATAAATTCGCGTTAAATGTGAACTTTGAACCACTGTGGGTTGGAGTGAAAATTAACTGCACAAACGAGTTCTTTGTATACATTGTAGTTTATTTTATTTTTATTACAAAAGTATCAAAACATTTACAATATGTCAAAACTTTTTGAGATTGAAAAACTTTAGTTTAAAAATGGAGAATATTTCATGATTTTACTTAAAAAAACTTAAAAAAACATGTTCATCTCAAAAACATAAAACAGCGAAACGACGGACCCCTTTGCGAGTCCGTAGAAACGTGAAAAGCGAATGCTTTAAATTACGATTTAGCGGATCCTTTCGGATCCTCTTTCGAGTGCGTAAATAAATGAAAAAGGGAAATGTGAGTTCGAGGAAGCAAATATAAAATTGCTAACATTTCGTGAAAGAACCAAACTCGTATTTCGGTCAAGGGAGGCTCGAATCCGCGCGCCCTCCACTGAATATTTTTGCCTGAAAATTTAATGTCATACAATCATATCTGAGTTCCTAAAACACAGAAACCGGAACAAAAATCGACTGGCAACCAAAATTAGAAAAATTAGAAATTAGAAGGACCACGTTTCGAATCCGCGAAAATTGATAAAACTTAATCCATATGGAATTCATTTAAAAAAAAACAACCCGAAACAGATTCGAATACGAATTCCGTTGCGAGTTCGAAACGGATACGAAAAAGTAGAAACACAATCCTCTTTTTTGAGGGGAATTTCATACGCAAACGGATTCGTTATATTTCCGTAACTGATTTCCGTTTCGGATTGTGTGTGTCATGTGTCTGAGTGTGTCATCAAGAGATTATCCATTTCTACATCCGAAGCATCATTGTGCGCTGATGTCATTGGCAATGCCCAAAAACGAGCCACATGGCGAATAAACGTTAATCTACAATCTAGGAATATCGACTTTTCAACCAACTTGGAAGCATTTGCTCTTCCAATAATCATCTCACCACAACCCCGTCAACATATTGACGTTTCAACATTGGGCATTCCTAGTATAGAACTGGCTGATCCACAGTTTTAACAACAAGGAAAGCCACATTGTTAAGAGATCTGCAGCACCACTGTGCATATGTTTGTTTCAGGGACAAAGATTTCAGCGACTCGATAATCAGCTGAGTGTCAGCGAAAACATTGAACGCTGGACTATTATCCTGAACTCGCTAAAATTTCTGTCCGTCGGTGGTGCAATGGGTAGTGTGCGCGGCTCTTGTACATGAGAACGTGGATTCGATCCCTGCTCAGACCACCTTACATTTCTTTCGACGACGGTCACCTCGCATAGTAATGGCGACACTATCGAGTACTTAGCCATGAAAAAGATTCTCAAAAATACCGTTCGGAACCGGTGTAAAACTGTAGGTCCCAATCAGTGAGTGTAAAACTAGAAGGCGCACATCTCAATGATTGTGAGAACCTCTCCTCAATCCCTTCATGGGATGTTATGGGACACCATTTTTGTTTTCACTCTACAATATATCGCATCATCCGTGTAGGGGTTTACATATCCCTCGCTATCAGGAACTTGTCGGATACACTAATTCCAGGAATTTCGTTGTTCCAGAAATCCCTCTCCGGTGTGATAATGTGATATACCCGTTATTAGGACCGCTTTTGTGCAGTTGACAAATGCTGGGATATATATCTAAATAAAATTGGCGAATATTATGTAGTATGGACCTACAAATTTTGTTTTCCATTTGTAGTATATGCATGTACTCAAGGTGCCATTTGTGGCAGCTTTCAACTTTTCGGTTTCCAGTAGTTTCGTTGCAAATTGTATTGGTTTTCAGAAAATTCTAACAATGTACCACAATTCTCACGCATTCACACGCAGCAAATTGACAGCTGCCGAGTTAAAAGTGGTTCATTGCCACAAATTGAAACTTTTGTGTAAGAAAATGCTTTAACATTGAACTAAGACTAGTCACAGTGCAAGTGAAGAGTTGGGTAGAGTGGAATGGAAATGTAACTCTTTGCCCCCATATTGTTGCAGTATCCTGGGACAATGTTTAACATCTTGTAATGCCACATTGTGCAGCAAGGAGAACGCAGAAAAACTTGAAGCTTCTCGTGTCATGAATTTTCATTGTTCTCTGCATTCTGTGCTAGTCATTATTTTTCCATTTAACTTTTTTCTGGTTATCTAATAACAAAACAATAAAGGAGTTTCAGAGGACCTTTTTAGTCACTTACAACACTTTTTCCATTGTTGACATTGCGATTATGTTGCATGCCATTTTTGTAGTTGCTGTTACAGAGTGTTAAAATTCATGTTTCCAAGTAGTTTTTCCCCGAAGACAAGATTTTTAATCAAAGTGTTATAGAATGATAGAAGATACTAATAAAAAATCGATTTGAAATGTTTGGACATTCGTGACCAATATTTTAGATCGGTGGTATGAAACACAATAGTTGTGTTTTGGTTACAAGCAAGGGATAATCGCTTGCTAAGTTGTCAAAGAAACGCCTATTTAGCGATAAGACATTTTATTCAAAATTATGAAAGAAGGTTGAAAACGGTGAAAGATATGAAAAAAAAACATTTTGAGAACTTAGCGAAAATGAATCCCGTCACTAAGTTCTCGCTAAGTGCTTCATACAAAGCAAGCGAATATATAAGCAAGCGGTGTAATCAAAACACGCTTAATAAGTTACAGTTAATGACCTCATAATTACACTCACAGAAAATATCGGTTAAGGCTACCGAATGGACCGTAACCGATTTTAGGGGTTCCTACACGCTGAAAAAAACAGCCCCTCAAATATATTGACGGAGCCAGATGTCCCAAACTCGCAAGAATTTAAATTGAAACATTAGCATGTTTACTGGCAAATATGTATGCTTCTACGTGGAACATATGCGTACTTCATCCCAAACATCCATACACTTACGTGGCAGCTTTCACGAGTTTTCTCTCAAGCCTGTGCGTATTTCCTCCGAAACATAATAGGAACAAATTATTTTATGATATATGTCTACATATTAATTATTATAAATAATTTTACCAATAGAAATCTGCAGTTATAACCACCTAATAAAAAATGTCAATGAGTGTTCGAACTCACGGGCGATGTGTTAACATCTTTTTGTTACACGGTACCTGTTTGATTTCCATGAACACATTAGCAAATGTTACATTGGTGAAAAAAAAATATATATAAAAATAAATAGTAATAGTTTTTGTGCTGAAGGCTATTTTGCTATTGCTCTTTCTTTTTTCTTACATCTGCTTTAACATTAGATGTAATATTGTTAAAATAAATAAAGCAATATTTAGCTCACTGAAATAACTGTTTTTGTTTTGTCATAAACAGAGCGACGACGACCTGCTTATTTGAATGCTGGCATACAACTGAATAAAATCAATATTTAGCCCACTGAAATAATTATTTTTGTTTTGTCATGAACAGAGCGAAGACAAAAAGTATTAAATAAAATAGAGAACTTATTGCACTCTTTTTCCGCTCTCATGTAGAGAGTCTGAGTAAAAGAGCATAAACGACTCATATTCTCTTTATAGAATATTTCAATATAAATGCATCTTTTCGGTAATGTTATAACATAAAGCAATACAAAAAGCATAAATGTTTCAAAAGGCATTAATGATTCACATTAAAGTTATGGATGTACCAAGTTATGACAAAAATAGAGTAATACGTTTTGAATCATTCGCCAGATGTCGCCAGTGCTGTTGACTCATACAATTCGTTCCATGAGTTGTCTGTACTATTCAAAACTCTTTTGCGACGACGACCTGCTTTGCTTGTTTGTTCGCTGCCGCTACATCAATACCATCATACTTATTTTCAGGCAGAGACTATTGTTGGACAAAATCCACGTAGATGATGATAACGCTGTGTATTGTTTGCATGTGTTTACTTTGATAATACATCAAAAACTGAACTTATTTTTTTAGGAAATAAGAATCTGCTGCAGTGTTGCTTCTCATTTCTTTCTTGTCTCTCGGGTATTTTCCAGAAGGTTTCAATTTCGCCAAACGCTACAACATTTTAAATCACGATTATCACTATGGGATTATCAAAAAGCGCGTTCATGCAAGCCAAGCGTACAAATGCATTCCGCCCCGATATACGCAGTAAAGGCTCATGCAGACAAAAAAAATATAATAATCTCTTTTGGTCCCTCCTTTATTCTCTTGCACAAGAGCTCATAAACAGTGAAATAAACACAGCTGTGTTTGCATCATAAACTCAAATGTATTTGGATCACAAAGAAATATATTTTTAAATTAAATAAAAAATTTTTGAACTTTTTCATATTCGCTACCCTGGTCATGAAAGCATAAACAAAAAGCAGCTGTTAACACGCATGTTGGAAAAGAACGCGTTTATACGGGCACTTAACTCTGGTTGGCATTCTTTAACTCGTATTTAAATCTCGATTCTCACTGGCACACTTAATTTAACGGTTATGGAATGTGTTTATATGTGCGTGTCAAACCAAAACGGCTCCAGTTAACTCGTGTTAAAGTGTCGTATAAACGAGCTAATTATGAGACTAAAGAACCGCAGGCGAAATTTAATTCCAAATGCTCGCGTGCTGAAATAATATACTCCCCCAGTTTTATGTCATGTTGTATTGCCAACAGTTTATACAAAGCCAAACTTCTTCAACATAATTTATAAGTGTAACACATTAACATTTTGAATTATGTTGAATATTTTATCGACCTTTCATTGCGGAAGTCGAAAATCGAGACAGGACCGTTTTACCCTAATCGAAGTGCATCATTACTTTTTTGAGTTACAGTTACGGTTTCATATATGTAGGCTTACCAGACTTAATGTTTTCAACAGTTCGCACACTTTTTTGTTCGTTGTACTGTCTTCTGCATAACCCATACAAAAGTTAGCGAAATTGATTTTTTTACCATTGTATTCTTTTTAAAGTTGTTTATGTTTTTCTTTGGTTATCCAAAAAATCTTTACAGTGTAGAAAAAAGTAAATTAAGTGAAATTGATAATTAAGTGGAATCTGATAATTGTAAATGATGACGAGAAAATAAATATAGTTATATAGTGAATGGTTTTCTCTTATTTGGCGGAAGAATCTCATTACTGGCAATTTGTGAACGAAAACCTAAAGAAATCGGAAAATCGGAATGTTGTGAATCAAAGAATCCCAATCAGCTGGTTTTAGTTGAAGCCCAAAACGTTTGGAACAACTTTGTTGATGACAATTTACCGGTACAGCCATCAAATAGAAGTTAGCGGCTGTCAAAAGTGAATCAAAATCAAAAAAAACCAAGAAAATCCACTCTAATAGTCTCAATAAAAAAATCCAATTAGTGTTCGAACTCACGGGTGATGTGTTAACCCCTTTTTGTTACACGGTACCTGTTCAATTTCTATGAACACCAAAACACGACTATTATTTTCTTGCTTAATACTTTTTGTTTTACTCCCGCAAAAAACAAAGAGAATGCAAAGCAACAGACACATAAACATACATACATTGTTATGTTCGTACATACGAGAGAGATGGGAGTCGTCGAGATTACTTTTCGCAGACTAGAAGTCTCCAACGCTTTTACAATGCCAACGCAGAAATGTTTCCAATACCTTCTCTATAAAGTTTCTTGTAGACTTAGACCTGTAGACTTAGTCCTATTAAAACCCTTTCTCTAAGATTTTCGCAGGATTTGCAGATACTTGATTCCCCCAAGGATGTGTCTTCATACCTTGGAAGGAACCGGTGCGGCATGCGGATTCTAGTGATATATTAAGAACAGTTTAGAAGTGGAGGAGGTTTATCTGTAGTAGCTTCAGCATTCACATCTTCGACCCTCTCTAAAAACGGATTTTTAACCTCGTGAGTGTCTTCCAGAAGATTCGTTTCGGAATTAACTTCCCGAGCAGTTTCCACAGGTTTAGTCTCATCCATGCTTCCCTCTTCCACATCACCTAATGAGATATGGCTTGTCGCCGAAGTTCTTCAGCGTCTTCCAATTTGCCGACCTTCCAATTGCCAAATAGAAAGTTTGACGGGCTCCTCACTGTCTGGGGTGAACACTGGCATCCTCTCACGAACGCCTTGACGGAATATCGATCTTGTTAACGACATCTAGTTTGGTACCATTTGGCATATATTTGAATGCAACAAGTTTAATTTGGCCTTTGTACCAGTCAGCGTCGCAGCAGATGGGAGGTGCCACATGAGAATCTCCACATGCCTCAAATTACACGGCGATAACGGTAACTAAAATACCGAACCATCTATTCCGGAAGATGGATCCATCTTTATGCCCACTTCCGATGATCGCCAATGTGAGGATCTCACATCGGCCAGCGGAACCTTGAATCGTTTAGACTGGGACAGCCATATTCTTTGCCCTGTTCATAGCCAACATTTGCCCTTGTCAAATGTTGACCATTCCCCAGTCAGGGCGACGGCTTTATTCCTTATCTATTGCCTGGTTCGATTTTCTTCCCCTCACCTTACCATAAACTCAAGTAAAATTGCCCTGTTCGAACCAGGTATAAAGAGTAATAACGGTAATTCCAGTGTTGTATGCTCAATTCTACTGTCATTAGTTTTATCGTTGTCCGTTAGAATTCAGTTGTCGCTTTCGTTTGTTGGGTTGTTGTTTTTATTATTTTTAGTATAATTCAGCTTCTGCCCCACGATTGTAGGGGATTTGTGGTCGACCGAAAAATAGTCCTCAGTAGTACGGCAAGACCTGTTAATTACTAAAGCACAAAGATATCAGTGATGCACTACTAAAATACGGTGTGACACCCACGACAGTTTACCGTCCATATGTGTGATGCCCCGGATTGGGGAAGTTAGTCTTGAGTAGAATCTCAACTGTGATAAAAAGTCGCCCGTAATATGGCGAACTGATACCGGCCGCTATATGTAGATGCCGTTGGATTTTTCCAGTGAAGGTATATGAAACACAAATTTCAATTTGAAATTTCTTAGATAACTATGGATGACTGTGTTGTAAAATAGAGAAAATTAAAACAAATTATTGCGTTTGAATTTTGTATTAAAAATTAAATTGAAAATTTCTAATTTATACGGGGTAAAATTGCAAATTAAATTGTGAATGTTTTGTATAAACACTTATACATCTGTAGAAGGACTCAAGTAAAATTCCCGCCCAGACCGGTTTTTACTTCGCCTTGTAATGTCGATACTAATTAAGAATGAAGAAGCTTCCCAAAAACTATTCGGAAGGAAATAAGCTAAATATTGAAAGCTCACATCCCATTGATTGTGATAGGCTCTCCGCCACCCCTTCATGGGATATAGTTGATAAAATGGTGGAAATGTGTTATTTCTAATTCAGATAAATGCAATATAAATTTATGTTTCAGCACTACCACTACCAGTTTAAGTGGAGATAATTCCAAATTGAATTGAGTGCTATTATATACAGTAAGATACATTCCAAATGAAATTGAGAAATTTAGTCAGATAACGTCCTGGGCCTTATACCTTCACTGGGTCTGGTTGTGACTTCTCATCTTGTGGTTGAACTTATAATTGCAAATTATAGCCCAAAGTAAGTTAAGGATTTTAAATTTATAATTCGTACAATTCCATACAAAAACAAGATATTGCATTTATTAAATTGAGAAAAATTTGGGATGAAGATGTCAAGTTGAAGAAATGAATGACGGTTCTTCATTTCAATTTGCAAAAATTTAATACTAAAAATATTGAAGTTTTCAATTCTAAATTCATAAGATGTCACAACAAATTAAGAATACAAAAACTTTAAAAATTCTTACTTTTAAATTGAGGATATTGCGGCTGAATTTGATAAAATTTTCAAGCGCTGTGAAGAGATTATATTCCACAATGATTATGTTATACGAATTTACTTTAGTTTTATTGACTATCTTACAACCTCATGAGGTCAGAATCTTACACGTATTAATTTAACAAACAAATTAAACAAAATTTCAACATATTCCTTCTATTGGCTCTTTATACACAGAACAATTCGGGTAAGACAGCCGAATTAGACGTAACCGAATTTAGGGGTTGTCACAACCTCCTTAGAGGTTAACACAACCTCATCAGAGGTTCTCACACCCGAATTAAGATAGTGTCACAAAAATAAGGCTATAAGAAAATTATATATTTTCCTATATCCTTATTCAAAATTAAAAAGCGAGAAAATAATGTCATTTTTAGGATAATTTTTAGGGTAGCACATTTCTTTTACATGCCACTACCGACCTTTTTTGAAGTCCCAGCCACCAGGGGTCACCGCTCCAATTTTGGTGTGTCCACCGATCAACCTTGAATAGTTTCAAAACTTTTGATATGTGCTTGAACATTTTCTGCAAAATAAGACTATTTAATACAAAACCTATAATTATAATATTTTTACTCACCTTTCTTACTAACCACAAAAAATCTTATATCGCCGAGATAGAAACAAATATACATTCTATAAATTATTTTAATACAATATTTGTTTATAATTTGAAACATCAAGTTTTAAATACTGTTAGGAATTAGTAAAAGCTTTTGCTTGCTCTTAATGACTCTACTAACATTATGTAAATAACAGTTAGTGATGCGCCTGAAAGTATGCATTGTAAAAACGTACCAGCTCGCTAAACCAGTAGCATGGATTCGCCTCAGTTAAGATAATTCTCCACCATTCGAGATGATTCTACAAAGATGAGCAACAACAACAAAGACTAGAAGTTTCTTGAATTCGCTAGATGTAACTTCATTTGAGTATGGCGAGTTGGCATAAATAGCGGAGGTCTTTGGAATGGAGAGTTGTTCAGTTTGTGATTAACCGCCGTAAAGTAAGCAACGCGATTTGATACTAAAATGATGTAAATAAAGTAAACTTTTGTACTATATAAGTAAAATAAAAGGAAGGTATACCGTTGTAATTATCGTAATTGAAAACGAACCTTGTTTTATTATTGGGAATAAAACAACGCAAAAAGGACGTATAAGGAAATTCGTAACAATACATTGAATTTTGTTGTGGTAACCGAATTAAAAAGTGAAATTCCGTTATACCTACAGATCTCATGAGAAATTCGTTTACAACGACCGAATTCTGCATCAATTCATTCAACGACGTAGGGATTAAATCGGTTACGGCGACCGAATTAATACCAAATTCGATAGTTACAGCCGAATTGACACCAAATTCAGTTATGGCAACAGAATAAATGCCAAATTCGGCTATTGGACCTGAATTGAGGCCACATTCGGTTACTCCGACCGACTTTGGGACCAATTTCGGTTGTTGTATGCGAGTTATTTCCCAGGTTCAATTGTCACAACAGAATCAATTATGAATCGAGGTTGCTTCAACCGAATTTCAGTTGTGAGGACTATATTCGGTTGTGGATACCCCAATTTGATGGTAACAGCCGAATTTACGGTTGCTACAACCTCCTTTCAACCAATTAGTTCTCTTGGTGAATCATCACATTTTCTCGCCAATTGGTAACACCAAGGATACGGAGGGATTCTTCTGCCTGGTCTTTCCAGCGGAGTCTTGGTCGTCCTTTTTACATGCTTCCATTGTTATCGAAAAACATGGATATGGGACTGTCGAAAAACATGGATATGGGACTGTCCTGGGAGGTGGAACGTTTGTGACAGCCATTCACTTGGGAGTGGCCAGAAATGATTCCTTTTTTGGGCAGCTAAGCAGCTCACTACTTCCGCGCAGTATGTCCTGGCAATGGCTTAACGGAAACCTCCGTTAGCTAGCTCAAGTGAGTAGGCGAAACGAATGAGCAGTCTTATTGGTAATGCGATCATTGATACGACTCAGGATTATTAGGCGACCCTGTCACTGAAGCTCTTCGAAGCAGTGGACATAGTCTTCTGTCCTTTGCAGGCTGATGAGACAACACTCCTGCCCAACGGCGGATCAAAATTGAAGCAAGCAAAATCCAGTTTCGACAGACTGGATTCTGGTCAGCTTCTGATCCATAATGGGCGGCTAAAACAAAATCATCCTGGCAGTAGGTAAAATGCAAAGCACGGTGGGCTGGATTTGCCTCCCGCAACCGTTTTATAGGCAATACAAATATACGGAAAATATGTTGTACGAATTTGCTTAAGACAAATTGCAGCAACAATTATCATTATGGATATTGCATACTTCCCTTGGATTCCAAACATATTAGTCACACTCTGGCAACCATAGTACAACCTAAATAATAATAAATAATAAATGCGCGATGCTTTAATATTTGAGAAATAGGAGTTACAGGCAATTTAAAACTAAATTAATGTGTAACAACAACAATAAATGAATTTGGATTAAGGTCAACAGGTCGACCAGCATTTATCAAATTTGAATAAAATAATACACAGAATATGTACAGAATGGCAAACACTCACACCTACACGCAAAGAGGCAAAATGATGCATAACCCGACAAGTTAAGTGTTACACGCATAGTATCCTTACACTAGACTGGATATATGTATGTACAGGACTTCCAGATACATACAAACTTTCACCGCAACATGTTAAACCTCAAATATATATATGTTACAGCATCATTTCCCTTCTCTGTATTTCACCATCTCTCTCTGGCAATGTGTTTTTGTAACTTACGACATCATGTCTGTTACATAAACACAAACAGACAATCAACAAATTTGGGTTATTCCCCAAAGACCTCATAAACACGGTGGAGGGTGGTAATATACATCAGCAACAGCAACCACATATTTGATACAATTTTGTTTATTTTTATTATGTCTATCCGATGTGTGTCTTTGGTATAGTAGAGTCCAAACCCTAAATAACCAGGCCTATTCACCAGAATAGAAATAAATAAAATAAAAAAGAGCAAACATGTATCTGTATATTTAAATTAAATGGTCATCAACTAGAGTTTTCGAACGTTTTACTTTTTTGCATAACCTGGTTGCAAATTATTCGAAAATAATAACTAAAAAAATGGTTACACATTACATAGAATGAAGGAGTTGGAGAGAGCTTGTCACAACCAGTGACCTGTGAGCTTTCTATTGTTATATTCACTGACTTTTACTCCGCTTCCGATTGGTATTCTTGAGAGTTTTTCATGGCCAAATACTCGATTATATCGCCGTCCCTATGCAGGTGACCGCCGCGGAAAGAAATTTAAGGTGGTCAGAGCAGGGATCGAACTCAAGAATGCATGTACAAGCGGCGCGCACGCTAACCATGGCACTACCTGCGGCACCAAATAATAGATGTCTTAAAATGCAATGAATATGTTGCTTCAAAGTAACAAGCATATACGGGTTGGTTGGTTGGTTTAAAAGGCTGCAAGACAGCACGCTGTCTAGCACACTTAGGCTAAATAAGCCCATTGTGATACTTGCAGTTTCCTCCATAGCAACTATTGACTAGTCGTCTAGCCAATTTGCACTTTCAATAAATTTGTCTATAAGACCTACAGGAATATCCTGTAGGGCTACGGTGCCAACTAAATGTGTACCAAATATCCTACTTCTCAGTCCTGCCAGAGCAGGGCAATCCAAGAGAAGGTGTTTCGTCGTTTCCTCGTCCTCTTCCATGCAGCATCTACAGAGAGTGGAGTTTCTATGTCCCAATCTTAGGGCGTATTTTCGTACACGACAATGTCGTAAGTGTTCCTATCATTGTGGATAACCTGCCTCTTGACAAGTTAAGTAGTTGCCTAGTCTTCTTCCTGTCCACCTGTGGCCAGAGGACCCTGGCTTGTTTGCAAGTTGCAGTAAGTCTCCACTTGTCCTTGAACATGTTATCGGCTCACTGCCTGATCAGAAAACGGCGGGTAGAGATTGGCATACTAACACTTTTTTGCCGGAAGAACCTGTGCCGCAGTGCCCTGTCTAGTTAACGCATCCGCTACGCAACTGCCTGCAATGTCGCTGTGTCCCGGTACCCAGATGAGCCTGATGTCAAAATACTCTGTCATCACCCTAAGTGATGAGTGGCATGCTTTCACCGTCAGGGATGTAGCAAACATGGCTTCCAGGGATTTAATGGCAGCCTGCCTGTCTGTGTAGATACACATTTTCCGGAGAGTTGTGACACTACTTTTCAGTAGTTCAGCAACCCCCAGCATGGCGGTAACTTCCTCCTGAAATACACTACAGTGATCAGGCAGATTGAAGGAGATATTTACATTTAGGTCCGGTGAATGGACCACATATCCTACTTGCTCGTCCAACTTTGATCCATCCGTGAAAAATCTGATACTATTGGTATCCCCTTCCAGTGACTTTTCCCAGGTATTCCTGTCCTAGAAGTCCTAAGATTTGTCGCTGGTAGAAGGTAGGGGATACAGTAGTCCGTTTTTACGGGAATAGAGTTGATCAGGTGTAGTAATTCAGCGTGTCCGGAATGCCCCGAAATCATGACGCCATAATCTCTGATTCTCACCGGGGATGTAGCGGCTGCCGATTCCGCCATGGTATCAGGAGTACAGATGTTCAGGATGCATATACGGGTACAACAAGCACAATAATTTAAAATTTCGGGCACAACATGTAAAATTCAGAATTTTCTCTTGAAATTTAAAAAGTTTAGAATTATATTTAGCAGTACCGGTAAATTCGAATTTAAAAATATAAAAACACCAATAAAAGTCCAAAGCTTCCGAATTTTGTTTAAAACTTCAGATAGTACAGTTGGTATCTGAAAAAAATTTTTTAAATGTAAAAACAAAATTAAATGAATGTCAGAAACATCTTTTGAAACTTATAGCCTGTTGCTCGATCTGGAACGAAAAGTTCAGCGAATGAAGGTCATCACTCGCATTCAATACAAATTGCTTGCACCCCTAGTCGAAATTTTAGTTCGACTGACCCTACGACCTAAATGACAGCAGATTCCAAATAGAGGAAACGAATTTTGTACTTAGATGTCTTAAACAATTTTACGTCTTCAATCGACCTGAAATGACAAGATCGTGAAACACAAATCAAATTTCTTTCGAATAGAAGACGAACGAAAACTTTTGTTCGAGATCGAAGGACAGGCTGTTAGAAATTATTCATTAAACTTTTAAATTTATTCTCTATCCACTAAATATTTTGATTATAAATTGAGAAAACATTAACGTGGGTTGTCGTTATATTTCCGGTCTAGGCAATTATTTGTTTAGCCAGGTGTGATCTGACAACACTATTATAGTTTTAGCTTAATGGTACTCAGAACGTGTTGATGTTCGTTAAATGTTTTTGGTTTTTCAATGACTCGAAAATCTCATCTCAGTCAAAAAGCGAAATTAGTTTGTGATCATTTTTCTCAACAGAAGAGTGCATTCTTGAACTTAAATCATTACATTCCGATTATGCTCTACCCTAAACCTGGAATAATGACTTGTTGTGTCAGACGCCATCGATAATGTCCGAGAATTGGTGTCGCATGGCATACCGGAAGATAGGGGCAAGCTAGGGCATTACTTTCCTCCATAAATACTATACTGCATAAACATTTGGCCGTAAGAAAAATTTGCACGCGGTGGATACCGCATAATTGGTCATTCGCTCAAAAAAAAAAGGTACGTGACGGTTGGTGCAAAGAAATTTTGATAAACTCTACGGCGGTGCTTCAAACGACCGAGATGAAAAGATCTTCACTAATGGTGTAAAATCAGAGATGATAGAGAAATGTACTATATACTTAGATGGGATGGAATAGCTCTCTATATTCAATTGATATAGAGTGGGTCGGGACCCATTAAGGGTTTTCTGGCTTGAAAAATAAGCGGTTGGTGTGGTGTTTCACCCTTACCATAGAACGTTATTATTACATGGCTTATATAGATTCCCTTAGCAAGGAAGAATAGGAACATCGTTACGAATAGTAAAGAAACGGAAAGTATGAATAATGTAATTAACAGAAACTAACCTCAGTAAATTTGAAAATTTTAGATATCTACGTTAGGGTGTACATTAGGGGTTTCTGTGTAGAAATCGTAAGTTTCGGTAATTTTGTTGCTCATTTGGGTCCCCTTAATGAAATTTTTTCGTAAATTTTGCACAAATTTTTAAAGTAATGCTTTGTAACTTTTAAAATTTCTATCAAAGTTATAAAAACTAATGACGCAGTTTAAAATGTGGATAAAGGCTGAGTCATTTAAAAACAAAATTATTGAATGTGCTCGTACCGTTCCAAAGTTATACCCTTTTTACGCTTTGTACCCATTTTGTGAAATTAAAAATATTGTAAGATCTTTTTGCCAGTTATGCATCGGATTTGTTTTAATGTTAGTTTTTATTTTTTCTTTTCAAATATTAAATATGGGTGGTTCTGTAGCAATGAGAGTCAATATGGATCATTTTTAAATTTTTTGCAACTCCCCTCAAGCTCTAGGCAGCTTACTTCTCATACCCAAAATAAATTAAAAAAATTATTATTTTTTGCTTTGCAATTACAGCTTTTGTGTTGTAGTTCGTCGAAAAGTAAACAACAAATTGAAAGACAAAAAAACTTCATGCACAACTTAAGGTGTGTATTCAGCACAATAGTTCAACCTTCCGCAAAATCTCTGCAGCGTTAATAGCGATGATGATGAAGATAATAATGACTCAGAATACGAGCCAGCGTAGTTTTATTACTCCTAAAAGAATTTGCTACTTCCTCAAACAAGCAACAGCTTTGTGCACGTCTTGGATCGAACTGGAATTGGATGCCGCACTTGTAGTGAATTCCTGCTCAGACGCTGGACACAGCAGACCAAAATCTGCATGCTCAAAGTGTTCAATTTGGAGGGAACGTCACAAACGGCGAATGATTGTCGCAGAGTCTATTAAGAAATCGTTTGAGGCGTCCAATTTCATTACAGTGCATTGGGATGGAAAGATAATGTCCGATTTAAAAAAAAAATACAGCAGACAGTTGTCCGAGGCCTTCGGCCACGGACTGTCCCTGCAGGCTGTGTCAGAGACACGGCCATTAAGTTTAACGTAGAATACGCCATCCGATAAGACAGAAAACATATATAACAATAAATTCATTTGCTTATATTATTTATCATTTATTGTTATATATGTTTTCTGTCTTATCGGATGGCGTATTCTACGTTAAACTTAATGGCCGTGTCTCTGACACAGCCTGAAGGGACAGTCCGTGGCCGAAGACCTCGGACAACTGTCTGCTGTAATGTTTATATTTACCAACGGCATTTGATTCAAGTCCGTTTAAAAAAAAAATATTTTGTTAAATTTTTTTAAACTTAATTTAATTTATGTATTTTAATTAATATTTTTATTGAAATAAGTTCTGCGAATGTTGAGAGGGCCGCCCTAATATTAAAAAAGGTTTACCTTATCGAGTCTTCGCATTAGCATTCGAGCGTTGTGTGAAAGCTTTACGCTTTACAATTCAAAATTAATGTTACAACAGCTTTATTGAAGCTTTCGCAAAAAAGCTTTATTACGTTAGCTTACTGTTTGTTTCACTTTTTACTAGATACATGTTGCCAAGCAACATTAGCTTGCTGTTCGTTTCACTTTTTACTAGATACATGTTCCTAAGCAATGTTGAGCAACCAAAAACACTCAACCAAACACCACACATATGTTTGAGTGTATGTGTTTAAACAATTTTCATTTGAGAAATTAAAATACTAGAAATATATCAACCAATATGAAATGTATATCAAACGAAAGATAACATCTTCATTTACCTACAAAAAAAATTTTAAAAAAATTCATCTAGCCGTTTCCTCAAATTCAATGAAATAAAGATTACAACAATAAAAACCTGACATGACTCCTCATACCGTAAGGTAAGACGTATTCTACGTCAACAAGAAAAAAATTGATCGGCTTTCAATTAGTGCAACCGGAAATTTCGACACCAAGCTTATGGGAGTAGTTCCACTTCCACCCGGAAGGGGAGAACATCAAGCCGAGGCAGTGTTTCAAATGCTAAAAACCTGGAACTTAACTGAGAGTATTAAATTTATGTGTGCAGACACAACAAGTTCCAATACAGGATGTCGATTTGGGGCATGTGTTTTACTTTGCCAAAAATTAAAAAAAGACCTTATATTTTTAGCATGCCGTCATCATATGTTGGAGGTAGTTGCAGCATCAGCGTTTAAGGCACTTGATATTGAAGAACAGACAACATCACCACAAATCTTCACCACTTTTCAGCAAAGTTGGGAGTCCATTGACAAAATTGTTGCAAAAATAATTCCGTAATATATACGCGAAGATGTTAAAAATTGTATAAAAGCGCAGCTTAAGGAAATGCGACCAAGAGAAGATTAGAAAGACCTGCTTCAACTGAGCATTGTATTTTCGAGTGATGGATCTGAGCCCCATCCGACAAAATTGTATACTCATTAAAAATATGCATTTTCCGAAACCAGCTGCAATCGTTCATAAACGCTTCAAAAAATTGACGCCTTGCTTGAATTTACTGCATTTATTTTGAGAATATACATCAAAAATTGGTACATATGCCAGTGCCCTAGATAGGCTCCTCTCAATGATTTAAGTTTATTGAAGGAATTAGATAACTATAAAAGCTTTAACGAATCAAGCGCACACGCCACTTTGAAAACTTTTCTGGGGCACCAGTGGTACCTATCCCCGAAGTTGACTGCCTTAGCGTTTTTTGATGAACGTATCGACACCAAAACGTTGCGTTTAATGGTCCGAAATCTACACATACCAATGGCTCATTCCTATATAAATGCATTCCTATATAAATGCAAAAACTTCTGAAACAGACTTTCAGAATTCATTGCAGGGCATAGAACTACATCGCAAAAGCTGTAATATATAATTGCAAAGCAAACAAAAAATTATTTTTAAATTTATTTTGGGTATGAGAAAGAAGTAAGGTGCCTAGAGCTTGGGGGGAGTTGCAAAAAAATTGAAAATCATCCATATTGACTCTCATTGCAACAGAACCACCCATATTTAATATTTGAAATAAAAAAAATAAAAACTAACATTAAAACAAATCCGATGCATAACTGGCAAAAACACCTTACAATATTTTTAGTTTCACAAAATGGGTACAAAGCGTAAAAAGGGTATAACTTTGGAACGGTAAGAGCAAATTCAATAATTTGTTTTTAAATGACTCAGCCTTTATCCACATTTTTAACTGCGTCATTAGTTTTTTTAACTTTGATAGAAATTTTAAAAGTTACAAAGCATTACTTTCAAAATTTACGAAAAAATTTCATTAAGGGGACCCAAATGAGCAAAAAAATTACCGAAACTTACGATTTCTATACAGAAAAGTAAAGATTGGACATTCTTCTTTTAAAATATTGACTTTGTAACAAAGAAAATCGTTGTTATGGACCAAGTAATAAGTAAAACTCAAAAACTGTCCGGGAAAATTCCGAAAAATGTGGAAAAAATCAGAAAAATACTTTACCCTATAAGCTTTCAAAAAATGCTTGGTCACCCATTTTTTTTGGGACACCCTAATGTACGTAGGAAGTTAAATGCTAGAATTATAACATCAGTCTCTAGAAGTTCAAGGAATTAGATGTCGATTCTTTGGGCTTGTATCCCACTCAACCGCATTCTTCCAAACAAGGTACTTTACAATTTTATGGAAGGACGCATGTTAGCTAACGTACTACATATCCTTGAAGGAAAAGTCAAATATGACCTACTCCATAATCATTTATGTATTTTATGATAATGTGGCAACCCACAATATATCTTTTATTTTTACTATTTTTGGATGTATCACTGTACACGCACATATATATGCTCATCGAAACTCATATCGTGATACATTACAACAATGTGTGTATGTGTGTAGGTCTAGCTTCGAACAACTTCGAACGACTACCGTAAGCTAGTCTTTTTGTAGCTTTCGCCATGTGTTCGCGCCTTTTTATTAACCTCCGATAATTTGTAATATAGTTAGAAGGACAATAAATGAATTTGAATTTCATTTAAGCTGGAATTGTTTTTTGTTGTAAGCCGAATTCCAATTTGGTGACCCCGACGTGATCCCGACACAACAAAAATTCCGCAAGTTCTAGCGATGCCAGATGATGCCACAGTTGCTCCACCACCTGCAGGCAACGTAAACGCAGCCAGGATACTACGAGTATCAGTTAAAGTGCCCCCGTTTTGGCTAGAGAGACCAGAAATTTGGTTCGCACAGGTAGAAGCACAGTTCGAAATAGAAAATATCGTTACCAACGTGCTTGCGCAGATTTCCGATGCAATACTTCAGCCACCAGAAACAGGGAAGTACAATAACCTCAAAAAGTGCATCACCGAACGTTTTTGTGACAGCGGGCAAAAAAAGACGCAGAAGCTTCTGTCGGATATCGAATTGGGCGATCGTCGTCCGACCCAGTTGCTCAACGAGCTTAGCAATCTGGCTAAGGACAAAATAAGCGAAGATTTTTTGAAATCGTTGTGGCTTCAACGCCTGCCTTCGCCTGTAAGGGCCATATTACAAGCTTCAGACGCTAAGTTGGTTGAGCTTGCGAAACTGGCTGATAAGGTTATGGAAGTAAGCGATTTCCGTCAGGTGTGCACCGTCGAGAGAGCAGCACCCCATGAAGCGGCAATTTCGGAATTTAACCAGCGAATGGCGCGACTGGAGAAACATTTCGAAAGGATGTGTAAACCAAATCGCCATCGTTCGACTTCCAACCGTACGCGGCGCAACAGCCAGTCACATACACCCGCCAACGTGCATGAGGATGATGAATGCTGGTACCATAAGAAATATGGCAGCAGAGTCTGCAAATGTCGCTCGCCATGCAGTTTCAACACGAATCAAAAAAACTAAACAACACGTCTGATCTGCTCACCAACAGGTCAGGCGTGTCATCTAACAGCGTTGCACGTCTGATGGTTATCGATACCAACACGAACTCTAAATTTTTAGTTCGACACCGGAGCCGTCATTTCCGTGGTCCCACCACGAATCAAGGATAAGCGCAACCAGCCTCATTCAACTAAATTATTCGCTGCCAACGGATCGACAATTAAAACAAATGGTCAAGGGCGGCTCAGTGTTTCACTCTAGTGAAATGCGACGCGCATTTGAGTGGGTTTTCATAACTGTCGACGTAACTAATCCGATAATTGGAACCGCTTTTTTGAGGAAATTCGATTTGTTGGTAGATGTAAAAAGGCAACTGTTGATTGACAGGAAGACGTTGCTTGAGGTTAGTGGAGACGCCATTCATGCGAATATACTATCAATTTTGTCATACAACACCACGAACAAATATTCGGATTTTTTTCGACAATATAAAGATTTGGGCACATTCGACCCTAAGCAGGTTAAAACCCAGGCTAATGTGTCACACCTCATTATGACTAGCGGTAACCCAGTGTTTGCACGCGCCAGAAAGCTGACCGGCGAAAAAAGAGGTCCAGTATATGCTCGATAACGACATCTGCCAGCCTTCGAAGAGTTGTTGGTCCAGCCCGCTGCACATGGTCCGAAAATCTAACGGAGACTGGAGGCCATGTGGCGATTCCCGCGCATTAAACAGCATCACTAAGCCAGACCGGTACCCTATACCTTCCATATAAGACATCCGCTCAATATTGTATAGGAAGAAGATATTTTCTGTCATAGACTTGCAACGAGCATACCACCAAATCCCCATCGAGCCGATTGACGTCCCAAAAACAGCGATTATAGCCCCGTTCGGGCTTTCCGAGTTTAAGCGCATGACTTTTGGACTTCGAGACGCAGCCCAGACCTTCCAGCGCCATATGAACGACGATATTTTGGTAGTCTCGGAATCTGAAAAGAAACAACAAAGTCATTTGCGCGCTGTTTTCGAGAGGCTTCGCCAATATGGTTTAGCAGTGAATTTTTCAAAGTGTATTTTGGAAAGACAGACATCGATTTTTGGGACACACGATCACATCCGAGGGACTTCGACCGAAAGCGCAAAAAGTTCAAGCCGTAAAAGACTTTCGGGTACCCGGAGTAGCGAAGGAGTTGAAGAGTTTCCTAGGGATGATAAATTTCTACCGATCTTTCATACCAAACGCGGCATCAGGTCAAAAGAAGTTACAGGATTTAATTCCCGGCAATAAGAAAAATGATACCACGCCAATCGAATGGACTTAGGACACATTACAGGCATTTCAGTTATGCAAAGACGCTCTAGCTGACGCGACACTGCTAAACCATTATTCCGCAGCATTTCCAATATCTATTGGAGGGAAGAATTTTTACCATCTTTACCGACCACAAGCCGCTCACGTACGCTTTTGGGCAGAAACGAGACAAAACGTCGCTAGCAAGAATTCATCAGCTAGACTATATCAGCCAGTTCTCCACCGATATACGCCATATAGAGGTCACCAACAACAACATTGCGGATTTCCTATCTCGAATCAACCCAATGAAAGAGGCGTCAGTTTTGACACACTTGCAGAAGAGCAAGATGGGGACCCTGAACTAGATGCACTCCTCAACTCAGGTAACAAACATTCATTATTTTAAAAAAAAACTTTCCGTTCCAGATTCCACTCTCTCGCTGTATTGCGACTTAAGCAACGGATTAGCGCGGCCATTCGTTCCAACGCAACTACGTCAAGAAATAATGAGAAAACTACACGGTCTGTCCCATCCTGGAAGGAAATCAACAATAAAATTGGTGTCGAAAAGTTTCGTATGGCCATCGATGTCCAAAGATGTTGTCAAGTTCGTACGGGCCTGTATAGAATGCCAGCGAAATAAGGTCAACCGACATACCAAATCACCCCTGGGGAATTTCGGTCCCACCGATCAGCGATTGGACCATATTCATATCGACATCATAGGTTCACTTCCACCATCCAGGGGCAATCGGTATTGCGTAACATGCATAGACAGGTTTTCCCGATGGCCAGTGGCCATACCAATCTCAGACATAACGACCGAAACAATTGCGTTTGCCTTGATCAACGGGTGGATCTCACTGTTTGGGGTGCCGGTCCGCATTACGAGCGATCTGGGCAGGCAGTTTGAGTCGCAGCTTTTCAGAGAATTGATGCAAATACTCGGCGTCCACCATCTCAAAACTACGGCATACCACCCTCAAGCAAACGGTATGGTGGAAAGATGGCATCGAACGTTAAAAACGGCAATAAAGTGTCACGCAACAGGTGACTGGTGTTTTATTTTGCCGTTTGTGTTACTTGGACTGCGAACAACGATAAAGGAGGACCTAAACGCTAGTCCGGCCGATATGATATTTGGGTCTCCTATTCGCATTCCAGGGGAATTTTTTCAAGAGGTTAAAAATCATCCCAACAGCCCCGAGTTTGTTAAATTGCTACGACAAAGAATGCAGTCTTTAAGACCCACTCTTGCTACTCGCCACGATGCTGGAAAAGTTTTTCTCCTGCCAGATCTCGAATATTGTCAACACGTTTTCGTCCGAACTGACCACGTTCGCGCGCCCTTAGATCCACCATTCGAAGGTCCGTTCGAGGTTCTAGGCGAGAATGACAAATACTTCAAAATTAAGCTGCGACAACGAGTAGTCAACGTAGTCATCGACAGGATAAAACCAGCGTACGTTGCAGGCGACGGTGGTACAGATCGGACATCGTCAGCACAACAGGACACAAATGATTTGCAATTTGATTCATCAAGTTATCCCAACGCGTCTCCCACTTCAGTTGAAAAGGTCGAAAATCATCTACCAGCGCCATCGACCGATGAGACTGAAACACTATACGAGATTTCTGAACCTGAATCAAGTCAATTGGATGTCAGCAGAAAAGTCACCCGATCAGGAAGGCATGTACGTTTCCCAGCTCGCTACCTATAGCTTGGCCATTAGGGGCGGAGCCCTGTGACAACCCACAATACATCTTATGTTTTTACTACTTTTGGATATAACGGGTGATTTTTTAAGAGCTTGATAACTTTTTAAAAAAAAAACGCATAAAATTTGCAAAATCTCATCGGTTCTTTATTTGAAACGTTAGATTGGTCCATGACATTTACTTTTTGAAGATAATTTCATTTAAATGTTGACCGCGGCTGCGTCTTAGGTGGTCCATTCGGAAAGTCCAATTTTGGGCAACTTTTTCGAGCATTTCGGCCGGAATAGCCCGAATTTCTTCGGAAATGTTGTCTTCCAAAGCTGGAATAGTTGCTGGCTTATTTCTGTAGACTTTAGACTTGACGTAGCCCCACAAAAAATAGTCTAAAGGCGTCAAATCGCATGATCTTGTTCTCCGAAGTTTTCCCTCAAAATGGCCATAGAATCGCGAGCTGTGTGGCATGTAGCGCCATCTTGTTGAAACCACATGTCAACCAAGTTCAGTTCTTCCATTTTTGGCAACAAAAAGTTTGTTAGCATCGAACGATAGCGATCGCCATTCACCGTAACGTTGCGTCCAACAGCATCTTTGAAAAAATACGGTCCAATGATTCCACCAGCGTACAAACCACACCAAACAGTGCATTTTTCGAGATGCATGGGCAGTTCTTGAACGGCTTCTGGTTGCTCTTCACTCCAAATGCGGCAATTTTGCTTATTTACGTAGCCATTCAACCAGAAATGAGCCTCATCGCTGAACAAAATTTGTCGATAAAAAAGCGCGAAACACATTTCGAACCGAACACTGATTTTGGTAATAAAATTCAATGATTTGCAAGCGTTGCTCGTTAGTAAGTCTATTCATGATCAAATGTCAAAGCATACTGAGCATCTTTCTCTTTGACACCATGTCTGAAATCCCACGTGATCTGTCAAATACTAATGCATGAAAATCCTAACCTCAAAAAAATCACCCGTTATTATAAATGCTCATCGAAACTCATATCGTGATACATTACAACAATGTGTGTATGTGTGTAGGTCTAGCTTCGAACAACTTCGAACGACTACCGTAAGCTAGTCTTTTTGTAGCTTTCGCCATGTGTTCGCGCCTTTTTATTAACCTCCGATAATTTGTAATATAGTTAGAAGGACAATAAATAAATTTGAATTTCATTTAAGCTGGAATTGTTTTTATTGTAAGCCGAATTCCAAAATATTATTCAGGACACTATAACACAGTGCAACACGAAAAAAAATAACCATATACGGACACCACTACGTGATAAAAGACTAAAAAAAAAAGACCCGTGTCTCCCAATTTTTCCCAAAGTCATGGACTTTTTTTTTTATGGGCCGCCAAAGTTTTGGGGCCTCGGTATCATTTTCGTAAAAATGTGACCATTTTCTCAGGCTCATATCTTGCAAACCGTTCAGAATTTCGATTTACTCTCTGAGGCAAAGTTGTAGCTCTTGTCACAAAGAACACAAGGAACAACATATAAAATAAAAAACTTCACCTTTCAGATCAAAATCGCAAAAAACTTAAAAAAATTCGATTTTTTTACCTTTTTTCCCGTGTTCAGGTCCATAGGTAGCAAACCGTTCAAAACTCAAGGAAACAATCAACTACAAAAATTTACCTAAGATCTCAATAAACAAATTTCTAGAACATATAAACTTCCTAGAGATGATTCTTAACACTGTTTAGGTAGCACGCAAAAGTGAAAAATTTGCCGAAAATTTTTTAATTTCATTTTTTTACCTTTTTCTCCTGTTCAGGTCCATAGGTAGCAAAAAATTAAATATGCCTCACCAGAACCATGTGTTTGTCCAAGGGTTAACACCATTTAGGTAGCGCTTAGGTATCACGCGATCATGCACCGACAGCAGCAGCACAGGCAATGGAGTAAGCTCAGCACACCCAACACGGGACGCAGCACACAATATAAAAGCGACACGACGCTCACATCGAGGCATTACACAGCGCGACGTCAACGAGAGCTCAGCAGTGAAAGTTATAAAGTGAAAGTGAAAGTAAAAAAAGTGAAAGTGCTACAGTATAATTCGCACACAACATTGGCAACTGACAATTTCAATATGCAGTGTGAAAATATTGATTTATTTTGCTACGTTTGCGGTCATCAAACCAGAAAAAAACCATCTACAAGATTTCAAAAGGAAAAGAATCGTTTAACTAGTGAATTCAAAAGAGCATATACATTGTTTTTCGACGAAGTGGACTTGACCGGTGAAAATTACACACCTAATACAGTGTGTCGCCAATGTTATAACAATCTCATGGCATGGTTGAGTGGAGGCAGAGGTACTATGAAGTATTGTGAGCCCGTAAACTGGATTAATCCAGTTGCTATGCATGCGTAAATTACACATGTCGTCAAAATCGACATTCTGAGAAGAACAAAATTTATAAAGCAACTGCAACAGCCACACTACCAGTGCTTGCACCTGAAAATTTTGTATCACCAAGGCCGCCAACTCCAGATCCTACTACAGAATTTACAGCAATGAGTACAGCAAGTGGTGTTACTTATGAAGATCCATTTGATACCGATTATGAGCCCCAACAGGGAAGAGATGGACCACAACTAATAACACAAATGGAAATGGATTTCATTGTGGCCATATTGGGATTATCGCAGCGACTTGCAATATTTTTGACAGCTTTTTTAAAGCAAAGAAAACTCACACATGCTAATGTTAACTCTACGGCGTACCGCAAACGACAAGCTGAATTTCAGATGTTCTACACTCTAAATGATGACAATTCGTTCGTTTACTGCAACGATATAAAAGCTTTTGTGGTAAAAATGGGAATGAACTACATCGCTAGTGAGTGGAGATTATTTATTGATGGTTCTGTTTCAAGCTTGAAAGCAGTGTTGTTGCATGTGTCGAACCGAAAACCTTCCATTCCGGTAGCAATGGGTATCAACATGAAAGAAAGCTATGAAACATTGAAAGATATAATGGAAAAAATCAAATATTACGAAAATAAATGGAAGATTTGCTGTGATTTGAAGGTCATCAATATTTTCCAAGGGATCATCGATAAGGGCGGCTTCCCAAAATTCTTTTGTTTTCTTTGTAATTGGGATTCACGCTCACCTCTGAATCAATTCCAATGTAACTCGTGGAGGCCAAGAGGAAGTGTGGATGAACAAATACAACAACATAGACTGAAGAATGCACCTTTAATTGACAATACTCAAGACATCTTGCTGCCACCGCTCCACATAAAATTGGGAATTGTTAAAAAATTCATCGAAGTGGCCGTTGTAAATTGTCCAAACGCATTCGACTATTTGAAAAGCGTTTTCCCAAAGCGTAGCGATGACAAAATCAAAAAAGGTATTGTAGTAAATTTAAAACTAATTTTTGTTCACCTAATTGTACTATTTACACTATGTTAATGTTTTCTTTTCTGTCTTTATTTTTTGTTTTCATTTAACGGGCGTACTTAATGGCCCTGACATTAGAAAGCTATTCAAGAGCAACTTTGATTCATCGCTTGATGAAAATCATTCAATGGCATGGATTTACCTTCAGCGTGTATGCACCAGAGTCTTGGGAGGGGATCGAGACGCGGAACCGGAAGCAAGAGAATGGGTGAAACAAATGCTGCATTATTTTGAGATAATCGGCGCATCGATGACATTAAAGCTGCATTTTCTTCATTTTCATTTTGACGATTTTATCAAACAACTCCCTACCGAATCCGATGAGCAAGGAGAACGGTTTCACCAAACCACAATGCCCATGGAAAAACGGTACAAAGGCAAAAACCTCGACGCATTGCTTGCAGAGGTATGTTGGTGGAGTCACAAGATCACCCTGTATGATGTTAATGAAGTATTTGAAGAAGAAAGAGCTGATGATGGAGGGCAGTCTGGAAGCAACGTTCCTGTGGACACCATAATTGCTGAATCAGAGTCAGATTCGGACGACGATTTGGATCCACAACTTAAGAGAGCGCGATTTGCAAGTCCAGGGCCATCAACATTATAAACATAATACGAATACTTTTTTTTTAATATTTTTGTAATAGATAGCATAGTATCTCAAGGTTGAAGTAAATCAAAAACAAATGAAATTAAAAAACGGTGTTAAGAATAATTCCCAGGAAGTTTATATGTTCTAGAAATTTGTTTATTGAGATCTTAGGTAAATTTTTGTAGTTGATTGTTTCCTTAAATTTTGAACGGTTTGCTACCTATGGACCTGAACACGGGAAAAAAGGTACAAAAAATCGAATTTTTTTAAGTTTTTTGCGATTTTGATCTGGAAGGTGAAGTTTTTGTGATTTTATATGTTCGCAATTTTTGTTCTTTATGACAAGAGCTACAACTTTGCCTCAGAGAGTAAATCGAAACGGTTTGCAAGATATGAGCCTGAGAAAATGATCACATTTTTACGAAAATGATACCGAGGCCCCAAAACTTTGGCGGCCCATAAAAAAAAAAGTGCATGACTTTGGGAAAATTTGGGAAACACAGGTCTTTTTTTTTAGTCTTTTATCACGTAGTGGTGTCCGTATATGGTTATTTTGCCATGACTTAAAAAATTACGCACAGTGTAATAATCGTTTTTTAATTAGATTCCAATAAAGGATCGTATTTTATATAAATCCACTAAAAATTGGAAATAGCGCAAACAAAAACAAAATTATTATATCTTAGTATAAGTTTGTAACAAAACAAAATAATTGTACGTTTGAATACATAAACTTGGAGGACCAAGACCCGCTGGAGGAATCAGGTTGACGAAACCCTGCGTAGATTTGGTATTATAAACTGGAGAGATAAGGAGAATGATCGAACTGGTTGGCGAAATATATTCTCTTCATTTTGCAAGGACCCTGACCCCCCGGGGTTGTTCGGGACTGGATAAGTAAGTAAGACTGATGGAAAGGTTGCAAAGATTTTGTCAGATACACCAGCATTGTCGATCTATATTATATGCACTGACAGAAAAGTCGGTTGAGGCAACCGAATTTAGAGGTGGTCATAACCATACTACAGGATGTCATAGCCGAATTAGAGGCTGTCACAACCAAATTATACGTTGTCACCGCCGAATTAGAGGCTATCGAATTTATATGTTGTCACAACTACATTTAAAAATTGTTGTCAAAAAATTTAGTGATTATTTATATCCATATGTATAAATAATTACACAGCCACGAAATAATGTTATTTTTATGGAGTGATCTTTTGGCAAAGAAATTCGTTTTCACGCCACTTTCCGACCGCCTTTGATGTCCCGCTCATCACGGGTAACCTCAGAAATGTGTTATGTCTGTCGATTTAAAAACTTCAGAACTGTTGGTGTCTGCTTGTACCGCACGTTGATGTTTTAGCCCAAAAACCCCTAATTAAAATATATCTCACCGCCTTTCTCAATCACCACCAGAAAATCTAGTTGTTACCGTTACAGCAACAATTGTACATTCCTTATTTTTTTCATAAAATATTTGATTTAATATTTTAAACGCCAGGCTTGAAATAATACAATTATGTTGTAGTAACCGAATTGAAATGGGATTCGGTTGTACCAGCAGAAGTCAAGAGAAATTCAGTTACAGTAAACGAATTAACGTCAAATTTTGTCGCTGCAACCGACTGAAGGTCAAATTCTGTTATTGTGACCGAATCGGTACCAAATTCGGTGGCAACTGGCAAATTTAGGGTTGCTACAACCTCTTTTCAAACATCTAGTTCTCTGAGTGTACAAGAAAACATCAAGCATACTAACTAGACCACCACGAAGTGATGATGAGTTCAAAGACGCTCATGTATTTCTTATGTTCCCACTCTATACTCGGACATGATTTACAGAGCATATTTTTAAACTTAGCTATGACTTGGATTTCGGTCCGCTCAGTTAAACAGTAAAAAAGAAGCCAACGACACATGCTAAACAAAACCAGAAAAAGTGTAAGTTCGGAAGTAATTTCGCGAACTGCAACTGATGATCGGCCATCCAAGACAAAGAGATATAAATACCAATATTGAAAATACAGCAAGAAGTCTTTTTCTGATCCTGACCCTATATCTACTACTGGAGCTGATTAGCATGAGCTAATAAAAAGATTCCAAATAATAACTATTATAAGATATATCCTGTAGCGGGCACAACAATTTTAAGAAGTTCGGCGGGTATACCGGTGGGAACAGTATAGTTTACTTATACGTGTTCGCATTCGTATAGGACACAAACTTAACAGGGGTACCGTGATCCTCACTGTAACTCTCTATTATATGTTTGTTCAGGAAGGGCAGCTTGTGTGGGTACAAACAATATAGCATACAAAGTATATGGAAATGTTTACAAATAATTCTCGTGGTTTGTCTTCGTATCTGATATATAACCATTATCTACATTGGCTACTGTAATGTTTATAATTCCAATACAATTCTGATGGAAGTGTATGACAGAATGGTATACATTCAGTGCCGATAGTCGAATTAAATACTGTTTACATCAGCAATAAACACTGTATGCTAACTAGTATAATATCCAATCAAAATTATCATGAAATTGTATCAAAAATGTTAAGCTTCGTGAATGTACACTTATTTAGTAAACAAAGTATGTGAAGAGGTATGACGTGGATTTAGAGACGAACACAAATTTGTTATCTTCGTAACTGCATATCCACTATATATACAAAGTATGCGAAGATGTGTGGAGTTTTCTTTTTGATGTGTTAACATCTATAGGTGCGGGTAGGGCAATCTATCAAAGTGAACACATGCAAACAACACACAGCCTTAGCACACATGGTTCTTGTACAACAATAGTCTCTGCCTGAAAATAAGTATGATGATAAAAATGTAGCGGCAGCTAACAAACAAGCAGGTCGTCGTCGCCAAAGAGTACTGAATAGTATAGAGAACTCATGGAACGAATTGTATGACTCAAAAGCATCTGGCGAATGATTCAACACGTATTACTCTCTTTTTGTCATAACTTGGTCCACTCATTATTTTAATGTGACACATTGATGCCCTTTGAAACATTCGTGCTTTTTATATTATTTTAGGTAATAACATTGTCGAAATGGTGCATTTATATTGAAATATTATATAAAGAGGATAAGACTCGATTATGCTCTCTTACTCAGACTCTCTACATGAGAGCGGGAGTAAGTTCTCTATGCTATTGAATACTTTTTGCCGTCGCTCTGTTTATGACAAAACAAAAACAATTATTTCAGTGAGCTAAATATTGCTTTTTATTTAGTTGTATGCCAGCACTCAAACAAGCAGGTTGCCGTCGCTCTTTTTATGACAAAACAAAAACAATTATTTCAGTGAGCTGAATATTAATGTACTTATTTTAATAATATTGCATCTAATGTTAAAGAAGATGTAAGAAAAAAGAAAGTGCAATAGCAAAACAGCCTTCAACACAAAAACTATTCTTTTTTTATTTTCCAGTATAACACATTAGTTCATAGAAATCGAACAGTTACCGTGTACCAAAAAGTGTTAACACATCGCCAGTGAGTTTGAACACTCATTCATTTTTTGTCTCCTGGAGAATCTCTAAAGATTTTTCGAAGTATTCGGTAAAAGTTGTATTTGATGATAAACATTTATAACGTGTAATATAGTTGGAGACACATGAGTTCCACAATGCACGAAATCTTGTATTTACATGTAGATGGTATAATTCAGCATTCACTTCTAACAATTGGATATCTTTCAGACTAAGGGCGAGAGAATATAAATAAGGATCAGTTAGTTTTTCCGAGAGCACAAGGTGTGACACAAACACAGACCTACTCACTATTCTATAGAGCACTTCAAGTCCCTATTTGTCGTTATACGACACAAGTGGATTTCAACTTCTCTAGAATTGGTTGATGACGGTAAAAACTTACTTCAACACAATGAATCTAGTTATAACGATGAAATTTAATAAATTATCGAAAATAATGTAATATCAAGAAATGATTATAACCTCACCCATATTACATATTGCATAATATGGAAACAAATGTAACGTGAAGAAGGAGCCATATTCGACCCCTAGTTTGTTTGGACGAAATTTGCTTTAGGAATTTATAAGGCAATTGAACCATGTCCGTCTGTCTGCTCAACACGATAACTGCCGTATATCTTTACCGCTCAGATTGGAATTTTATGAGTCTCCATTATTTTTCCAAACACAGTTTGGGATCGAAACTGGGCCTTTCGAATTCGCCCCTTTGGTACCTCCCATACAAATCCACACAGTAGTACAAAATCAATCTTCTTCCAAAACTTTTTCCCGCATGTGTAAGTAATTAGGATCAACTTGGTCATTGGTTAATACTCGATAAAATTTTATTTCGAAGATGAAGTGCGCGAAAAACATTTTTACTGACCATGAGATTTTACAAACAAAAAAAAAAATAATTTGTAAACGTTCTTCGCTGTAAGTATATCCATAATGAAATGGCAATGCCGAAAGAGCATGCTAGACTTTAACACTACATGCAACGAATCGCAAGGGAATTCTCAAAAATTCTACACAGAAAAACCAATCCTACTCATCGATGGAAAAAACATTTTAATTGATTGACGACAACGTGTCTGTTGTGAAAATGAATGGTATGTCACATCACATTGAATGAAAATAGTCATCGAGGACACGGAAAAAGTTACTAATTATATGAAGCTTTTCCTTTCAGTGTTTTTGCTACATATGTAACCATGGCATATTCATATGCATACTAACACATATGCATACTAGTCGTTACAAAGCATACACTCCCAAGCACAGGAATGTCTTCACATTCAGGGATACGAGTAAACATACACATAACTCAATGAGGCAATGACTTTTTGGTGTTGTAGTTAATAACAGCAACATTGAACAGACACAAACGCCTATTTACACTTCTGCAAACAGCCACCAACACAAAGTGAAAAAGAATCGGAATTGGAAACAGCGACTAATATGTGGATGTTTCAAGTCATGTACAGACGGCAGGCATTCGGCTTGTCGTTCGAAATGTATTTGTTCCGACTTGTATGGTTTATTTAACATTAAGCACATTCCTTTATACCTTTAAATGTGTGGATCTACACACATGCAAAGAAAAGTATGACAAATGAATGTACATATCGTAGTACAGACTTGTGTACACGTACACATCAGGTATGGAACGTCAGATTGTCGAAATTATTCCCCAGTATTTGCACACATACGTAATTATAAATGTTTGCCAAAATTTAACAAATCGAAAAGAATTATTATTAAAATACATATGTACATATAGGGGGATTCCTAAATTTATCGACCCACTTTGGATTTTGATGACTTTCGAATTTGTCACAAATATACGGCGTTCAAATCAGGCCAAAAATTCTTCATGGTTCATCTTTTATAGCCACACCAAAGATGATCATACTCAACATTTCTTTGATGGGCTAGTTGTGAAATAAATTTTGAGTGTGGTATCAGATTTGAACGACCAAAGTATCGTCTGAAAGCTCCCAATTTTCTCTATGACCGAACTGAAAATACAACATGAATTGACTGTGTTTTGGCGGTGGGATTAAGTTTGGCCACAAACTCCAAACTAATTAGAACTTGTTGGTATGGCCACGCCCTTCTGGTACCTCTCATATAAATCATACAAACTCAAGACTCGAGCAGGTTAAACGCGTTATGAAATTTGTAATATGAGCATCCTCGGCCTAAGCGAAGTGCTGAATAGTGGTGACTCTCGATTACCATCTGGATACTGTTTTGAATACTCCGGCAATGATACGAAACGTTAAACGGAGTCGGCATTCTTCTATCACCTAAGGCTAGAAGTGCTCCAAAATCGTGCAGTGCTATATCTTGTTGCTTCGTCATTGTGAGTTTCGATTCAAAACTACGCAGAATTTCTGTAGTACTGGCGCATGCACTTACTGGGCCTGATGAGGACAATGATGGGGACGATTTCTATGGCCAACTGATTTTTTGCCGCAAGCTCCTTTTCATTATTACTGGGAGATTTCAATGCCAAAGTGGTCGACGACAACCTACGGGAGGTGGTGGGAGGAAATGGTTTTGGAACTGTGAGGAATGACAATGATAACAGGATGATGTGATAATAATATCACAACTTTTAAAGTATTTTCTAATAAGATTGGAATGTACTAGAGGTTTGTAGAAGAAATGTCAGGCATTCAAAGTATTGCATTTAGAAGCATCCTGTCTCAAAACATTTGGTGCTACACATTGGACGTCTTTAGTGCTGTTGAAGTTTTCAAAGCCTGGCCGATTACAAAGCTTTCTTACTTTTGAGAATCTACTATAGAGGACAAACAAGAAGCAGTACATAAATTTGAGTAGGATGAACCGACTTAAACTTACCCTCACCCTAACACATCCAGTGCATTCGAGTTCCGTTAAAAATCGCCTCTATTGTGACTATATTCAATAGCAGATTGACATTGCACTGAATATTATATAATACCCAAATTACCTAGAATCGTAAGTGGTTTTGGGGAATTTTTCTGACTACCACCCAACTGTCAGCCCAATATTTACATAGGAGGTAAAAAAATGGACACGGCGAGGTTATTAATTTTTTATTACACAGTAGCCTTGGCCAAAATATTGACCAGTACCAAATTTTATTATGATCTGTTGTGGTTTACAGGAGATATCCTGTCGGCCAAATGGAAATACGTTAAACTTTTCTATGGGAGGTACGAAACTGATCGTGGAGCAATAGATAATTATTAATAACACAGTAGGTTTTAGAAGTATATTGAGAGGCCAATTGAGATGAGAATACGTTGAAATTATTTTCAAATTATCTGAGGCCGTTTGGAAATGCCGACTTCTCAAATGCAGAATTTTTTTCATCCTGTAAAAAACACAATATTTCCCCCAAAAGGTACTGTGATTTTCCACAGGTAATTTTTTTATTATTGATTTTTTCAAACTCTATTCTTATTCTACATTAAAAACAATTTTTTACACCATCAAGGTGTATACAAAATCTTAAATCTATACATATAAAATGGTTTCTAAATCGTCAGTATGATTTTTTAATTTATAAATTATCTTAAGGTAAAGTGAAGTTTCCCAAAAAAGTAAAAAAATGGAATTCATTATGGACAATTTTATAAATAACTTAAAACTAGGTAACAATGTTAAACTTAAAGCTAAATCCAAAAAATTTTGGCCAGAAATACCTTAAATTTTGAAAGTTACACGTACACCCCTACTGAGCCAGGTTGCACAACGTGTTATAAATATCCAGGCTACCATACCGCCTGTGGTAAAAAAGTAAACGCCCGTCCGACACCAGTAGCCCAGCGTCCTCAAGGGCGAGAAGATCAATTGGTTTCAAATAATTGGCCGAAAAAGAATTTGGCGCGTCCGCGCGGTCGACACAACTCCTCAATAACGCATTATTCGACGTTTGTGCGCCCTCCAGAAACCTGAGCGCGGAACCCACCATAAAGAGATCAATCCTAGGGAAGGACAGAGTATCATATATACTCTGGCAAAATGGCATACGAAAAGAGCCATCCGCCAACACCACAGTCCGAAGATCCAAACATGAGCAGAGGACTTTAAACTCGAAACGCCTGAGCCTTTCCATCTGGCTGGAAGAGATGGAGAACCATGCCACAAAGGCATAGGTACTGTGATTCATTCAGTATTATTTTTAGGTTTTTCGAAAACGTACACAAATTTTTAAATTTATCTGAAAAAAAAGGGGCTTGGCTAGTATGTTTAAAGTAAAATTCTGGTCAGTTGGAAATGCAGCCTCAAAAATTGTGAAATTTTTGAACAAATTTATCACCTTCGATGTTTGACAAAAATTTTTCTCGCTGGTTTTATACATTTTTTTATTGTAGACTGAAGACAAAATATAAATCGATCGTACCACATAAATGGGCACAGGAGAGCTTTTTATGTATATAATTTCGAATTTTCATAGGAGATTTGTTTGTCAATGATTATATATAATAAATTAGATTATTTCAGTTATAATTATCATTATTATTACAATAAATATACAAGACTCTTCTTTATTCTTTTAGTAATGGCTTCAAACATTTTTGTAAATAATAGATCAGGCTCTCACACGTTTCGGTACACACTGAGAAATGTGTATTTTTATACCCTCACCCATAGGGATGGGGGTATATATCATTTAATACGTAAAAAAATTTAACACATAGAAGTAGCCATATTAGACACTTAGTATCTTTGGACGAAATTCGTTTTAGGACTTTTTAAGACGTTTGAGCCATGTCCGTCTATCTGGCTGGCTGGTCAACAGGATAACTGCCGTAAATCTTTACAGATCACAATGAAATTTTGTCAGTGACTATTATTTGCCAATATTAAGTTTGCGATTGAAAATGGGCGTTGTGACCATGCCCCGTCTGGTACCTCCCATACAAATCGACACATTTAGCACAAAATCATAATTCTTTCAAACCTTTCATCTGGTAAATGCCTAGTTAACTGGAGGAAGTGGGCGAGATTGTCACGCCCATTCTTGTACCTCCCATACAAAACAGGGTATTCGTCAGGGTTGTCAATGCGACAAATCGCGTGAAACACTTCCCACCTTAATGAGACTACGTATGAGGCTTCACGTTATCAAACGCCAATCACCGATTAAAACAAAGCTAATTTTGGCACGCCCATTGTGGTACCTCCCATACAAAAGTTGTTTGGCCGTCTGGTTGTTCGACACGAGATGTCCTGCAAAACAGAACCAATCTTTATGAAAATTTGTACTAATCAATATTTAGTCAAATAAAACTCTCCTCTAGAAAATGAGCTGTTCGGCCACGCCCATTCTGGTACCTGCCATATAAAAGTTGGTCGGATGACCGATTGATCGACACGATAACCCTCGTAAACTACAACCTATCTTAATAAACTTCGGTACTAGGCAATATTTTGCTAAAATCTACTATGTAAGTAATAATTGCCTATTGTGCCACGCCCAGTTTCGGACCTCCCATACAAAAGTTGGGCGTATTTCCGGCTTCCGACTCGATATCTCGAATAAATCTTAACCGATCTTAATACATTTTGGTACTGATCAAAATTTTGGCAACAACTTGCCATGCCCATTTTTGTACCTCGCATATAAATATTGGGAGGGAAACTAACTAATTTGGGTATTCAATAATATTTAGCGCATGTCAATCTGGTATTAAATATGGTCACTTTTGAGTAAGGGCGTTTTTATTTAACAGAACTCCCACGCAATGGCTGACTTAGGGTGAGGGTATGATTAAATCGGTTCACCCGACTGAAACTTATGTACTGGTTTATTGTTTGGATGCAAATATAACGTGTTTGTAGCTTGCCGCAAATATAATATATACTTGTGTCCAAACACATTGTGTTTGCTCATCAATATTACATGTTGGAGACACAATAATTAAGAGGTTGGGATATATGTTCTTGAGCCAAAATGGGAGTTTGTTTGCTGTAAACTGCTGAAAACAAAAACGTATCAGAGAGCAATGAACCAAAATTGCACCAGATCTTCAAATCCTTAAAACTATGTTTGCAAACATATACACCCAAAAACACATCTGGCCGATAGTGGAATAAGGAGAACCATGATTCTGTCTTTAGCCATAACCAAGGTATCACTCTTTTTAATCTTTATGAAACACTCTGATTGGTAGACATGCGGCGGGACTAAATGCCAGGCAAGTGACTTCTGTAGAAGCTGTAACGATGTAGATGAAGATGAATCCACTATTTGTCATAACAGAATTAGCTCGAATAAGCGTGGACAGAATTATGAGGTTCTTTGAGCTTGTTGTCGAATCTGGCCTGGACTTAAAAGTCAATATGAATTGTTCACCAGCTACTACAACCAAATTACCTAATGTAACGAAATCATAATAATCATAATATATTATTGACAGTTGTTTTGTGTAAAGTATAATATTATTCGGAACCTTCATATCTCTGTATATTAAATTTTGTTATCATTGCCTACTAAGTAATTTATATTTTTCTAATCAGTTATAAAAAGAAAAAAATGGTGTCCCATAACATCCCATGAAGGGATTGAGGAGAGCTTCTCACAATCACTCAGATGTGCGCTTTCTAGTTTTACACTCACTGATTGGGACCTATAGTTTTACACCAGTTCCGAACGGTATTTTGGAGAAGCTTTTTCATGGCTAACTATTCGATAGTGTCGCCATCACTATGCGAGGTGACCGTCGTCGAAAGAAATGTAAGGTGGTCTGAGCAGGGATCGAACCCACGTTCTCATGTACAAGAGCCGCGCACACTAACGATTGCACCACCGACGGTAACCAGTTGTTTTTGTGTTAATAAATCTATGTAGTGACAATAAATGAGAAATGTGTGATAGTAAAACATTTGGTCTAGTTTGGCAAAAAATTTGCTGGAGGAAAAGTGTTCTGTAGCAAAAATAGGTATTGTTCATGTACCACTACATCCACAAATATATGTATATACCCATGTACATGAAATAGTATATAGTACTACTCGTGCACAGGCTAGTGTATAATTATATTATTTATATACATTGTATATATGTATACATGTATATGTATGTATATGTACACTTTGTTGTCCTTTATTCCCCAAAGTGTTAAGTGGCACACACACACACCACCCAACTACATAAATACTCATACATTTAAAGTGCTCGTACATATTTTTATTTGCGTACGTTTTTATTTACCACTACACATACAAAAATAAATAAGAACACTTCTTCACATATGCAAGGATGTGTGTATGCATGTGTCATTATGTTTGTATAATATAGAGTCGGTGTGCACACGTATGATAACTATGTTTAAGTGCTAAATATTTCAACTCCCTGAACGCCCACAAATATAATTGAAATATTAAATAACACGTTGTGTGTTCAATACGCACTCAACCCCATGTACATAAACACACACACATGCATGCAGTCACTCATCCATTCACAGATTCATTCACCCCAGCAAACATTTCCTCACCCACTTATACGCCTCCCAACCCCATTCACGGCCATCTAGCCGTATTCATTTACACAGCCACCATAATAAAAATATTTAACAGCATAATGTTATTTTAACGTCCTGTGGTAAAGTCCTGAGATGTTTGCAAAACGAAAGAGAGTTTGAGAAAGAGAGGGAGGGAGCACCAAAGAAAAACGAACATAGGACGAAGTGAAAGGATGAAAAACGTTTGGGTGGTTAACAAAACATGTCACTTATATTGGCGCGTTTTGGCTTTGGATGCTGAAAACATAATAACAATCATCAAGGAAAAAAATGCATAAACAATGAAAACAAACGGAGAAAGGACACAAAATAACAGAGAGGATAAAGGATAACAAATTTACAGTAAATAAAAACGAAGTTGAGCATGCGCTTGGAAAGCCGATTGCATAGAATACAATGAAACTAAAACGCCAATAAAACACCACACTAAAAGGGAGTTGAAAATTATCTTGAGAGAAATGCCACACAAAAGTGGGGGGGAGTAAAAACAACAAAGAGCGTAATACCGTAACTCTCCCTGTTAAATGGTATTGTGTGGCTGTGTGAGTAGACACATTTATCATACGTAATATCACAATTATGCAGTTATCATCGCTATTCCTACGTACACACACACATTATTGCTTCATGCGTGGTTGAGCGTGCGGTGTGTGTTGCGTATTTGGAAGCGGAAACGGAAATTATTTAGAACGGAAATTATTTAAAACGAGCGATATTTTGTCATGCAATAATTTTAAATACTAAAAAACCAAAAACCATTTTCGTCTTAATTACTGTTAGTGTTTTATGAATATATATAGAACAATCTGGGTTTCGGGTTAAAATAAAATATTTTAAACAACCAGGAATAATTTACAAACCAAAGAATACCTTCCTATTTTTGCGTTTCCTACTATTGGTATTCGGCGATTCTTACACTCACAGAAAAATTCGGTTGAGACAGCCAAATTAGCCGTAACCGAATTAAGAGGTTGACACAACCGAACTAGAGGTTGACACAACCGAACTAGAGGTTGACACAACCGAATTAGAGGTTGACACAACCGAATTAGAGGTTGACATAACCTCATTAGAGGTTGACACAACCTCATTAGAGGTTGTCACAGCCAAATTAGAGGTTCACACAACCTCATTAGAGGTTGACACAACCTCATTAGAGGTTGACACAACCTCATTAGAGGTTGACACAACCTCATTAGAGGTTGACACAACCTCATTAGAGGTTGACACAACTTCATTAGAGGTTGACACAACCTCATTAGAGGTTGACACAACCTCATTAGAGGTTGTCACAACCGAATTAGAGGTTGTTACAAGCGAATTTAGTTAGTGTCACAAATTAATTATTAATAATTATTAACGTTTTTTATTATTAAATTATGATTTATTTTTCTGTATTTTTATAAAAAATTCTAAAAGCGAGAAAATAAAGTCATACATATTGGGTAATCTATATAATAATAAATTTGATGTACATGCCTCTTCCGACCTTTTTCAAGTTCCGGAAATCACGGGACACCGCACTAATTCTGACATTCGGCTGATGTGTCGGTTGATTTATGTCCTAAACAATTTTGTATACAGACGATTGCACCACATCTTGCATGACCGACCATGAAAAACTTGAAAACTGTTGAGATCTGCTTCAATAATTTCTGCAAACTAAGACATTTTAATACAAAACATATTTTACTTGCCTTTCTTAATAACTGCAAACAATTTTGAAATTTTTTAATTCTTTTTTAAATAACATTTGATTATAGAATTTTAAACGTCATATGTTAAATACATGGAATTAGGTCGTGGTAACCGAATTGAATATGAATTCGGTTGTACCCACAGAATTCATGAAAAATTCGGTTACAGCAACGGAATTGACGCCAAATTCGATAGTTACAACCGAATTGATGACAAATTCGGTTACTACAACCCAATTAATGCCAGATTCGGTTACTCCAACTGAATTTTCTACCAATTTCGGTTCTTGCATCCGTATTTATATCAAATTCGGTTGTTCCAACCGAAATTTTAAAATATTTAGTTGACTGAACGAATATATTTGGAGATTCAGTTGTCCCAACCGAATCAAATAAGAAACGGGGTTGCTTCAACCGAATTTTGGTTGTGGGGACTAAACTCAGTCGTAACAACCTCAATTCGGTTGTGGCAACCTAAATTCGGTGGTAACAGCCGAATTTATGGTTGCTGCAACCTCTTTTCAAACAATTAGTTCTCTGAGTGTAGGTCGTTACAGAATCTAGGAGTCGACAGCTTATTGACACGCCTAATTGGGAAGCTTCTGGTGGATAGATCCGTCAAAGCTGAATGAGGTGGTGTTACAATTGCTAGGAACGTTATCAACGGGACACCGCAGGGGGAGTTCTGTCTCCACTATTATTGTTAACTTCTGTCAATGAACTGCTTCTTGAATTGGACAGGGCCGAATGCCTGGTCTTTGCCTATGCCGATGATATTGCTATCATCTGTACGGGTAGAAACCTCAATTTACTTACCATTCGTACAACCAGTCTACTTAGTCTGATTTCAAACTGGACCGCTAACAACAGACTATCTCTTAACCCACTTAAAACCGAGCTTATCTTGTTCTCTCGGAAATATAAAAAACCGGCAGTTGAACTGCCGTCAGTTTATGGGGTGCAATTACAGTTGACAGAAACGATCAAGTATCTGGGGATAATTCTCGACAGAAAACTGTCTTGGAAACCGAATGGAAAACGCTGAGAACTGTCTCCTAAGATCACCATGTGGATTTAGATGGCAATAGTCAGACCAATACTTCTCTATGGCATCGTAGTTTGGTGGAGGTCCCTCAAAAAGAAATATATTCTGAATTCCTTGATGAAAATTCAAAGATGAGCACTGATTAGCGTTAGTGGGGCAGTGGGCGCGACGTCAGGTGTTGCACTTAGTGCTATCCTGAACATCTGTACTCCTGATACCATGGCCGAATCGGCAGTCGCTACATATCTGGTGCGAATCAGAGATTGATTCGTTTTGGTATCGGGCCACACCGGACATGTTGAATTACTACACCGGATCAACCCTATTCCCGTAAAAACGGACTACTGTATCCCCTACCTTCTACCAGCGACAAATCTAAGGAATACCTGGGAAAAGTCACTGGAACGGGATACCAATAATATCAGATTTTTCACGGATGGATCATAGTTGGACGAGTACGTAGGACATGGGGTCCATTCACCGAACCTATATATAAATATCTCCTTCAAGCTGCCTGATCACTGTAGTGAATTTCAGGCGGAAATTACCGCTATACGCTCCGGGGAAAATATGTATCTATACAGACAGCCAGGCTGCCATCAAATCCTTGGAAGCCATGGTTGCTACATCCCTGACGGTGAAAGAATGCCACTCATCACTTAGGGTGATGGCAGAGTATTTTGACATAAGGCTCATCTGGATACCGGGACACAGCGATATTCCAGGCAATTGCGTAGCGGATGCGTTAGCTAGACAGGGCGCTACTGCACAGGTTCTTCCGGCAGAAGATGGTGTTAGTATGCCAATGTCTACCTGCCGTTTGCAGATCAGGCAGTGGACCAATAATATGTTCAAGGACAAGTGGATACTTACTTTAACTTGCAAACGAGCCAGGGTCCTCTGGCCACAGGTGGACAGGAAGAGGACTAGGCAACTACTTAACTTGCCGAGAGGCAGGTTATCCACAATGAAAGGAACACTTACGGGACATTATCTTGTAGGAAACTCCACTGGCTGTAGATGCTGCATGGAAGAGGAAGTAGGATATTCGGAACACATCTAGTTTGCACCGTAGCCCTACGGGATATTCCTGAAGGTCTTATAGACAAATTTATTGAAAGGGTAAATTGGCTAGACGACCAGTCAATAGTTGCTATGGAGGAAACTGCAGGTATCACAATGGGCTCCTTTAGCCTAAGTGTGCTAGACAGCGTGCTGTCTTGCAGCTTTTTCAACCAACCAACTATTGCTAAGACAGTTCACATTTTTCCCCGATATTTATTTCATATCATCTACAGAATTAAATTCTTCCAGACTATATTCATTAAATCTTAATGCTAATTGTACAATTCAAACATTTTTAATTTTGATAAGGTTAGAAGAAACATTATTTCAAAGTTTTAAGCATGTTTTAATAGGTTCATCTAGCATATAATTTATTCTATGTAAAGACTCCTTAAAACTAGGATTACTTCGGAAATTCACTAATAAGTTCACTTATTTCGGAACAATTTATATTACCCTACAAAACGTTAAAAACAAACATTATAAATACATAAATAAGATCTACGATCATGTAGTGAATGTAACCCCAAATACTTCTCCTTGCTATGTAATCAACAGACCAACTTAATTGTTTAAACATAATTTTTGTAAATAATTTCAGAATCTTTTCAATACGATTAGAGTGTTTTATATAAAATGGGCTCCATATGATCGATGAACTTAGTTCTTCGAACTAGTGAAACTTAAACGGATTTGAAGGTTGCCTAAATTCCTTAAAATTCCTTCTCATAAAACCTAACATGGAATAAGCTTTAGAAGTTATATAGTCAATATGGCTGGAAACTTTCAATTTAACATCAAAAAAACTCCTAAATCTTTAACTTCAACGTCACGTTTTAGAGGGTTATCATTAATTGCTTAATTGTACATGTTAGGAGTTAACGTAGGTGTATAAGAAACTGTACTACATTTGGATATATTTATTGAAATTTCGTTTTCCAAACACCATTTTGTAATTTTATTTACAACCTCTTGTATTGTCTCACAATCACCCATATGTGAAACCGCAGAATAAAATTTCATACCATTTGCAAAAAGTAAACACTTTGAAAATTTTAAAACGTTAGGCAAATCATTAATAAAAATAATTAAAAATAATAGGCAAATCATTAATAATAATAAAAACGGCCAACATGGGTTCCCTGTGGGATTCCAGAGTATGCATCTGTTAGACGTTTAGACGTAGAATTTCCAATGGTAACACTTAACTTTCGAAATTTCAAAAAGTCTATTACACAAGTAATACATTTTTAGGTAAGCCAAGCTTGCCTAGTGTTTCAGTTAAAATCGTATGACTAACACTATCAAATGCCATTGAAAAGTCTGTGTAAATAACATCACATTCGGATCCTAATTCCATAGAACGAATTACGTCAGGGGTTAATAATATTAAATTAGTAGTAGTAGATCTCCCAGGTATAAAACCGTGCTGACAAGAGGAGATTTTATCTTTTATTAGTTCGAAAAGCTTATCCTTCAATATTTTAGCAAATGAACATTGTTTGACTATGGGTCTGTAGTTAGTGACTTGACTAAGGTCACTAGATTTAAAAACCGGGACTATGACGCAAAATTGCCAACAGTCCACAAACTTTCCGTGATTCATGCAAGTATTATATCTTCTATATTTATATTCAAATTGGGTAAGTTAAATTGATCTAGAGGTAGAAGCTCAGTGCAAGAAACCGTAAGTTTGACACTGCATTGTTGCATTAATAAAAATACTTTTATTGCTTTGAAATTCTTAAAATTTTCAAGAAAAAATCAATGGAAGAAACACATAGATTATTAGAAAATTTATTAATCTTTAATCATTAGCAAAGACAAAGCAAAGCCAATAGAAAATGGTACATATATCGTTCGATTTGTGGATGCTTTGGCAATTACCTATGTTTGTAGTTTGCCATATCTTGATATGATTACATATGATTACATATATATTTACATATATATTTTTCCATTTACGATTATATTCTTTCCGGGCTAGTTCAAACTTCCTACGATCCTCGTCGTTACCTGACTCTTTATATTTCCTATGACATTTATTTGTAACGTTTTTCAAGTTACATACTCTTGAGGTCGTCGGTGGTGCAATGGCTAGTGTGCGAGACTCTTGTACATGAGAACGTGGGTTCGATCCATGCTCAGACCACCTTACATTTCTTCCGACGACGGTCACCTCGCTTAGTGATGGCGACACTATCGAGTACTTAGCCATGAAAATGTTTCTCAAAATACCGTTCGCAACCGGTGTAAAATTGTAGGTCCCAATCAGTGATTGTAAAACTAGAAAGCGCACATCTTACTGATTGAATAATCCCTTCATGGGATGCAATGGGACACCATTTTTATTTTAATCTTGAGTTAAACCAAGGTGGTTTACAGCCCAATCTTGGTACTAATTTTGGCCATATTAAAGTGGCTACAAATCGTATCATATGTATATTATATCTGGATTATCAAAGATAAAGGGTTTTTCAACAGAGACGCTACAAAAGTAAATCGATAGGTACAGCAAACGACGCCATATTTTATTCCGCTCTTTTGACATTTCTCTTCAGTAAGGTTTGCCATTTCATCTTGGAAAGATATACGAGCCAACAACGAGTCGAAATTACTAAAATCTACTACCGAAATTTGGAGTCAGTGGCCTCAACTTTAAGAGCGCTACGTCCAATTTATGGTCTTCAGCGATGAGGCTCATTTCTGGCTGAATGGCTTCGTCAATAAGCAAAATATGCGTTATTGGCCAGACAGCAATCCACACGTAATCCATGAGTCATCATTGCATCCCGACAAAAATTATGGTTTGGTGCGGTTTATGGGCCGGTGGCGTCATTGGGCCGTACTTCTTCCGTGATGATCATAACCGGCACATTACTGTGAATGCGAATCGCTACCGTTCTTGATATTTGGCCCCAGTTGGATAATATGGACTTGGAGGGCATGTGGTTCCAACAGGACGGCAACACACGCCACAGAGCGAATGCCACAATCAATTTATTGGAAACCGAGTTTGGTGAACGTGTTATCTCGCGAAATGGCCCAGTCGATTGGGCGCCTCGATCGTGCGGTTTGACGCCGTTCCATAAATAATGGCATAGAACGTACTTTCACAGGAAAAATGAATTTCATTGGTATCTAAAACTGGTTTTGTTTTATTTAAAAAGACTTTTGTAGCGCTCTTATTGAAAAACCCGTTAGATAGAAACGATCAATCCAAAGACTTAAAATTAAATTATCTTTATGTATGTAAAAAATTCGAAATTAAAATCGAGGGCCTTATGATGAACCGTATTTGACGAACCAGGACTTGAGGACATATTACATGCTGATTTTATGTAGTCAGTTGCAAATATTATATCTAATGTTCTTGCGATATCATTTTGAAAACAATTAAATTGTTTAAAATTATTAGTCAAAATAAAATCTAATTAAATCCAAAAAATATCTTTTTTAATATTATGGGAACTAAATGTTCTTCTTCCAATATCCATGATACATTAGTTAGATTAAAGTCACACAATTCGAAAACAAACAATTCGAAAATAATGGTTTGCACATTTTCAAGATGGCAGCTGTACGTTTCAAATCAACTATTTCGAGGTATAAAAGAAGCGCCACTATAAATAGAGTTATTATTAACAAAGGTAAGTTTAATACATATTTGTTCTACATGAGTAAAATGAAGAGTATAAAGCTCCGATTTATAATCAGCTTTCACCGCAATTAATATTCCTCCTCCTTTCTTTTTCACAGATGGATCTGAATAGCGATTCCGTCGGTAAACAGTGTAATAGTTATCAAAATAATCTGGACTATGTATTCTATTGTGCAGCCACGTCTCATAATATAAATTTAAATATGACTCATTATTTTCAGTGTCACATTTATTGTTAATTAATGAAAATAACACAGTGATCATACCGCACTATAACACAGTGATCATACCGCACTATTTAGTTATCAAAATAATCTGGACTATGTATTCTATTGTGCAGCCACGTCTCATAATATAAATTTAAATATGACTCATTATTTTCAGTGTCACATTTATCGTTAATTAATGAAAATAACACAGTGATCATACCGCACTATAAAAGTTGGAGTTGGTGGCAATCGATAAACTATTCACTTAGACTTATTAGTCGATCGTGTTGCCACGGGCTAACGAGATTAAGCAAGATGTAGAAGGTTCATGCATATGCTGTTATCCGCTATCGGCTATTTGTTTTGCGCGTATACAGTCTGTGCCCCTCGCCAACCATTCCAACATAGACATACAGGACCGTTCCTGCAGGCTATACTTACAAGTCTCTAGGAACATGCGAACACATTCTAGATCCTGGGAAACATGTGAGTCAGCCTCTAGTTTTAGCAGCTCTTCCGTTATTCCTTTACCCTGGCACCAATATGAGGTGAATATCGTACTGCTATGCCATCTCGTTAAATGATCTCCGGTAATGCTGGGCAGATGCTGATTTCAGATATACTGATTCCAGAGACTTTATTACCGCCTGACGTTCAGAGCAGATATCGAGCCAATGACTTTAGCCAGGCGGTCACTTCGATAATATCCAAAATTTAATAATTTTAATAATAAAAATAAAGTCAGTACATTAGTGGCAGCGGTGAGCCGTACTACAAATCGCCGCCATTCTCTGAGTCCCGGTCAGTTGTGCACTGTAATTTGGTTTCTGAAGCACTCATCACCATACGGTAACCCCATAAAGGGCTATCGGTATCACCATAGCTGTATAGATCCAGTGAACGATCCTCGGGGAAAGTTCCCATTACCAACATATAGCCCCCTTGTTTCTGTAAAGGGATATGATGGGTCTGAAACATAGCTTGCTGCCCAAAGCATCAACCAGGCAGTTGTCAAACTCTGCAAGTTTCATTTCAGAACCATTCAACGTGATGGGTTAAACGAGTGGTATTTTACACCAAACGCACCATTCAGTCATGGCCAGGTTTACAACTAGTCCATTTTCATAAGCATGTATATCCAAAGTCCGTAAGCTTATATGGAGTATGTGCCCAAGGGTACTGGGGACTATTGCATAAGCACCATTGTTGTCACACATATTTTTGAGACGTACCAGTATTCCGGTCAGCACAAATTTGTATAGAAATAGAAACAAAACCTCTCCGTGAAGTGTGCCTCTTTTAGCGTATCTTAATTTGTCGCAATATGTGTTATATTGTTTAAGGCATCATCTATATCAAGAAAGGCTACCACCGTATACTTCTTAGAAGTCCATGACTTATCTATGTGTCCTATTAGATCATGCAGTGATGTCTCTACAAATCTGACCTTGTAGTACACTCGTCTGCAAGTCTACATCTACCAGCCCTTCCAAAGTCTTCAGTAGGAATGATGATAGGCTTATATGTCTAAAGCCTTTAGGAACTGTATCCCAGGCCTGTCCCGACTTGGGTATACATATAACCCTAGAAATGTATCTGAAGTTTATACACGGGATGCTTAATTGTAGCATCCTGGCGATCAATAGAAGACTTTGGTATCAACATAGTTGTTTTTAAGGAGGAGTGCGCAAGGGCCGCAGCTGTGTGCCCAGAAAGCCTCATTAGTATAAATATGTTAGTAACGGGTTTTTCAATAACAGCCCTACAAATTTTTTTTTAAATAAAACAAAACCAATGAAATTCTTTATTCCTGTGAAAGTACTTTCGGTGCCATTATGTACGGAACTCGATTTCTTCTGCATGGCCACCATGGGCACGCTTGCAGAAGTCCAGACGCTGAACCCAATTTTCGACGGGTTTCAAGCATAAATCGGTCGATACTGCTGCAATTTCACGTTCGATATTCGTTCGAAGTTCATCAATCGTCGCTGGCTTGTTGGCATAGACCATAGACTTGACGTAGCCCCACAGGAAATAATCTAACGGCGACCGAGGCGGCCAATCGAGTGGGCCATTTCGTGAGATAACACGTTCACCAAACTTGGTTTCCAATAAATTGATTGTGGCATTCGCTGTGTGGCTTGTGGCGCCGTTCTCTTGGAACCACATGCCCTCCAAGTACATATTATCCAATTGGGGCCAACAATATTCGGTTATCATTGAACGGTAGCGATTTGCATTCACAGTAGTGTGCCAGTGTTGATCATCACGGAAGAAGTACGGCCCAATGACGCCGCCGGCCCATAAACCGCACCAAACCGTAATTTTTTCGGGATGCAATGATGATTCATGGATTACGTGTGGATTGCTGTCTGACCAATAACGCATATTTTGCTTATTGACGAAGCCATTCAGCCAGAAATGAGCCTCATCGCTGAAGATGATTTTCCGATGAAAATCCGAATCATTTTCAAGTTGTTGCTCAGCCCAATTCACGAACATACGACGCTTATGGTGGTCAAGCGGCTTCAGTTCTTGCGTCAATTTGATCTTGTAAGGATGTAAGCCAAGATCTTTTCGCAAAATTCGCCACAACGACGTCACAGAGATGCCCAACGCTTGAGAACGACGTGTGAGAGACACATTTGGGCTTTCTTGAACTGAAGCCTCAGCGGCAGCAATATTCTTGACACTGCGGGCACTTGTTTGTCTCACTGGCACGGGAACATTTTGTACTGTGCCTATGGATTCAAATTTTTCCACTAGAAGCTCAATTGTTGATTTGGTAGGACGATTATGACGACCATAAATTGGACGTAGCGCTCTTAAAGTTGAGGCCACTGACTCCAAATTTCGGTAGTAAATTTTTTATATTTTCGAATCGTTGGTGGCTCGTATATATTTCCATGATGAAATGGCAAACCTCTCTGAAGAGAAATGTCAAAAAAGCGGGAAAAACTATGGCGTCGTTTGCACTCCCTATCCCTGTTGAAAAACCCGTTATAAGTATTTAGAATTATGTATATAATTTAAAATAAATCCCGTCGTAACTTCATTTTAGTATTTATATGCGCTAATGCTCAACAAAGCTGTACAATCGTAGTTGCTGATTTTTACTATATCCTGCAGAGTTGCGCTGTCAACTTGGGACCTAATTGAACTATGTTAATACAACAAAAACAAAATTTAGCGTAAGTATTTTTGCTTTTCGTGAATGCTTAATGCTGATCATAAAATTTCGTCCGTCTTGCGAGTTGATCCGCGGTTTAGGAAATATGATCATATTAAAAATTTTTGATGGTGATCGCGAAAGTTCGCCATTTTAGCGATTAAGCACAGTATTTATTAGATGCGATCAGTAATGGTGACCAACGAGTTGCATCCTTTGTCCTATTGAACGAATCGTTTGGCAGATATAATCATTTATACACATATGAAGGTGATCTCGAATTTTCATCCATTTTGCGACAGGAAGCTACCTTTATGAGTTATACACATTTTTGTATTGTAATGTAATGCGGTTGGACAAGCTCCCTTTAGGAGTTATGCATATTTTTATATGTTTATAATGTAATGCGGTTGGACACGCTGTTCAGGAGATACGATCATTTGTATATTTATGCAATGGTGATCATGAAATGACTTTGTTTTTAAGATTAGATGGACTGCTTAGGAGATACGCCCAATTCTATATTAATTTGTGTGAACATGATAATTCTCGTTTCTTGCGGCCAGACGCACTATTTGGGAGACATGTCCACTTTTAGACTACTATAATACTGATCATAGCATTTCGCCATTTTTTCGATTAGCAACGCCATGGTTTAGTCATTTTGATATTTGTCAATTATTATTTATAGCTCATCCAAGATCGGTGGTACATGTTGTCTCCAAATTAGATTTTTAATAATTAAAAAATTAAACTAATATTGTTTAAAAACATTACAAATTAGTCAAATTAAGAAACGGACGAATTTACAACCAAACATTAAATTAAAATATACTTCCTGTATTCCAATAACACTCTCAATATGTTAGAGTATTGGGTCAGATTCTCTTTTAAAGAGGCCCAATACTGTTTTGAGAGCCCAGAGCAACAATAATTCTAAATCCGCCTCTGAGCATCCACGTTGCACCCACTAATGCTCCCTTCCCACCTAAATTGTGCACAATCAATAATAAGTTAACCTAATCGAATGGAGTACTCCTTCGAAGTCTAGAAGACTATTGTATATTTTATTGGACATAACCCTAGTATGTCATAATGTCCAGGCACATTGTTACACTTTCAAAAGTAACTTATTGTTCATGGATGCTATGACACTCCCAGTCGAAGGAAACTAGTATATTAGTTTACAATTATTATAACAATTATTTAATAATAATAATATTTTTAAAATTATTTCAATAATTTGCCTACAATAGAGAAAAAGAAAAGAAGATTTTTCCTTTTTGGAATTTGTATCATGACTTCAAAAAGGTCTTACTTGGACCCACAACGCATATGATGAATTTCAAAATTTCCGTTGTCTGGCTAAGGTGGATTTCGGATTCTTGTTTATCTTCAGTTGCAGATACATCGTCACGATCTGATTCTTCTTTTATGAGTGAATTATATCCCTAAATGGGATTCTCTTTATTTATAATGTGCATCATAAAATCTTCTATAGCAATATGGAAGCTTTTCCGTTAACTGAAGTATTTTGCTGTCTTTGGCCTTCTGCGGCTTACAATTCATTGGTATATAATTCAAAACTGCAGCGGTAATTTGTTCTGAAGAAACACAGCATGCGAAATCCTCTTCGCGGATGACTTCAAAGAAGTTGAAAAAATTTCCATGCTTCATTGATATTCAATCACACTGAAATGAAACTACGTTATTCATATAGGGAAAATGGAAAACGGATTACAAGTACAATTGCGTATGTCCACAATATGGTGCAGTTTTGTACTTTGTTGTAAAAGGGTTATTTTAAAAAAAACTTTATTGTCAAATGGTTTTTTTTTGGAAAACTTTGTTGCCAAAGACTTATTTTAGAAAGAGGGTTCTGTTAAAAAACTTTGCTGGTAAAAGTTCAGTTTAGAAACTCTTCCTGTTCAAGTTTTCTCGTAGGAATCTCTGTTGCCAAACATTTTTTTACAGAAATCTTTTTGATCAAAGTGTTCTTATATCAATCAATGTTGTACAAATTTTCTTATACAAATCTGTGTTTTAAAATTTTTCTTTTAGAAATTGTTGTTGTCAAACGTTTCTTATAAAAATTTTGTTTCCTATGCAATGCTTTCTTTTCTCATGAACTATTGTCAGAGAGTTGTTATCATAAATTTGATGTTCGACAAAAATGTTGTCACCAAAGAAAACTTCAACAACGGTTTGTTTCATAATGAAGCTGACACCAAAAATTCTTTCTATCGACATGATATGCTGATATGTATGTATAAAAAAAAATTATAATTTGTTGTTTTTCCAAACAGTTGAGTAAAGTGGCGACTAAGTTTGTTCCAAGCGTAGACAGATTTTCGGTGGCTTTTGGCGTTTGGCCGGCTTACCTATGAAAACGGCTGAGGCTATTGGCTCCGAAACCACAAGATGAAACGCAGACGCCGGATAGAGACCGGTCGGCTTGTATCTCCGTTGGGAAGGGGGCAAGTTATGGTTCGAATTTTATATAAAGCTTGACGTTGGGATATGCTATACCCATGCTAGGTGTTGTGATCATTTGACACTGTTTGGTAGACAGACGCCCGTTTAGACTTGGAATCTCACCTTAAAAGTTCTGTAGAAGCTGTGGATAGGATGAGGAGGACAAGAGTGTCGAACATCTCCTATGCGCTGACCCGGTTTTTTGTGTGAGTAGAAGATAATATTTGAGAACTTAGTTTTATTTGGATCTAACAAGTAATGAAACTAATTTACCTTAGAAAGTTTTTGGAAAGCGAAAATTATTTTGTGTGCTTACAATATACCTCTTTTATTTAGCCGCATCCTGGAACCCTGGGTTGGGATAAAATCTAATTTAGAGGATCAACGGCAGGGAATAAACACAATGTCCCGTGCACACTGAAAAATATATTTTTGTTACTGTTTGGATGCAAAAGTAATGTGTTTAATATAATACTCGCAAATATAGTATACTTGTATTCAAATACATTGTGTTTGCTATTGAACATTACATGTTGGAGTCACAAGTGACCCAAATGTGGCTTTGTTTGTTGAAAACTGGTGAACACAACTGCTGACAACTGCTGCGTGGTTGTGACAGACAACCAAGAAATACAAAAGCAGCTGATCTTCAGTTCATGAAAATAATACTTGCACGTGAGTATATGGATGTTCCAGATATATACACGGTTTCTGCGTAATGTTACAGGGGCTGTAATTTTCAGCGCGTGCTATCAAGTCTGGTATCAGGTATGATATTTTGTATCATGTGTGATGTTATCGTCAAATATTGGATGATACGAATGACAGATCGGCCAACGTGGTCAAAGGTTAGGCTTGGTAGAATTTGAGGTCACAATTGACATACTTAGTCCAATGAGGATCGTTATCATATTCCTTCATTATCGTTGAACACGTAAAGTGACTCGGTATTGTTAAAGGGCGTTTAAGCCATGTGGCTGAAGAAGATACGTACATTGCTCACCGGAGAACAAATTAGTACTCTGCAGAAAAGTCCTAGGATCATTCAGCTTAACTTCCTTAATGTATGTTAGATCCAACATGACATGACGTAAGATTTGAGAAATTTTCTCCTACTTATACAAAATTTCGGGCAGTAGCATTAAGATGAGATGCTTCTGCAGTAGACTCGAGCTGAGATTCCAAGTCTAGTGGCATGTCTGCCTATTAAACAGTGTCCAGTGATCACAGCTACAAGCACAGACGTATCTTGTCAACGAGCGGGTATCAGGTTTAGCATACGATGTATGTTACTTGAATGGTTATCCAGCAATATGTGCCACGAGACAATCTATCATTCGCATGTCTGAGAGCTTTGGTGTTACACATGAGCTGGCATGCAGAAAGGAGCGTGGTGCATGCTTCATATCCAGTGGAATGGATAAGGTAGTTTCAAATCTTACCAGCTCATCTGCTCATCAGTTTCTCTCATAGCTTAACGTGTGTCTCATGTAGTAGACTTTAATTGTGGATAGCCGCAGATCCCGGGACATGAGACTGACACTGGAGGTCGCAAATTTCTTATAGGCACTCATTTGGAATTGGACAGAAATGATTCCTTACTAAGGCAGTCAAAGTAACTGAATACTTCCTAGAAGTATGTCCCCGGCTATGACTTTATCGGAACCCTCCGTTAGCTAGCGAGAGTGAGGAGACGAATTGAATGAGCAATTTGATTGGTTATGCGATCACTGATGCGTTTCAGCTGAAATAGATGACCCTGTTACAGAAGCCCTTCGAAATAGCGGACATATTATTTTGTCAACGGTAAATAGAGTACAGTTACGACACACTATATTCTGATCAACGTCTGATGAGCGGTTGAAGTATAATCATCCTTGCAGTAGGTACAATACACAATCATGGTGCGCCGGGCTTGCCTTCCGCCACCGTTATATTGATAATGAAAATACAAACCGAGAATGTGGCATATAAAACCTCCGCGTATGTTGCCGACACACGCAACCGTTATATGGACCACGATTTACGGATATGCATTTGGAATAATAGAAGACTATACAGATCCAGTACCACTATCAACCTGGCAGATATCCTCGACAATTATAAGGTCGATATTACTGCTATCCACGGGATGGACAAATCGTGGCTGCACAAGGAAGAAGAACCGTGGCATATACTACAGGTTCCCTGAGAAAAAGCATGAATTTGGTTGTGGTTTTATAGATGGCAAAAGACGGCGGCATCTGGTCTCAAGGTTCAACCCCGTGATTGAACGTATAGTCAAATCCGCATTAAAGCGAAATATTTTAACATATCGCTAATTTATGTACATGCCCCGATGAAAGAACAAACTGTTGGGAAAATGTTCTCGATTATAAACTGGCAACAAGGAATATTTACATGAAATAATACCCAGCTGATCCTACATTTATTCCAAACAGTACAAGCTACCTATCAACTCCAATTGATTTCAACGACTTTAACTCAGACCATTTGCCAGTTAAGATTATTCTAAACAAGCAAGCTCAAAATCAAGTCTCGTTCACATAGGGTTGGGTTATCTTCTAACAACAACTAAAATGTGCTTTGAATGAAAACACTTTTGCAGTTTCGACTGATCGACATGAAATTGATATTATGATTACCTCTGTACCGGTACAAGAATCTCCCAAATAAAATACAGAGACTGATAACGAAGCGAAACTATTATATTATTATTATTAAAAGCTTTAACAAATAGCTTTAAGATAAAATATCCACATCTGCTAACAGTATTGATAATGAACTTGTAGCGTAGCTGATTTTATCGACTTGCTTTTGGCGTAGAATACGTCTTACCTTACGGTATGAGGAGTCATGTCAGGTTTTTATTGTTGTAATCTTTATTTCATTGATTATGAGGAAACGGCGAGATAACTTTTTTTAAAAATTTTTTTGTAGGTAAATGAAGATGTTATCTTTCGTTTGATATACATTTCATATTGGTTGATATCTTCCTAATATTTAAATTTCTCAAATGAAAATTGTTTAAACACAATGTTTGGTTGAGTGTATGAGTTTGTAGCGTGAACACAAACTATGCTGCTGTTTCAGTGTGGACACAAACCTTCGGCTGTTGTTTTGATTGATGAAATTTCGTGTATTTATTTATGTATTTAAGTGAAACAAAATGTTAAATGTGAATTTGAATTTAACATGGATATATAATTATAAAAAATATATGAAAAAATTAATTCATACATTTTTATGTTAAATGAAAGTGCTGCCAAGTAAGCAAAATAACAATGCTGCTTGATGCTGTTTGACTGCAGCTGACAGTTGACGTTTATAATTTATCAATTATTGTTATATATGTTTTCTGTCTTATCGGATGGCGTATTCTACCATAGTGTAATAATAAAGTGGCCGCATAAGAACAGCTGATTTAACTTTTTTTATTTGTTGATCAGCTGATTTGATTCAGTGCACTTTTGGAACGTCAAACTTGTTTATATTTTTTGTGTTTGTTTACATTCGTTCTTTTGCATTCTTTTTATTTTCATTCGAAACGTTTACTTATCAAAGAGACGCGCATTTGAAATAGTGAAAAAGTTTAAAAATCTTAAAGTTAAAAAAATTAAATAAATCAGAAGTAGATTTAAGTAAAAAGAAAAAATGAGGAACCGTTGTTGCATTTGCAAAAAACCAAAGGTGAGTATAGACGGAGTTGAGTGGAATAGAATATTGCAGGCACAAGTTCCATACAAATGAACCACAGACTGGAAGCGGTTGCCGAAAGCTTGAGTGCGGATTGTAATAAATTGCAATGGATCCCAAAAAAGTAAGTACTTTTAAAAACAAAACAAATAATAATATGTATATTGACTGCGCCTAATGTTCTCAGATCAATTGCGATTCGACGTTGTTGGATTGAGTTGCACAATTTCCGCCACAGCAGTCAATTCCAATTTCATACAGCAGTTCGTCATTCCTTTGCTTTGAAGTCTTGCAAACTAAATTGCAAACTAAAACAAACGTCAAACAAAAGAGAATGACTAAACAAATAAGGTAGTGGGAATCAGCTGATTTTGATACTACCTCGGTGCTGTCAAAACTACAAAACACAACAAAAATATCTCCAAATTACAACAACTCGTCTTGCGGTCACTTTACTAATTCCACTATGTATTCTACGTTAAACTTAATGGCCGTGTCTCTGACACAGCCTGCAGGGACAGTCCGTGGCCGAAGGCCTCGGACAACTGTCTGTTGTTTTTTTTTTTTTATTTAAATAAATTTTTGAAAGTTTTTCATCCCACTATCATTTGATAATATCTTCTTATAACAACCTAATACATTAATATTTGGGCAGAATAGATTGGTAACGTAATCTAAACTCTCTATGTATAGATAACACTGTGCAACAGTGGGTTTCGGGCCTCAACCAAACCAAAAAATTGTGAAAGTACTTGGACGTGGTATCACAAAATCCCGCTCGAATTTGCTCCTATACGTAACAATTTTTTTTAACAGGCCGAAGAAAATTTTGCAGTTTTGCCCCTCATGCATTTCTAAAAAAATTAAGTAAAAAAAAAAAAAAAAAAAACCGTTTCTTATTACATCCCATGAAGAGATTGGGGAGAGCTTCTCACAACCAGTGAGCTGTGCGCTTTCTAATTTTTCACTCACTGATTGGGACCTACAGTTTTTACACCGATTCCGAACGGTATTTTGAGAAGCTTTTTCATGCCTAAATACTCGATAGTGACGCCGTCACTATGCGAGGTGACCGCCGCCGAAAGAATTTTTTTTTTTAAGGTGGTCAGAGCAGGGATCGAACCCAGGATCTCATGTACAAGAGGCGCGCACACTACCAATTGTACCACCGGCGGCCAAAAATTAAGTAAAATAAGGAAAAAATATGTGTATTTCATTCTTTGTCTTAAATTAAATGAAATCGATATAGGTCGTGAATAAGTAAACCCCCTAAATTATAGCGCAGAACATTATGGGATATTTCAAATTTGGGACTGCATTATGAGAAACTGAAATATTCATCAAGTTTCACAACAATTTTTGCCAATTTACCCCAAAAAAGGCGATAAACTCTCAAAAAATGGATGAAAGCGCCCTCTGGCGGTCCTCAAAAATAAAAATAAATGTCAAAAATGGATTCGTCGACCCAAAAGTCCTCGAAATACACATTTAACTAGAGGAAATAAAATTTTCTTTTGCCTTATTAGTCCAATATCTAAAGCGATTATTGAATATTTAAACAAAACCTGTATCGACAAATCCGGGGGCACCAAATTCATTTTAGAAATATGTTTTCTTCGGCAAACTTTCTTCAAATGACACATAGAACTAGAATCGCGATGAGTCATTTTATATTTTATTGGCCCCCTACAATACACCCGTTTGCGTTAAAGGGCGAACGTTGATAATCGTCATTATTTCGAGGTAGTGGACGAATCCATTTACCTCGGATCTGCCGTAAACCGAGGCAATGATGTCAGCCTAGAACTCAATCGCAGAATTGTGCTGGCAAACGGGTGTTGAAACGTGTGAAGCAAGCACATCAGAGATACGACCCTCTTTCGAGAATCGAAGATCCACCTCTATCAGACTCTCATACAACCTGTGCTGCTTTATGACGCAGAATCCTGAGTCATATGTCATGCGGATGAGTTTTCGAGAGAAAAATGCCCGGAAACATATAAGGCCCTATAATAAAAACGACGAGTATCGACGACGGATGAACAACGAGCTGTATAGTCTCCACCCCATCATCAACGTAGATATGCAAATTAAAATAATGCATTCTTGCTGGCTAGGCCATGTCAATAGAATGGATCAGAATGAACCAGTTCGAAATGTATTCAAATATATACTCGAAGAACATCTAAAAATAGGACAACCAACACTTCGCTGGAAAGACCTACTGGAATATTGCCGACGATAACTTGGTATTACCATCTGCAGAAGTATGTTATCCTCGGCTATGCGAATAATCGCCCAAGTGAAAATCCCCCAAAACGAAAAACAATGACCAAAAATTTTTGGGTGTTTTTTCATTAAGAAAAAAGACCCAAAAAAGAGGTAAAATCGCCAAAAATTTAAGAACATTCGCCCAAAAATATAAATCCAATTATGAACAAACGCCCACTATTTTGTGGTGATTGTTCATAATGATAAATCACCCAAGACTGTAGCGAACAACCGCCCAGTTAAGTAAAAACACAACTGGAAGAAAACGATTTTTGTATTTTTTTATATATTTGAAAACACTTGCATGGAATCTTTGACTTCTTCACGACAAGTAGGACAGGTATAATTATTTTGGCCATACGCAACACTTTGGGCCTTTTACATGATAATACAGTTACAACAGTTAACTTAAGAACAAAAATGACTAGTTCAACAAAAATAAGATAAGTGAACAATCGTCCAAAACAATATTTTGGGCAAATTTACATTTTTAAAAATTTGGGCGATCATTCATCATGAGCAAACACCCAAAAAATCAAAAATACCAAAACGCCCAAACATGATGAACAATCGCCCAATTTTTTCCCCATATTTTTTGGGCGATTGTACATATTTGGTTTTGGGCGATTTTCACTTGGGCGATTATTCGCATAGCCGTTATCCTCAGTGTGTAAGACCCTTGACCCCTCTGGGTTGTTTGTGACCATATAAGTAAGTAAGCAAGCCGCAGATCCCTCAAAATCGGCTCAAGCCCAAATGGGTTGGTGATCCATTGTGAAGAAGGTCCCAGGCGGATTGCCAAAATTGCAGCTATTTGCCTTCACAGGAAGAGCAGCGGTAACACGTGTAGGATAACCTGCAAACCCTCGGCACGAAGGGCACTCGTGATACCCATCATTGCCATTTTGTGGACTATTGTAAGTTGATTTTGCCAGTACTCGCCTCCAAACAACAATTCTCTGAAGCAATCGTCCTCATCGTCCTCAGATGACCCTTTTGCAAGAATATGGGGCCACCGTGGCACTACTGATCCTATCCATAGTGTTTGATTAGGACTTTAGCTTTCTATCGCCTATCAGACCTTGATATCTTGCACTATCCTTTAGGCAAATTTCTTTACCACAGAGAGGCAAGTTTAGTTAACATTAGTTACATTCGAACTATACAAGTAGTGGGATTCAGAGTACTAACGGTACGTTTACACGGGACAGTTTGAGACAAGATAGTTGAGAATATGTATTAGTTGTCCCAAAGAGAAAAATTGTTTGTGTGACGTACGCGTCCAGCCCGTTATAAAGACAGTACAGTTTTAAGCAACCGCCGACAGTGTCGTTTCGTTAATTTCGTGCTCTGATTTTTTGTTTCTTCGCCCTTTTGCCATTGTATTTTGTCTTACTTCTCCAAATTACAATGGAACTGCTGTACTCTGCAAAATGAGACATGTATTCATGTTTATATGTTTGTATTGTCAAAAATTTTTAAATGCAAATATATTTCCCAATTTGTAAAGTCGTTTGCGATGTTTTGCTTTTTTCACAAATTACTACGAAACGTCACCGATATGGCCGATGGCTGAACTAGTAGAGGTTGACGCAGTAGGATTTGTTGTAATTGTGTGAACCAACAACAGGCATTTAGTTTTTGTTTCATGACTCTAACAAAAAAGTACAACAACAAACTACACTGAATTTAACAGATGGATTCATAAGAAAGCAAAATCAGTTGTTCTATTGCGCCAACCTTTACTAGTTCAGCCATGATCTGGCCACTTATGTCAAATCTCTTGCCGAAGGTAGTGTCATTGAAAAATCAGAGACAGTGGCGAGTCAAGTAAGAGAAGTGTAAGTGTGGTAGTAAAAATGTGTGTATGTATTTCTACTGTCGGAGCAAAACTGTCCCGTGTAAACGCCAGGTAAATAGTTACTTAACTGTAGAATGGTAGTAGAGGAATGGTTCAATTGGCTTGCACGTAGAGGCTTTTCCGTATCGGCTTATCGAAAACAGGTATCATTGTCAACCTTTTTCACAAAGAACAACAAAAGGCGCTTAAAGTGCCATAAGGATTTATGGAGAATTGCACATCTCCTAAAAGCACACACTGCATGTACACATTTATTGTGTCTAACATTTTGATCAAGATCTGACTGATCAAGTAATAGTTAGAAGGTAATTAAATGTGGACTCCTGGCATTTTAAATTTCATATAAGAACAAACTGTGTAATACACATTTAAAAGTAATTTTAGAGAAATATTACATACAGTGGCGAGCAGATGTGGATACATTAGAATCACATTTGACTTTGAATTGCCGTAATACCCATAAAACCACAGCAATTCCCATCATTCTCCTTTATTAATATTCTTTATTAATCCTAAAAAAACGAAAACATTATTAGATTTTTCAATATTTAATGCAAACAATAATATTTTGAGCTTATGCCGTAACATCCAATGTATCCACTTATGCCCGTTTTGGTTTTTGGTGTCTGGTAACACTGGCACATGAGTCAAAAGCACACGCAATATTTACCATTATTTGAATTATTGTGAAATTCAAAAGAGTAAATACTTTTTGTGCCACCGTTGATAGTTTCATTAGCTGGATACTAAATTTTTCGCCAAAAAAATTCACTTCGTGACAAAATCAAACCGAATCATTGAAATGACAAAAACTCGATGTTTCAACCGGTAGAATTGCTAAAGAAGTGGTTGTTTGGCATCGAACAGTGCTGCAAGTTAGAACAAGGCCTAATGTAGAGCCGCCATAAGCCGGGAAATCGTGACCAAGATTGCTTACTAATACAGACGATCGAGCTATGGGGCGGGTAATGCCGACCAGACATGTGACAATACCTAAAGAAGCTGCAACAGCCATAAACAAACCCGGTAGTGGGTGGAAAGCACGTAGAACGCTTCGACGACTTAGGCTGACAGCGGAGGAAAAACGGAAGAAACCAGCATTATCCGCGAAAAATTTATCGGCGCGTCTCAAGTTTTCCAAAGAGCACAAAAATTGGAGCGTCGGCGACCGGAAGAGGGTAATATGGTTGCTCCAGTTGGATGGTAAGCAATATTTCTGGCACCGCCCATATGAAACTTTAAAGAAGAACCAAGTCAAAGAAACAATGAAGCATGGAGGAGGTAACTTGATGGTTGATTTTACTTGGTGGTATATCGGCCCAGTGGTTAAAATCGACCAACTAATGAAAAAGGACGATATATTCGTAGTTTGGAGCATAATTTACTACATTTTGTGAACAAAAGCGCGTATTCTGAGGGTGAAGTTATATTTCAGCAGGAAAGATATCCTAATCATACGGAAAAAATTGTCAAGCCATGGCTCGCTAGTCAAAAATGTAACACAATGCAGTGGCCAGCTCAAAGCTCGGATCTTAACCCGATTGAAAGTTCATGGGTTTTGTTGAAAAACTACTGGCTACATACGAAAATGCACCGCAGAACTTGAACGAACAATGGAACACATCGAGAAACTGGTTAAAATAATGGTCAAACGAATAAAATGTGTCATTAAAGTCAAAGGTCGTTGGACAAAATACTAAACAACGTGATTAACAGCCAAAGTCACGATGTCGAACGTTAACGTTCGCTTTCTTTCTATGCGACAAACAGCTGATTTGGGAGTCAATAACAAGCGAACGAAAACATATACAATTCAGTACAAAATCGGTCCCACATACATTCTCTCCTACAAAATCCAAGCGAACGAAGTCAGTCACTCACTTTCGTTTCAAAAAGCGAGTCACTATCTTTCGACTTGTCGTTCGCATGGTTTTACGTGTGTTTGTGTGGTTGTTGTTCAAAACAATAACATGAACTTGACGTTCGCATTTAATTTTGGAGCGAGAGAGAAGAGTACGAAGAACCAGTATCTGTGCTGAAATGGAAATATATTTTAATAACAAATTTATTATAATGACTATATTTTCTCTCCATTGGGTTTCTTCCATTGAATTCTATATAAATTGTTTTTGTTTCAAGCTTTTATTTGATTTCCAGCTATACGACAACCAAAAGACAAGTGACTGGTTTTGACATTTTCGTTCGCATAGATGACAGCGAAAATAGTTAGTGGCTTCCGGTTTTGCAAACACACAATCACACAATAACATTTAAAGCCTGCGATAAGAACGAAAGTGAGTGACTGGCTTTCATTCGCTTAGGTTTTCTTTCGAGATCGTGACTTTGGCTGTAAAAATATTTAATTTTCCAACGAGTGTAAGTGAATACATTGGTTTTTTCGGTTTAAGTTACAAATGGTATTTTTTTTTATTAAATATTGGAAAATCCAGTTACGTTTCATTGATCTAGAATTAGTAAAGAATAAAAATAAAAAAACTTGGTAGAAATTGTTGTATTTTTACGGGTTTTACAACTGGACAAAGTGAAATGTGATTATGATGTATCCACATCTGCAGCGCACACTGTATAAGTATACGAATTTTATTGTTTACCCAGCTGGAACGTAATGTGCCTACTGGTAGACTTAACTGAAACTGCTTACATTGACTGAGTTTCTTTTAAAATCCTAGTTTAACTTTCAAATGACCAACTTAGACATTACAGAACATCCATTAGCAATTATTTACTCTTATTTTAAGCAACTTATTTTTCAGTACAACGTCCTTGTAGTTGCCTTTTTAAGGTTATTATTTGTAAAAATACAGGGTGCAGCGCGGTAATTTGCTTTCTTGCACTGCAGGCTGTGGCGGAACTGTTGGTCGAAGAGAGTGGAAAGTGTACGTGACTTATAGTGGCATACGGGAGATTTGTATTCGTCTGCCTTTCAATTGCCATCATACATTGGTCACGTGAGGAGAGGTCATTTTGTGTTGAAACGTATTTTTCAAATGCGCAGTCGATCATTAGAGTGCAGCGTGCTTTTCGTTTACGCTTCGCTGTTCCCCCACGCGGAAGTGTTCCTGAACGGCAATCAATTGTAAATTGGGTAACTTCATTTAGAACAGCAAGGAATGTATCATATCACGAGTAGGCATCACTGGCCTTTAGAGTTCATGAAAACTTCAGAAAACGTATGCAGCAGTGTGTGGATAGCGACATTTGCAATACGCACTAGTTAAAACCATGTAATTTACAATTTCCCTCTCTTACTGTTCAATATAATGAAAATATAAAATAAATTTTTCTAAGCTTCATAATTTTTTCATTTCATTCCCAAATAAGCAAATTTCCGTGCTCCACCCTGTATAATGTCCTTAAATACGCCTCCTAACTGTTGTTGGTGTGGTGGACAGTAATAAATCTGTTCTAATAGTGGAATTTACGAAAATTGAATTAAGAAGGCCACAAGATAAATTCTGATGAAATCGCATTAAAATTTGAATAAATTAATACTCAAAGAGAAATCAGTATACAAAAAATTGAAATGAATATTAAATGAGGAAAGAGCTTCCAAGTCGCTTCATCTACGAGTAATAAAGAACCGCGGAGTACGGGTACTTAAGGTCCGGCAACTGCCAACGGAAAATGAAGAGAAAGTGTGGAAAAATAATATTGCGAGAAATTATAATTATGCCATTTTCTTGTGTAGATTTTTCATTTCTCAACATATTTTCACATTAAATTATGTACATATTGTTAACTGGACTCGTGTTCTTCCTCTGCCACTGCCAAAATGAGACCTCATCAGCCGTATTTATGAGTGCCAAGGAATTACGAAAATGTTTGACGATTTCATTTCTACAATTACACAGTATTAAGTACACAAGCAGTAGTTTGGCTGCTGAGATGCCGGTACATCTCAAGGATATATGAATGCCTGCCTTATGCGTTCGTAACGAGAGTTTCTTATAATTGGGCTTGATTGAAATATAGCAGTTTAGTGGTTTGTAAGCTGATTTTGCGCAATCTTTACTCGTGTTGGACTCTAAGGTTTTTTTTGGAGCTTAAAGCCATAGATGTTCTTTGGAGTGGACGGACTAAAATTTCATTTATGGCTTTTTGTTGGCTTTATGCTGTTTTGCTTTTGGTAAGTTAGCTTCTTTTCCGCTAAAATATATGTTAGTTTCGTGAAATCGACGAGTATTTGCTTTCATAATTAAATTGTACAAGTGTTAGTTTCAATTGCCATTGGCAGAAATTGTAGAAAAAATAAATTTAATCGCAACGAGAGTATAATATAATTGAACTTAATTTGAATATTAAATGAGTTCGCAGCATATATTGCATTACTGGATCGGAATAAATCTTAGACGAGAAATTACATACTCACTTAGGAGGCCACGGACAACCCAGAAAAGAGATAACGTAGCTAACATTCATCTCGAAATGCTTTTCGTTCCACTGAAGTCTTGCTCGCCCTACTCGTTGATGTCCTTCTAGTAGGTACGTCTTCGAATACCTTCGAATACAGCTCACGCAGATCATGGCTAATACGCAGTATATACTCGCCGTTGCATTACAGGGTCATACATTTTTTGGAGAATTTTTAATATTATGAGAGAATTTCGAGTATACGATACCCTTCAGGGATCTTTTCAAGTGCTGCTCCACCAATATCTAATGTTGGACGCCTAATTATATGGCCGTTCCAAGACTATTTTTTGCTACACATAACCAACTTAATAGGCCTGTTACTTGTGCTTCGTCAGAAGTATTCATTACAATCTTTATCCAGTAACAACGGAGTATTTACCGCAGACAACGATTGAAAAACCTTTGGACCTTCATTATTGCGATCTTCGTCCAGCTCCAAATGGTAAACCAATACTGAATTCATACTCTTCCTGAATGTTCCCAATTTTCGAGAGCGGTTTGAAAGTTCTGTGCTTTTCCAACTGCCCTCGTAGTTAATCAATAATCAACACTGCCCTGTCAACTACCATCTGTGTATAGACTATTATAACGTTTTAAGTACGCTGCGTCATTTAGTTAGTGCGTTGTGTTGGAAAAAAATAATTTGTTCCCCATATTTTTCGAAATTTCATAAATTTAAATTTCAATAATTGAAAAGTGTTTTACTGAATTCCATTGTGGTGGTAATAGCACAAGTGAGGCGGAACGTTCACTTCACCCGAAACTCCAAAAAAACGACGGTGAGGGACACCAACTGAGTTGGTACAACACATGTTACATTAATATTTGGAAATGAAAAAGCTATCACACTCGACCATAAACGTAATAGTGTGACTAATTCAAACAATTGTGTAGTGATGTTCAACCGCAATCTGAATCAAAAAATATTTTGGTCATCACTAAAACAAATGCCTACCCGCTGAAAAAAATGGCCTCTGTAACATCTTATCCGTAACATATTCTGCAGGAACCATGGACATATTTGGAACACACTTCAAACATTTATATGTTTGCCTGTCCCAAACTCAGGTGTATTTAAATGCAAATATTAGCATGTTTGCTGACAAATATGTATGCTGTTACGTGGAAACATATGCGTGCTTCATCCTATACATCCATATACTTAAGTGGAAGCACTCGTGTGTTTCCCCCAAACCTTCATTTACTTACGTGGAAACATATCGCAAATGCTCCGCCATTCCGATTTTTCCAGTAGAGGCTCGGGCAGAAAAATGAATCAAAATAATTTCTCACTTTGGTAGCACACATAGCAACATCACAAACCATTTAACCGTCCGAGCGTTTGTTTTTTTATTTTTTCACTGATCAAGCGCTTTGGATATGATGAACCATTGACGACTGAATACTTGAAATTAAAGCGCAATACACCAGCCAAAATAAGAAACACTGCCTTTATCTGCAATTTGAATATTTATAAATCACTCACTGAGAGCATAATGCAAAAATACAGATACACACTTACAATTTATACACACTCGTTGCCCCTCTTTTATTATTAAAAAAAATCGTTGTATCTCAAACATCTAATATTGAATAGCAAACACAATTCGTTTGGGCACAAGCATAATATATTTGCGACAAGCTCCAAACACATGTTATATTTGCATCCAAACAACAGAAAACGACAGATTTTTCAGCGTGTATATTGAGGAAAATCGACTATTTGGAAGGAATACAAGAAGTGAAAACCCGATGGACTAAATGTGTCGAGCTAAAAATTAATTATGTCGAAAAATAAAATGTTTTTGCCCAAACAACTTCTTTTATTCAATATATATCACGGAGATTTTAAGCTGCCCTTGTAGTCTTCAATGTGATCTTATTACGCCAGATTTTCTGAAGATTTAAGAATACAACACGTGCCTTATTTATCCCATCATTTACAGCAGTTGCTGAGCCACCACCCTGGACAATCTTGCATCCCAAACAGTTGATTGTATCCATATCTTTAATTAACAATCCATGGCGGAGTAACGCTGATAGTGGAGTGGTTTATTCAGTGAATACACTCATTAGGTTACATTAGGTAACATTTGTTCATGCTTCTCATTTTCGGGGAGCCTGTTAAATTACACTTGAAATTTGTGGGTAATAATACACATGCCACCTGCTTAATCGATATCATGTAGGTGTTCATACATATTCCACTCAATGCCGAACGGTGCTCTTTCATTGATTGATTCCTTTACTTCGTCCACAAGTAGAAGGAATATCAACGGGATAAGAAGCGTCCAAGTATAATAACCACAGATATGGTAAAAGTTTGGGTTTCCTTTCTATTAAAACGAAATTTGCAAGCGAGTATAATTCAACTAGTGGCACAATGACTATTCGGCGCGTGTCTACACGATCGACACACGAACGATCAGACCTGAATCCTGCTTGCTCTTTACGACCACTTTGCTTCTCCGATGGCGAGATCGCCTGTAGTATTAATATGGTCATTACTTACCTATTGCATTGAGCAATATAATTTTGCTCCAGCTCTTGCATATCATTAGGTCACACTTTCTAGGGCGTGCGATAACCACTCCATCTTTCCACTCTATTCCGAACTTCGGTTCAGGATTCTGTACAACTCCAAAGTTTATTTTAACGAATTTTCTCACCAATGACCTCATCGGCAGTTCGAGCATTGCCTGATAACACTGTTGGACACCAAAAAAAAAATGATGGGGTTCTGTCAACGGATTCTGGTAGAATGGTCTAAAAAAATATACGTGTATCGGCGTTTTGTCAGATCTGATCAGATTTTTTTTAGGGCGGGTCAAAGTTTCTGCCCCTCGGAACTTTCCTGCAACATATCGGCATGCAAAATTGTGTGTTCCTTACTTTTGAGGTACATACTATGTTCCGAAGATTTATAGAAAAGATTCAGATAAACATTTTTGTGGAACAAATTAACCCTCTAACTGTCACTTATAACCATAATTTTTTTTTTTTTTTTTTGAAAACTTGCTAAAAACTGCTCGAAAATGACGGGGGCGTGGTCAAAAAGTTCTATAAAAATTATCGCCATAAAATTTCACTATATATGTCCGAACACTCCAAAACACAAATCTTAGCCCAAGTGCTAGATAAAAGATGAAATATTACAATATTCATTATTTGTATACTTTTTCGAACATCTATTCCTTACATTCTTGAGGCTATTTAGAGCCCTTGAGGACCATGGGGGACCTGTATTACCCATTATTGGCCTCTTGGGTACAGACATAGAAATATAGCCATTAATAATATTATAGAAATCATCCAGGGTGATTCCAAATTCAAAAGCATTATCACACTGACATATACTATGCCAGTCGGTATCAAAGATAAGATTATTCAAAAGTATAAAGTTCGCACGCGAAAAGCATAGGCCAACATAGGACGAAGAGCAATTGCAACCAACCAGCATGGTATCATATGTACAATTAATTCCCACCGTTGGATGGTAACTATCCTCAGGAGAAATTAATGGATCAATTCGAGAAATATCAAATTTGTTAGAATCATCCACTAAAACTAGATCAAGGACTCGATTCATAGAATTGGGAATGTCGTTCAATTGAATCAACCCAAGCTCGGAAATATGCGTAACAAAATCAGATGACCAATCACATGGTGTCAATGGAGTCAGAGAATTAGTATCGGGTAGACACCCATGTCACAGACGGCAAGTTAAAGTTACCCAATACTAAAATACGGTCCTTTCTACTGGCTAACGCAATAACTTTTGCAATAGCGTCAATATGCTCTTGATATACCTCAAAGCATGAAGATGGCGGAATATAAGAACACGTGACAAACAATTTCAAATCGCCTAAATTAATGGACACCACAATAAACTCAAGATCGCCAATGTCATCAACTGTACCCAACTCAGAAGATAAAGAATTCTCAATTGAGATTAAAACACCACCACCAATTTTACCAACACGATCTTTTATATAAACTACGTACTTATTGCAGAACAACTCAGAATTAAAAACATTAGGTTTAAGCCATGCCTCAGAAAATGCAATGACATCAAACTCAAAACCAAAGCTATCAACAAATAATCTGGACAATTTAGTATTCAAACCGCGAACATTCTGATACGCCATATTCAAACTCCCAATTAGTTTTTTGGAGCTGCCTTATCTCCAGACGGTAATCTAGCAAAATTATCACGCCTACCATTATCCCGATACTCAAATTCCCTTACGAATGTTCTGTGAGGCCAAAATTCCGAATCCACCAGTCTGACAAATAGATCATCCGGTGCAATAATTTTGAAAGACTTTATGGTGCAGAATCCTAGGTCTTAATCAATTTCATATTATTTTTTTATTAATATATTCTATGAAAATTTAGTTTTTAAAATAAAAACATTTTTTCATAGAATTCGATCTTCAACCGACATATTATTAAAGAACATACCATCTCCAAGATCGATTAAAAAACACTAAATCAAAAATTTGCTCTTATAGGAATGTGTACTTACTACAATATATCAAACAAACACTGACACAGTTGTATAAATTGACTCTTTTGACATTTTCTTTTGGAATTTGCTCCCGGAGTAGTGCAAATAACTTTGTCGTAACTCCACTTTTGTGAACAATCATACTAGATGAACGTTTAGTTATGGACTTGCTATCGCAAGTGTCTCATGTGAATAACTGAAATAAGTTTGTATAAGTCGTATGGGCAATACGGTAGAATAGGCCAAATGAAAATACCCGCACCACGTGGTGTTTTAAGACTGAATTTCATGCAGCATTAGCAGTATATAATTTACTGTACATATTCCACCCTAACTCCAAATTTATCAAAACAACTCCGTACCCAGTTTGTTTGATACTGTACAATAAATTTTAGAGTTCTCCACTAAAATGCCAAGAAAAACTTAAGCCAACATTTGTTGTAACTCCAACTGGTGTAAGTCAATTTGCGTCGATCATGTCTCCTTGACACTTACATAACGACGAATAGTGTGAAATTAAGCGTTAGATGAGCGAAAACGTATCTCTATGGCAACTCAACTCCATGGTCGAACCATCCATTACCAAGCTATGCCTGAAACAAGGCGACAATATATCTTGCAATCTCTTATTCATACTTACTTTTTACTTTTATTGACTATATTACAACCTTATGAGGTCAGACGTCTTACACATATTAATTAAACAACCAAATTAAACAAATGTCAACACATCCTTCCAACTGGCTCTATTCTTCGCCTTTTCTCGCCAGTTGGTAACACCAAGGATACGGAGGGATTCTTCTGCCTGGTCTTTCCAGCGGAGTCTTGGTCGTCCTCTTTTCCTGCTTCCATCGGGTACGATATCAAAAATCTTTCGCGCTGGCTCAACTTCATCCATTCTGATAACACGGCCTAGCCAACGCAATAGGCCCACTTTGATTCGTCTAGCTATGTCCACGTCAGAATAGAGATTATATAGCTCTGCGTTCCAGCGACGTCGGTACTCGCCGTTTTCCCTAGCAGGACCATATATTTTACGGAGAATTTTTCTCTCGAAAACTCCCAGGTGTTTTTCATCCGCTTGCGATATGATCAAAGTTTCGGAGGTAAAATGAGAGTCTGATATAGCTGGACTTTTGTCCGTCGAGAGAGGGCTTGTTTCCTAAACTGCTTGCTGAGCCCAAAATAACATCTATTTGCAAGCACAATTCTCCTATCTATCTCCAGGCTGACGTTGTTGTCCTTGTTCACGGCGGATCCAAGGTAGACAAATTCATCTACCACTTCAAAATTAAATCGGATGTCAACGTTCAAGTACGGACCAAGTCGAAATTGACACCATCAATTTTGTCTTGCCCTCATTAACAGCAAGACCCACCTTCGCTGATTCCTTTTCGTTTCTTGAAAATACTGCAGTAACATTCTCGCAAATTTCGCCCAATGATATCTATGTCGTCAGCATACGCCAGCAATATATGGCTTTTCGTGTTAATGGCCTTGTTTGTATTTACTGCAGCCTTTCTCATTATCATATCTATTGAGATGTTGAAGAGATTGCACGAAACTGTGTCGCCTTGTCTAAGTCCTCGCTTGGTACAGAATGTTTCAGTGAGGTCTTTCGCCACTTTCACTGCTAATTTGGTGTTGGTCAGCGTCATTCTACAGAGGCGTATCAGTTTTGCCGGAATACCAAGTTCAGACATAGCTTCGTAGAGTTTTCCCCGTATGGGGCTATCGAAAGCAGCTTTGCAATCGACAAAAAGGGGTAGGTATCGAGTTGCTCTTCGTGGGTCTTTTCCACGATCTGGCGTAGCGTGAATATTTGGTCAGTCGTGGACTCGCCTGGTCTAAAACCACACTGATAATGTCCAATAAGGTTTCCAATAATTGGCTTTAGTCCTTCACATAGTTCGCTCGACAAGACCTTATACGCGATGGATAAAAGACTGATACCGCGATAGTTGGAACAGACACACGGATCACCCTAGTTAAATACAGGACATAATACACTGAGACTCCAATCGTCGGGCATTGATTCCCCCAAGCCATATACCGCATATCAGTTGATGCATGTGGGCTATCAGTCCTTCGCCACCTGCCTTAAAAAGTTCAGCGGGTAGGCCATCCGCACCAGTGGCTTTATCATTCTCCAGGCTGGAGATCGCCGTTCTAATCTCGTCTTGGTTGGGAGGTACAATCTACACTATCTTCCACTATCATTACCTCCTGATCTTCAGTGGAAGAATCCGAGTGGAGTAGTGCTGAAAAGAGGTCTCTCCACATTTTGAGCACACAGTGCTTCTCAATCACCAGATTCCCGTTATCGTCCTTGCAGGAGGGCAGCCCATTAGTAGGCCCGTTATTCGATCTTCTTACCCTCTGGAAAAACCTTCGGGATTCACCATTCATCTCTCTCTCTCTACCACTACCACTCTCTCTCTGCTACCACTGCCATTTTTTCCGCCTAAATAGTTGGTTTTCCTCCCTTCTCAGTTTCTTGTACCGCTCAGTCGCAGCACGCATTGTAACTGACTGTTTCGTTGCCCTATGTGCAGCGTCTTTTGTATCTGTTGCAATGTGACATTCTTCGGCGTACCATGGCTTATCCTTCTGCGGGTTTTTATAGCCAAGTTCAGTCCTTGCAGAGATTTCCAAAGAATGGGAGATGTGCTTCCACTGCGCATCTCCTGCTCTAGCAGGAGAGAGAGTTTCTGTCGATAGGACATTGATATCTCCGGTATTTGTAGCTTGTCAGTATTCAGCTTTTCCTGTGTTCGGCTTCGAACGTTTTTCGCCCTGCTCAATCTCGTGCGAACTTTCGCAGCCACCAGGTAATGATCCGAGGCGATATTGGCACTTCGAATCACACGTACATCCATTACACTAGAAGAGTGCCTGCTATCTATTACCAAGTGTTCAATGTGGTTCTTCGCCCGTTGATCAGGAGATATCCAGGTCCTTATGCTGGAATCGTGTGCTACTAACTACCATGTTCGTTGCAGTGGCGAAGTCTATCAGTCTTATTCCATTATCGGAGGTGGTATCATGCAGACTGTGATTGCCGACGGTTGGTCGAAAGACACTTTCCTTTCCTAATTTGGCATTAAAATCGCCTAGAATAATCTTAATGTCGTGGTCAGGGCAGCGTTCATATACTTCCTCCAGGCGCTCATAAAATGTTTCTTTGACCTCATCATCTTTATCCTCTGTCGGTGCGTGTACACAAATTAACGAGATGTTGAAATATTTCGCTTTGATGCGAATTGTGGCTATGCGGTCACTCACTGGGTTGAACCTTGAAACTAGGTATCGCAGTCTCTTGCCTACTATAAACCCGCACCCAAATTCGTGCTTACGCTCATGGCAGCTGTAGTAAATATCGAAGTTTTTCTTTCTGGTGCAACCATATCCTGTCCATCGCATTTCCTGGATCGCTGTGATGTCAGCTTTATATTTTCCGAGGACATCCGCCAGTTGCAAAGTGGCACCGGTCCTGTATAACGTTCGAACATTCCAGGTACATATCCTTAAATCATGGTCCTTATAACGTTTGCGAGGGTCGTCAACAGTTGGGGGGTTTGTTTGTTCATCATATTTTCTGCGTATTTTCATTGCCGATATAACGGTGGCGGGAGGCAAACCCAGCCCACCGTGGTTTGCATTTTGCCTATTGCCAGGTTGATTATGTTTCAGCCGCCCATTATGGATCAGACGCTGACCAGAATGCAGAGTGTCGAAACTGGATTTTGGTTTCTTCAATTTTGATCCGCCGTCGGCCAGGGGTGTTGGCTCATCCGCCTTCAAAGGACAGAATAATATGTCCACTACTTCGAAGAGCTTCAGTTACAGGGTCACCTAATAATCCTGAGACGTATCAGTGATCGCATTACCACTCCGGTTGCTCATTCGTTTCGCTAGCTAATGGAGGTTTCCGAAAAGCCATTGCCCAAGACATACTGCGTGGAAGTAGTGAGCTGCTTGGACTGCCCATTGAAGGAATCATTTCTGGCCATTCCCAAGTGAATGGCTTTCAGAAACTTTCCACCTCCAAGGACAGTCTATACCAATGGAGATAAAAATGAGAAAATTTGAAGTTAAAACAAACAAAACCTTCACAAGCAGAAGCCACAAACTGCTCGTGTATGCTAAAGAAACAGATATATAGGGTGAACATTACCAGAAGTTACTGGAGAATTTTTGAGAATCCTGAAGATGTTGGCGAAAGTGAGCTTGGCAGTAAATGAAGGGAAAACTAATTTAATGCAAAGTTTGATTTTTCTAAATATTAAAATTTTCTTTATTTAAAATTAAATACTAAATTTTAAACAAAATTTTCTGAATTTTTGAAAGAATTTCTGGAATTGATGTGAAATTTTCTTAAGCTGAGCTAGACATTCCCAATGTATTGTCGAATTTTCTCAGCGTGAACTGGTAATTCCCAATTTTATTGTAAATTTTCTCAATTTGAAATGAACATAATGTTTCTTTATTTGTGTCTCTTTTATTGTGTCGTTATTAGTAGATAAACTGCCCGGAATATGTTTAAATATTTCAAAATTGGAAAATTGAATCAGATTGAATTTTTATTACAACGTAAAACCTTTGGAAAACCATCGGATTAACACATCACCCAAATGACCCAGGAACTGACAAAACATAAGACTCTCGCTGCGAAGTAGCTCCAAAAACAAATCGTTGGCGTCCTTATCGTCCGATAAAGTCATGGGACCTATTTATTGAGATGTACCCACATCGATTGCTTTGAAGGGATAAATAGTATGAATGACAAATATTTTCACGACCTTATCAATAATTGAAATCTTGTCGCATATAACTACAACCTCTTTAATGTGATCACAAAAATAATTTATTTCTATGCACCATTAGCCTTGGCCCACTTTATTGACCAAAGAAATTTAACTAAATACATGAAACCGCACAATGCTCATATTCGATTCCCTCCGCATCCGCATAAAAAACATTCAATGGCGCATTACGATACTTCATATCCAGCGAGAATTCACTTTCCTTACAATGACTTTCTTTGTTGTTTCCCTTTAGGTCGTTGTGCTCAAGAGCGTCAAATGGTTTTTACGATTTTATTTGATAAATATGCTTGTATTTGGCTAAAATTAATTTAATCCTATATTTTATTGTTGGGTGCGGTTACATGAATTCATGGGGAACATGTGCAACAAATTGGCTTTGCGAGCAAATAGCTGCCTCAATTTTCACATCTGGGAGAATTTTTCCGAAAATTACTATTACTTGTGCAAAAGTATTTTGCAAGCTGCAATAAATGGTCACAGTGAATGGAAAATGTAGTTGTGAGCTGAAGTGGATATAACAAATTGTTGGAATAGGTGGAAAAAAGTTTTAAATGTTAAGCGAAATTGAAGATTCTTTCAAGACGATCATAACACTCTATGTGATTTCTACACTTTATTCATAACCACAAACTACGATTTATCGAACATAAGAAATATACCGACATGAGTGTAAAAGTGAAACAGCAAAAATAATCCAGAAATTACGAAAAATTTTGATCACTTCGATGGAGTGCCCCAACATCGGTTTTTCGAATTCTCCAAGTCTGCTCCAATTTCCATACGTCTAGGTTCTTGCATTTGGTCAGAACTTTCATTAGTCTGTCGTCCCCAATTATACATTTTCCGAACAATTCTGTTAAGCTGAGGTCTACTCTGAAAAGGGAATAGCCACTCCATATGGTTTAAGACACAATTACCGTGTCTGGTCAGAATGCTATCGCCGCAATAAATAAATTAAAAAATCCATTTCCGGTTTATTTCTTCTACCCAGAAAATTACGCTTTCGGTCATTAAGCTATTTAATTTGGTTCAATACGGCGCCTAATTTTACAGTCCCTAATGGCACATTTTATAAGTTTAGCTTCTTGCTTCTGGTTAGGACGTCGATTAGTCATATTTATTGCCACGCTGCCGTTTCTATTCATTCAAATAGTGCGTCCAATTCCAATACGTAAAAGTCCGTTGAAGCTACATCTATACTTTATGATCTATAATTTTCATGATTCTAGGATCTTTCGCTTGGTCAGAATGCTTATTAAACCGAATTAGTGGCAAGCCGATTTATTTCGTCTCGATTCCAATTTCAAAATCCCTTTCTTACTTTATGTCTACTCAATTGATATAATGGTATTAGCATTTATTTAGAGGACGGAAAGAAATATGTTGTCCATATTTTTAAATTCAACACCGATTTATCGAAAATATCTATTTAAGTGTTTCGATAAATATTTGGTTTCCTAATTTTTATGAAGAAATTCAGAAAAGTTTTTTTATCTATTTTATAACTTAATATTTTATACTTCGACAACTAAGCGAGTTAGCGAGGTTTTCAGTAGCAACCGTAGATGGACGACTAACTTGAACTTTAGAGTCCATAAATATGTCATAGGGCTGCAAAATTAAGCGCTAGTATCACCAAAGAACCATTTTCTTTTTGCTGAGATAATTTGTGCTGGATTCATCCTCTACCTTTTTGTTACAGCTTAGGATACGTTAGGTTAGGGAGAAGTGGCTGTCACTATTGACACACTTATTAAAATGAGGACCGTTGTGATACCACGGGGCATCATATTCCGTCATCCCGATACCTCATCCCGATTTACCAGGATGTTGCTAAATACGAAGCGTAAAAGTGACATACATGAGTCCATGGCGAAACAACCAGTACTCTGCGAAAACGTCCTAAGACCATTCAGCTTAATTTCCTGAATATCAGTTAGATCCAACAGGAAGTAAAATACTAGATATTTCCTCCTACTGAAACAAAAGATCGGGCATTAGCATATGATATGTTCGACAATCACGTCCACGTCTTTGTTCCGAAGCGGTCTACAGAAATCATGACATGAGTATACACGTCTGTCGACCTATTAAGAAGTGTCCAGTGATCACAGCTACAAGCATAATGAAATCTTGTCTAGGAATGGATATCAAGTGGATAAGATTCAGGTCATAATTTGGTAATACTTACCTGGTGATCCTACATATTGTGGCGCTAGTCCATATATAACTCGCATGTCTGAGAGCATCGGCTTTAAGCGTTACAGCTTAGAAAGAAGTCAGTTTAATTGATATTTCGTTTCTCCAAATGTTTAACCATCAGACAGTGTCTCTTCAAAATTAAACAATCACTGATACCTTGGGCCTGGGTAGAGACAGAAGCTTCAGGAATCAGCTCCTATTCACTATCGGCCTGATGCATCTTGTTCGTACAAAATCTATATCTCACGTCCACCTCTCCGGCATCTCACATATGAGGGATCATGCAGGATATGCTTACAAGTCGATCAGGCTATATCAGCAGCTCACCTCGTTTGCAGTTCACGGAACATCCAAGTGCCATAGCAACTGTACTAGAAGAATATCGAATACTGATTCCGCATTCGAGTAGCCCCAAATAAATATAATATGGAGGAGTGTTCAATTTTCACAAGAAAGAGGAAACTTGCCGATGCCACCAATGACTTGACCACGAAGCATTTATCGGACGCGCTGTCTATTAAATATACAAACGATAGTGAAAGAGTTAGGTCGAAGATTACAAAATTTGTTGCTGACGCAAGCCCACTGCGACTAAAAAGAAGCATTCCCACGCCCACAAACGCACACATTAAAAAGTATGGTTCCGAAGAAGCCTTGGGCCTGTTTTTGGGCTTAGAACTTTCCAAAAAGAAATATGAGAAACTGGGTATCTATACTGCGACACGGGGCTGACGTTTTACCCGGATACAAGCATATTACGCAAGCCAAAATATATTCACTACCAGTGCATACGGAGTTTACGGAAGTCTCTGCGAAAGCGAATCTGCAGGATCTTATGGGTCATACAGCAAAACAGTTGTTGGAGAGTCTTCCTGAAAAAGAGGTGGAAATTCGTCCTGAGAAACAGACAATGATCAGCAAATGGGGCTGCGATGGATTATCCGGACAAAGCGTTTATAATCAAAGGATATCTTCCGATGACGCTACAATATCTGACGGAAATATGTTTATGGCATCTGTTGTTCCTTTGCGGCTAAAATCTTATGTTTCCCTAGACTGGAAAAATCCACGATCGTCATCAGTGCATTATTGCCGATTAATAATGTTTCAGTTTGCAAAGGAATCGGCAGAACTCATAAGGATCACGGTGAAGCACATTGAAGAAACAAAAAATCCAAGAATAAGCCTACAAAGCTGCAAATTGGAGAATGAAAATATATTGAATGTAGTTACGAGCTCCACCTGACCATGGTTACCGGAAAAGTTGTAAACGAACTGACAGGAACAACCTCAACATTGTCATGCCCGATTTGCAAAAAGATTCGGAAGAACTTCGGTAATTTAAACGATTCTACAAACGAGGAGAATTACGAATATGGAATATCACCATTGCACGCAAGGATAAGATGTATGGAGTTCTTGCTAAAACTGCCGTATACCCTACCACAACAAGATGAAAACATCGATGAAAATACATCAATTAAGGATAAGGAAAAGATCAGAAAGAAGCAAATACAGGATGCTTTTTTTAAACAAGTAGGACCAAAAGTAGACTGTCCCAAGTGCGGATACGGTAACTCAAACGATGGAAACACTTCTAGGTGATTGTTTGGAAATGATGAGGTAGTAGCTAGAATCACTGGAATTGACAATCAAATCTTGAAAAGATTGGGAATGATCTTAAATGTTTTAAACTGCAAAGAAAGTGTTAATTCTACAAAATATGGAGAATATGCATCGAAAACTGCATGTCTTTTAGCAGAAATGTATACACAGAAGAAGTTGACCCTGACCGTTCATAAAATATTGGCGCATGGCAAACATATAACTGAGTACCAGTCTTTGCCAATTGGAGAGCCTTATGAAGAAGCACAGGAGTCTCTTAACAAATTTTATAAAAAATATAGATTGCAGAACACATTCAAAGCATCAAGGGTAAGGCAAAATGAAGACCTCTTCAACATGTTGGCAGCATCTTCCGATCCACTTAATTCTTCCCTGCGGTATGTGAAGTCACGAATAGAGTTAGAAAATAATTATACTTTAGAAATGATTAGTCTTTTAGATTACGAATTGTGATGAATATTTTACAGAAAATTGCAAAAATAAATCTAAAAACAAAATTAGTTTTTTTTTAATTTGTTGGGTAATAATTTTAAAACATAAAACCCTAAAAAAAATCCAATGAGTGTTCGAACTCACGGGCGATGTGTTAACACCTTTTTGCTACACGGTACCTGTTCGATTTCTATGAACACATTCGTAAATGTTACATTGGAAAATAAAAAACAGCGTTCAATCATATGATGACGTTACAGTTAAATAATATTAATACTTAAAATTATTTAAAGACCCAGTGCAAGCACATGTGTCATTATTTTCTTGCTCAATACTTTTGGTTTTATTCCAACAAAAGTCAAAGAATGCAAAGCAACAGACACTTGTACACACATACATACATTGTTATATTCGTACGATATAACCGAAGATCAACATAAAATACTTTTTTAATATTACTCCAAATTAATACTCCAAATTAAAACACTTCAATCTCGGCTCGCCTTAATTTTTGGCATAAACTCTTCGTCGAAACCCGCACTAGCTTTTTAATCCAAAAATTAATAAAATCGACTATGAATTTCCGGAGAAAATCGCGTGGGAAAATTATATGAAAATCGCCCAATAATCACTTTCAATACCGACTGCCAAGCAACGAACAAACAAACGATGATTTACTCTTACAAACCTAACACTTCCGTATGTATTAAATTTATTGTTTACTGCCCTAGAGGCGCGCGTATAGATGTTAACACATCAAAAAATAAAAACAATCTAGAAATGTAAAAAATACTATAATATTGATTTTTCTACAAATTTTAAATTTGATAACCCCGAAGTAAGCACCTATAAAGCCTAGCACCCTTTCCAAACACTTATTTCACAAGCTGAACAGTTATCTAACGTATGCCGTTTAAATTGTTCAATTATCTTATTGGGTTCAAAAGATATAATTTTTGCAACGAAAAAACTCAAATAGCGCCACTGTGCGTGGTTGGCATGAACAGCAATTTCCCCACCCCCAGTTTCGAGAGTGTCCAGTATTGAATATAGCGCAAGTTAACGTAGACGTGGCAACAAAACCCATTCCTGAGGTGTGACTCTCTTAAACTACCTGCTTGAAGTGAAGGTACCTAATTTGACCAATATCCACGTTAATTCTATCACACCAAATGTGTAATTGTTGAACGCACCTTCAACGTCAAGAAATGCTACCAATGTATACAAGCGTATACTATACTACTTTTCCCCCACAGATTTCTCTAAGTATCCTGTCATTTCATGTAGGGTTGTCGGTGTAGATCTGGCTTAGCAGTACGAATGCTGCGGCCCAGACAAGAACCTTAGAGGAACACTCGCCAATATCTGCACATCTATCAGCCATTCCAAAGCGTTCAGTGGTAAGCAATTAATTTGTATCTGAAGCCTATACACGCGATGTATAACCTTGCCAGCCAGGGTATAAATATATGGGCTACAACCTGCAGCTCCTCTGGCACTTCCATATCGGGCCCGGAAGACTTAAATGGTTTGAAGCAGTTATCCCATATAATCCTGTGTATACTACTCGTAACGATTTTGATAGCAACTTCTGATATATGAGTAATATGTTCACTTCATCCTACTCGAGTTGCCAGGGATATGGGTCATAATAAGACTGTGGTTGTCCATCGCCCGGGAGAGGGCTTCAGGTACTGAATCGACATCAAAATATTCTTCAGGCTCGAGGCTTTGCATACATCTTGTACTGATTTCCTTAGTCTCGACGCATCACATGCTTTTCCCTTGATTTACAGACGGCAGAATCCACAAGATTCTCTTAGACCTTCTGAGTCTATTGATTATTTGATTATTTTCGTGACCTATAAACTAATAATAGATACTCCGCAAATAATTGGACCAATATTTTTTTTCCACATTTTTCCAAACGTATGTACATGATTTCTTTGACAATTTTTAATTTCGTTGCTGCAAGAACTTACTTTTCGTTCCTGCAACAATTTTATTTCATTTGAATTTTGTAGAAAAATGGGTTGAAAATTAAAAAAAATTAAGTACATGAGATTTAAACTATTGACATTTGATCTATCTCTTCCTTTTTAAAGTTTATTTGTATTATCTATTTATTTCGCAGGTTTACAGTTGACGAAATAATTTCGTTATTGCAACAAAGACAGAAAAGGAATAAACAAAAAGTGTGAGCGTAAACAAGAGTCCAACAAGAGAAAATGTTGAGCGTGAGTGCTGGGTCACGTACACATCTTAAATTAGTGCCTTTGCAACAACCGAAAGTGGTAGACATGTTTCACCGCCTGAATAATTTAAATAAATTTCTTAAAAGAGACTTATTAGTTATACTTAGTAATAATAATTTTTTATTGTGAAAATTAAATTGTGTGAAGTTATGCGCTTGTTGTAATCGTATGTGTAAATTAATTATTTATAAATCAAATAGATAAATGAACAGAATGCAAGGAGCAACACAATAGCAAAGAAAGTAGCCAAAAGCTACTCCGAAATATGTATGATTATGTGTGTGTATGATCGTGACGGTATAAATCACTACAAAATGTTCGTGTTTTTGTGTTTTAACCATAATTCGGTCGCGCTTGTTTCGTTGTTTTGGTATTTGTATTCGAAGTGAATGAAAACGAAGAAGTCAAATGAACAAAGTGTAGACGATCAAAAAAAGTAACAATTTAACGAACAATGAACTGAATCCAATCGGAAATTTAACAAATTTGGTTAAAATAAATAAAAGAGCAATTGAAGAAACTGCTTGCAGAGCGATCGCTGGCTTAATGACGTGCAGATGTGGCGCTACAATTGAATGACAGACCCCTCAACACAACAATTGCATATCTTAAGGAAAAAATGATGTGGTTCTATGTTAAAGGAAGTTTTGAACATAGATCAATTGCTGTTATGAAACCCATATGGGAGTAGAGCTTTTATTCATGGTAAGTACAAATCTTATATTCATGGTAAGTAGAAATCTTAAAAAAATCCTAAATATAAATCTTAATAATAAATTCCTCATATTCGTTTTTAATTGCAGGACCTGACTACAATGGCCACAACAACAGTCAACATATCGACTACCATATTCTTTCTCCAGACGAGTAGAATGGCTATAATATATTTAGCAATTTTAGACCATTTTCGAAAAAAAAAATAATTGTTATCAAAACACCTGCAATGTAATACTAGCCAAGTGTATTTATGTACAAATAACAATCAACAATTTCAAACACACTTTAAAACATTCATTGTAGAAATGAAACAAAGTCATAGCAGCAATGAATCAAAATCATAGCAGCAATGAAGCAACTTCATTTCATTGCAGGAACAATACTTATTCATTTCAACAATGAACCAAATTCATTGCAACAACAAAACAAATTCGTTGGAATAACTAATCAAATTCATTGCAGCAACAACTATACTTATTTTTTTTTAGAAAATGAGGTACTTAGGTGTATATTTTAATGAATGCTTTAGTTTTAAACAATTTTTTAATATTTCCTCTGGTTATTCTGTAGGATTTCTCATGATTCAACGCTCCGAAACCAACCCAATGCGTATCTCTTTTGGACCCCCTTTATATGCGCACTCCCTAAGCACTACTTTGGGGAGCGCTATGGAAGTCCCTACAAGCTCCTTTTTAGGAATACACACATAATAAAATAGCAATAAGATTCAACGCTCCCAAAACAATCCCATGCGGAGCTCTTTCCGACACCCTATATAGGTGCACTCCGCAAACACTTCTTTGATGAGCGCTATTCCCATAGTGCCCTAAGTGCTCCAGTTTGGCTGGCTGGGTAGAGCCAATGGATGTAGGAAAATCCTCTCCCCTAGAGCAAACATAGTTGGCTGTGGTTGTCAAAGAGTTAACAAGACTATCGCCAGCTAGACCTTACAACTTACATAGGGTGATTCAATACATATATAATACTAGTATAGAGTGAGATACACTGAAAGAAATAATTTTTTGATATATTTTTCAAACTTGATTTGATTTTTAAAGATGAAGGCTTAAAAATTTGATTCAGTTTTTTATTGTCGATCGAAACCGGTCAACCTCTTTCACTCAATCAACAAATTCGAAAAGAAATTTACTACTGAAATAAGTCCCAAGTAGTTTTGCTTCTTTTACGATATAACTTCCCGGTGTTACAAGTGTGTCTCATATATCACGTCGGTACTCGTTGGCGGTCACTGGTGTGGATGCGATATGGTACCACTGTGTAAATCACTGGTAGAACATTAGATCTGTTTAAATGTCTTAAGGAATGAAAAATGGAACGATACTCTAATTTTGATGAGCGAAATCGAATACTCATATTATATTTGAGTTATATTAAATTATGTTGATTTTGAATCCAATAAAACTTGTTTTTGTTTTGAAAAATAATCCAACAATCATTCTCATGTGCTTGCCTTTCCGCATTTGCAATACTTGGCAAAACGAATTGAATATAAAGATGTCTTACATGAGATTTAATTCGCCTAATAGTAACTGAAGTGAGAGCTATCGAGTTATCTTAGTGGAGTACGCAGTCGTACTTTCCCCCATTGTGCGCTATTACTTTTTTGGTTTGGCGTGCAAGTATAATTGGTTATTAACATTATCTCTTTGATTAATCTCACCAACTGTTTGTAACTCGTAAATGTTTAGTTGTCAAATTTAAATGTGAAAATTTACAAAAGATTGAAAACTTTTTCAATCACATTTCTCCTCTGCCGTGCTTGATGTTGTACAATTGGTCCTCTAGCCTTATACATATAAGTATATACAAATTTACATACATGTATATTTGTGCACGTTAAACATGTTCAACATGTATTCGTCTGAGATTACAAACAATTTAGAAAGTTGCTCCATCCACAATTCCATTGCTTTTGCATCCGACAATTGTTGGCAACCATAAGTATTGGCAATTGGGGCGGGTGATACAACTTTCGAAGCAACTGGTGGTATTAGACTCTTCTCACTGTGGATGTGCTACAATTTGATTAGACGATGGTCTTCATCCTTAATGTATTCAAAATAATATTTTCGAGGATTTCCTATTTTGTTTGGTTAGGTTTAGTCTGGTTAGGGTTGGTGTGGTGTAGTCTGGTATGGTTCTGCATACTCTCTTATAGGATATATGGTCTCTATATGCTAATTTGCTGGCATTGTTCTTCTGTGTGGATTTTTTATGTTGGTGTTTTTATCATTTTGGGATGTGGAATATTTTTTAAGGATGAAATTGCTGTGATTGGAATATTTAATCTATATAAATCACACTTTTGATACAATAATTTGATTTAAGCATTTTATATTAATGTGAAAATGTACTTAGGAACGCCTATGGATAAGTATAGATAATTGAATCTGGATTATTATTGCTCTGAAATGAAGCTTTGGTTAGTTGCGCGATATTAGGCTTAAGTGGTTCACCTCCATAATTATACACATTATTCAATTCTGCTCGTTATTTATTTGTTATTATTTGTTATAACGGGTGATTTTTTAAGAGCTTGATAACTTTTTTTTAAAAAAAACGCATAAAATTTGCAAAATCTCATCGGTTCTTTATTTGAAACGTTAGATTGGTCCATGACATTTACTTTTTGAAGATAATTTCATTTAAATGTTGACCGCGGCTGCGTCTTAGGTGGTCCATTCGGAAAGTCCAATTTTGGGCAACTTTTTCGAGCATTTCGGCCGGAATAGCCCGAATTTCTTCGGAAATGTTGTCTTCCAAAGCTGGAATAGTTGCTGGCTTATTTCTGTAGACTTTAGACTTGACGTAGCCCCACAAAAAATAGTCTAAAGGCGTCAAATCGCATGATCTTTGTGGCCAACTTACCGGTCCATTTCTTGAGATGAATTGTTCTCCGAAGTTTTCCCTCAAAATGGCCACATGTCAACCAAGTTCAGTTCTTCCATTTTTGGCAACAAAAAGTTTGTTAGCATCGAACGATAGCGATCGCCATTCACCGTAACGTTGCGTCCAACAGCATCTTTGAAAAAATACGGTCCAATGATTCCACCAGCGTACAAACCACACCAAACAGTGCATTTTTCGGGATGCATGGGCAGTTCTTGAACGGCTTCTGGTTGCTCTTCACTCCAAATGCGGCAATTTTGCTTATTTACGTAGCCATTCAACCAGAAATGAGCCTCATCGCTGAACAAAATTTGTCGATAAAAAAGCGGATTTTCTGCCAACTTTTCTAGGGCCCATTCACTGAAAATTCGACGTTGTGGCAGATCGTTCGGCTTCAGTTCTTGCACGAGCTGTATTTTATACGGTTTTACACCAAGATCTTTGCGTAAAACCTTTCATGTGGTCGAATAACACAAACCCAATTGCTGCGAACGGCGACGAATCGACATTTCACGGTCTTCAGCAACACTCTCAGAAACAGACGCAATATTCTCTTCTGTACGCACTGTACGCATTCGTGTGGTTGGTTTAATGTCCAATAAAGTAAACTGAGTGCGAAACTTGGTCACAATCGCATTAATTGTTTGCTCACTTGGTCGATTATGTAGACCATAAATCGGACGTAAAGCGCGAAACACATTTCGAACCGAACACTGATTTTGGTAATAAAATTCAATGATTTGCAAGCGTTGCTCGTTAGTAAGTCTATTCATGATGAAATGTCAAAGCATACTGAGCATCTTTCTCTTTGACACCATGTCTGAAATCCCACGTGATCTGTCAAATACTAATGCATGAAAATCCTAACCTCAAAAAAATCACCCGTTATTATTGTCATTATAAAGAAAAATCCAGTTACTCTAAAATAACAGTAAGTTAAACTGAAAAACACTAAAACCGTATAATAATATCTCATTGTTTTTGAAAAAGATCCAATAAAGTCTTCTCTGAAGATGTTGTGGAGCAAACTACGAAATGTCGGGAAATATATGGAATAAATTATTTTATTGTCATTACACTGAAATGACCAAAAAAGCCCATGCAACTAACAATTAAGTTATCAACATAAATATTTGACAAAATTGGTCTGAAAATAAACTAAAAGTTGGGTGTGATTTAAGCTACTCAAGATAAATTTGAAACATAATTGGAAGCGGGACTCAATGGTTTTAAATAGAAGGGGCATAGGAAAAGGAAGAACTCAGAAGTAAATACAATTTACATAGCAAGAATTCAGAAGTCAATAAAATTTTGTATTCAAAAATCATTATCACCCAAATTATCTTACCGGTATGATAAAGTTGTAAACCAGTCTTGACTGATCTTACTTATATACTTATCCGGTCACGAACAACCCCGAGGGGTCAGGGACCTTACAAAACGAAGATAACATATTTTGCCAACCACTTCGATCTTTTGCCTTATCTCTCCAGTTGGCAATACCAAGTGTACGCAGGGACTCGTCAACCTGATCCTTCCAGCGGAGTCTTGGTCTTCCTCTTTTTCGTCTTCCCTCGAGTTCGGTTTTCGTGCTGGTTCGTCTTCATCCATTCTACTGATATGACCCATCCAGCACAATCGTGTTATCCTGATCCGCTTAACTATGTCAATGTCGGGATATAGCTCATACAGCTCACGATCCATGCGACGCCGATACTCGCCGTTGTGCACTATAGGGCCATACATTTTTCGGAGTATTTTTCTCTCGAAGACTCCTACAGATGTTTCATCTGCTTGCGATAATACCCAGAATTCTGCGCCATAAAGCAAGACAGGTTGTATGAGAGTCTGGTATCATTGGACTTTTGTCACTCGAGAGAGGGCTTTATCCCTAAAGTGCTCGCTTAGCCCAAAATAACATCTATTCGCAAGCACAATTCTCCGCTTGATCTCAAGGCTGACGTTGTTGTCCTCGTTTACGGCAGATCCGAGGTATATAAATTCGTCCACTACATCGAAGTTATAACGGTTACCAACGTTCACGCTTTGGTTTAATCGCGCGGATGCCCCGCTCGTTGAAACCATAAACTTTGTCTTTTCCTTATTTACTGTCAGACTCACTTTTGCAGACTCCTTCTCAATTCTCGAAAACTCCGCAGCAACTTCTTTAACTGTGTGCTCAATGATATCTATATCATCAGCATACGCGAGCAGCATGTGACTTTTGCTGCTGATGGTTTTATTCATGTTGACAGCAGCTTTTCTCAGAATAATCTCTATTAAGATGTTAAAGAGATCGCACGACAGGGTGTCACCTTGTCTGAGGCCTCGCTTAGTTTCAAAAGGTTCGGTAAGATCTTTACCAACTGTCATTGCGGATTTGGTGTTCTTCAGGGTCATCCAGCAAAGGCGTACGAGTTTTGCAGGAATACCAAGCTCAGACATTGCTTCGTAGAGTTTCCCCCGTATCGGGCTATCGAAGGCCGCCTTATAATCGACAAATAGACAATAGGTGTCGATTTGTTTTTCGTGGGTCTTCTCCAGGATTTGGCGTAGCGTGCAAATCTGGTCGGTGGTCGATTTTCCAGGCCTAAAACCACACTGGTATGGTCCAATCAGGTCAGCGATAATTGGTTTTAGTCTTTCGCACATTATACTTGATAGAACCTTATATGCTATGGATAAAAGGCTTGATCCACGGTAGTTGGCACAGAGACTCGGGTCACCTTTTCCAAATATGGGACATAGTACACTGAGACTCCAATCGCCGGGCATGCATTCATCTAACCAAATTTTGCTAATGAGCTGATGCATGCACCTTATCAGCTCATCGCCGCCAGCCTTAAACAGCTCCGCCGGTAATCCATCGGCTCCTGCGGCTTTATTGTTCTTAAGGCAGGCAATAGCTGCTCTGACCTCGTCTTGGTTAGGAGGGGGCAATCAACGTCGTCGTCCAAATTTAGATCGATTGTCTCGTCATTGGAAATCTCAGGTACCAGTAGCGCGGAGAAATGATCTCTCCATATTGCCAACATACTCTGCAAATCTGCGATGAGATCTCCGTGCTTGTCTTTACAGAAGGGGGGCCCTGAACCATGTCTATTAGTTCCGTTTTTGACTTTTTGGTAGAATTTCCGGGCTTCGTTCTTCCTGCTGTATGACTCAATTTTCTCACTCTCGCCCTTTCTCTACTGCCGTTTCTTACGCCTCCTTTCCCTTCTCCCTGCACCACTCAATCGCAGCTCGCGTTGGAATCGACTGAAGCATTGCCATGCGTGCAGCGTTCTTTTGATCATTTGCAATGCGACAGTCTTCATCGGACTGATCCCCAAATCTAATTTAGTTATATTACACTGTGTGTAATTTTTTAAGTCATGGCAAAATAACCATATTCGGACACCACTACGTGATAAAAGACTAAAAAAAAAAGACCCGTGTTTCCCAAAGTCATGCACTTTTTTTTTTATGGGCCGCCAAAAATTTGGGGCCTCGGTATCATTTTCGTATAAATGTGATCATTTTCTCAGGCTCATATCTTGCAAATCGTTCAGAATTTCGATTTACTCTCTGAGGCAAAGTTGTAGCTCTTGTCATAAAGAACAAAAATTGCGAACATATAAAATCAAAAAAACTTCACCTTCCAGATCTAAATCGCAAAAAACTTAAAAAAATTCAATTTTTTTTACCTTTTTTCCCGTGTTCAGGTCCATAGGTAGCAAACCGTTCAAAATTCAAGGAAACAATCAACTACAAAAATTTACCTAAGATCTCAATAAACAAATTTCTAGAACATATAAACTTCCTGGGAATTATTCTTAACACCGTTTTTTAATTTCATTTGTTTTTTATTTACTTCAACATTGAGATACTATGCTATCTATTACAAAAATATTAAAAAAAAGTATTCGTATTATGTTTATAATGTTGATGGCCCTGGACTTGCAAATCGCTCTCTCTTAAGTTGTGGATCCAAATCGTCGTTCGAATCTGACTCTGATTCAGCAATTATGGTGTCCACAGGAACGTTTCTTCCAGACTGCCCTCCATCATCAGCTCTTTCTTCTTCAAATACTTCATTAACATCATACAGGGTGATCTTGTGACTCCACCAACATACCTCTGCAAGCAATGCGTCGAGGTTTTTGCCTTTGTACCGTTTTTCCATGGGCATTGTGGTTTGGTGAAACCGTTCTCCTTGCTCATCGGATTCGGTAGGGAGTTGTTTGATAAAATCGTCAAAATGAAAATGAAGAAAATGCAGCTTTAATGTCATCGATGCGCCGATTATCTCAAAATAATGCAGCATTTGTTTCACCCATTCTCTTGCTTCCGGTTCCGCGTCTGGATCCCCTCCCAAGACTCTGGTGCATACACGCTGAAGGTAAATCCATGCCATTGAATGAGTTTCATCAAGCGATGAATCAAAGTTGCTCTTGAATAGCTTTCTAATGTCGGGGCCATTAAGTACGCCTGTTAAATGAAAACAAAAAATAAAGACAGAAAAGAAAACATTAACATAGTGTAAATAGTACAATTGGGTGAACAAAAATTCGTTTTAAATTTACTACAATACCTTTTTTAATTTTGTCATCGCTACGCTTTGGGAAAACGCTTTTCAAATAGTCGAATGCGTTTGGACAATTTACAACGCCCACTTCGATGAATTTTTTAACAATTCCCAATTTCATGTGGAGCGGTGGCAGCAAGATGTCTTGAGTATTGACAATTAAAGGTGCATTCTTCAGTCTATGTTGTTGTATTTGTTCATCCACATTTCCTCTTGGCCTCCAAGAGTTACATTGGATTTGATTCAGAGGTGAGCGTGAATCCCAATTACAAAGAAAACAAAAGAATTTTGGGAAGCCGACCTTATCGATGATCCCTTGCAAAATGTTGATGACCTTCAAATCACAGCAAATCTTCCATTTATTTTCGTAATATTTGATTTTTTCCATTATATCTTTCAATGTTTCATAGCTTTCTATCATGTTGATACCCATTGCTACCGGAATGGAAGGTTTTCGGTTCGACACATGCAACAACACTGCTTTCAAGCTTGAAACAGAACCATCAATAAATAATCTCCACTCACTAGCGATGTAGTTCATTCCCATTTTTACCACAAAAGCTTTTATATCGTTGCAGTAAGCGAACGAATTGTCATCATTTAGAGTGTAGAGCATCTCAAATTCAGCTTGTCGTTTGCGGTACGCCTTAGAGTTAACATTAGCATGTGTGAGTTTTCTTTGCTTTAAAAAAGCTGTCAAAAATATTGCAAGTCGCTGCGATAATCCCAATATGGCCACAATGAAATCCATTTCCATTTGTGTTATTAGTTGTGGTCCATCTCTTCCCTGTTGGGGCTCATAATCGGTATCAAATGGATCTTCATAAGTAACACCACTTGCTGTACTCATTGCTGTAAATTCTGTAGTAGGATCTGGAGTTGGCGGCCTTGGTGATACAAAATTTTCAGGTGCAAGCACTGGTAGTGTGGCTGTTGCAGTTGCTTTATAAATTGCAGTTGCTTTATAAATTTCATCATGATCACCTGGGCGAGTAATCCAGTTTACCGGCTTACAATAATTCATAGTACCTCTGCCTCCACTCAACCATGCCATGAGATTGTTATAACATTGGCGACACACTGTATTAGGTGTGTAATTTTCACCGGTCAAGTCCACTTCGTCGAAAAACAATGTATATGCTCTTTTGAATTCACTAGTTAAAAGAGTTTTTCCTTCTGAAATCTTGTAGATGTTTTTTTTCTGGTTTGATGACCGCAAACGTAGCAAAATAAATCAATATTTTCACACTGCATATTGAAATTGTCAGTTGCCAATGTTGTGTGCGAATTATACTGTAGCACTTTCACGTTTTTTACTTTCACTTTATAACTTTCACCGCTGAGCTCTCGTTGACGTCGCGCTGTGTAATGCCTCGATGTGAGCGTCGTGTCGCTTTTATATTGTGTGCTGCGTCCCTTGTTGCGTGTGCTGAGCTTACTGCATTGCCTGTGCTGCTGCTGTCGGTGCATGATCGCGTGATACCTAAGCGCTACCTAAACGGTGTTAACCCTTGGACAAACACATGGTTCTGGCCAGGCATATTTCATTTTTTGCTACCTATGGACCTGAACAGGAGAAGAAGGTAAAAAAAATGAAATTAAAAAATTTTCGGCAAATTTTTTACTTTTGCGTGCTACCTAAACAGTGTTAAGAATCATATCTAGGAAGTTTATATGTTCTAGAAATTTGTTTATTGAGATCTTAGGTAAATTTTTGTAGTTGATTGTTTCCTTGAATTTTGAACGGTTTGCTACCTATGGACCTGAACACGGGGAAAAAGGTTAAAAAAAATCGAATTTTTTTAAGTTTGGGCGATTTTGGTCTGGAAGGTGAAGTTTTTTGATTTTATATGTTCGCAATTTTTGTTCTTTATGACAAGAGCTACAACTTTGCCTCAGAGAGTAAATCGAAATTCTGAACGGTTTGCAAGATATGAGCCTGAGAAAATGATCACATTTTTACGAAAATGATACCGAGGCCCCAAATCTTTGGCGGCCCATAAAAAAAAGTGCATGACTTTGGGAAAAATTGGGATACACGGGTCTTGTTTTTTTTAGTCTTTTATCACGTAGTGGTGTCCGTATATGGTTATTTTTTTTCGTGTTGCACTGTGTTATTGTACAACTGTTACATTTTGTAAATCTAACCTTTGCAATACTGCTTGTGGGTTGCAATATTCAACATATTATTTGTGTAGTCCAAATATTTCCGACAGTAGATTCGCCAGTCCTATCGAAGATCGAATTAGTTCGAAGCAAAGCCTGAAAATCTTGCTAGGGCCTAGATGGCACAACCCCACAAGTCTTGTAATGTCCAATCTTTCATATTTTGGTTTTGTCAATAGAAAAGTCATACTTATCGCAAACCTAACCAACTGGCTGGCTTTTTTTGCCAATTGAACACAGGCTATAGTGGAGGGTGACATAAAAGTGAAGTATTAAACTATAGAACAAAGTAGACTGGGAGCCATTGTTATGCTAGTTCCTGTCTACTTTGAAACAGAAAAACTACAACATAGGACATAAAAAGAATTATTATAGACTACCGATTTGTAAATCTAACAACACAACTTTACTATTGAAACTACAATGACAAATGGACCAGATTTTGACCATAAACTATTATAAATGCTCTATTATGGCCAAAGTATTGAAGAAAAGAAAAGAAACAAAAACTCAGTCGTCGGACATTTTATGAAGATTTTTAGGCGACATTGGAATCGTTATCCTCTTTACCCTTTCCCACCATGATCAAAATGGCTTTCTATTTATTGAGATCCCCAACACGAATCTAACCCTGTCTCTAAATCTCCACCATTAGTAAGGGATTGTCTAACGATTCATTTTTACTAAATTCAATAAATTATAATACATTTATTAATCATGTATGCACTTTGTATGTAGGATTCACATCGCATTAAGTAATAGTAGTAGCTTGGAATTCAATTTTGTTCTAGATATGTTAGAGGGTGAAATAGAAACTTAATTAAAACTTAATGTATTCTGGAGCGACCAACTGCCACAAAAAAATGTTTCAATGAAACAAGAATGTACAAATTAGGACGTGGGTTAAAGTAGTTTTAAATCGGTTAAAGTATCTAAGCAAAGTGGTGTATAGCTATAGATATAGACCGCGAACTCACTTCGCCACACTAATTAATTATCATTTAAACGAAGTATTGAACTGTGCTTACTTAAACCAATTGAAATAAGACTTGAATTTACGTCTAAATTGTTTTCATGCGAATTATTCAGAGTACCGAATGCTAAGTACCAAAATCAAATTGGCTTTAACTCTTAAAAGCCGAGTAATCAGAATAGTATTCATACTCTGAAAGAAAAACGCTTCGTCGCATGGATGAAACATTTTCGTTAATGTTTTTACGTTGTAATAGTGAAAGTGTCGTATATCCAACAATTTGGTAGTTGCTGTAACAAAAAATTTTATAATTGACTTCTTTGACAATTTTTCATTTTGTTGCTGCAACAACTTACTTGTTGTTCCTTCAACAATTTTATTTAGTTTGAATTTTGTAAAAAAAATGGGTCGAAAATTAAAAAAAAAGTAAAGGCTGTAGTTTTAAACTACTGATATTTGGTGTATCTCTTACATTTTAGAGATTATGTTTATTATTTATTTATTTTGGAGGTTGTTTCAACATCTTTAGTTGACGAAAGAATTTCGTTATTGTAACGAAACTAATTTTTCTGCTGGTATAGAGAGAGAAGCAGTCGAAAAAATGAGCGAGCGTAAAAAAGAGGCCACCAAGAGAAAATGGTGAGCGTGAGTTGTGGGTCACGTACTCATCTTAAATCAGTTCCATTGCAACAATCGAAAGTGATAGATATATTTCTCCGCCGGAATAATTTAAATACATTTATTAAAACTGACTAATTACTTATACTTAGTACTAATCTTTTGTCGTGAAACTAAATTCTGTGAATTTATGTGTTTGCTGTGATCGTTCGTTTAACTTGCGAATCTATAAATCAAATAGATAAATAGACAGAATGCAAGGAGCAACCCGACAGTAAATAAAGTGACGCATCGATAGCAGAAAAACTACCCAGAAATACGTAACTGAACTTTTGTGTGTGCGTAAACAAAATGTTCGTGTTTTTGTTTTTTAATCATAATTCGGTCGCGCCTGTTTCGTTGTATTGGTATTTGGATTCAGAAAAAACGAAAGCCATATGTACATACATTTGTGCGGGCAGTCGAAGTCAATGAAAACGAAGAGGTCAAAGAAACAAAGTGTTTCAAGTACAACGAACATAAAAATAACAACTCAACGTACAATCAAATGAGTCCAGTCGAAACTTTAACAAATTTGGTTAAAATAAATAAAAGAGCAGTTGAAGAAAATGCTCACAACCCTCAACATAACAACAATTGCATAATTTAACAAAACAATGATGTGGTTCTATTTTAAAGGAGTAGAGCATAGGGGAGTAGAGCTTATGTCCATGGTAAATACAGACATAGATATGCACATATCCCAAATAGAAATCTTAAAAATAATTTCCTCGTATATGCTTTTAATTGCAGGACCTGAATATGACGGCCACAATAACACTCAACCCCTCGACTACCACAATCTTCTCAATGCGAGTGTTTCAACATGGAGAGAGTATAATCTACTTAGCAAATATATTTTCGAAACAATAATTTAAAAAATTGTTATCAAAACACCGGCAATGTAATATTTATGTACAATTGTCAGTAAATAATTTCAAACACACTTTAAAACATTCATTGTACCAATGAAACAAAATCATTGTAGTAATGAAACATATTCAATACAACAATGACCCAAATTCGTTGCACTAAAGAAATAAATTCATTGCAGCAATGAACAAATTCATTGCAGCATTGAGGCAAATTCCTTCCAAGAACGATACCTATTCACTGCAACAATGAAACAAATTCATTGCAGCAATGAAACAAATTCGTTGCAATAATGAAGCAAATTCATTGCAGCAACAACCATACTTTCATCACAGTAACGAGCAATTTGAAGTTGATGAACACATTTTCATAGCGGGAATGAAATGTTACGTTAGCTCACTTTCGATGACAAAAGTTGTTGGGGTGATGAACATTTTCATCCGTATGAGGATGCTTTTCCGATCAGTGTACATTCATATGGATGTTATATACGATATATAAAAAAAGATTAGTCAATAATATAGTTTCGATAACATTCTTTATGAAATCATTTGCAAAATTTAGATTTAATGTGATAGTAATTCTTAGAATGTCACTCACCCAATTGACGTTTAACTCACATTCAGAGCTGGTCGCCGCGGCCTCGTTGATCGTTCTGGTGGTTGATGTTGCTTGTAGGTGATAAAATTAGAAAATTTGCAGATGACCATTTACAAGATTTACTTATCTGTATCGATATGCGACAACGTAGATAATATATATTTTAATGGTGATATAGGTTTGATACATAGGTTGCAGATGCTGATGAAGTATGCGGAAGTCCCAGAGATCTTTAACTTTGTGATGTTGTAACAGAACTTGGCCGAATATTCACTGTCGTAGGAATTTCTATATGAATACTACTCTTCCCAATGGGCTTTAAATATAACCTATACACCAGTGTTGCCGTTTGAACATTTTTTTCCGACCAAAGTTTTCCCAAAATCCGACCAAAATCGCCGGCTTCCTACCAAATTTAAAAATTTAATTAATATTTGTGTTTTGTGATATACATTTTATTACAGTGTTTTAATTAACTTGCTTTGTTGTCTGTCTGTATTGTTCAAATCTAGTAACTCATTTTTAATACAGTTGCAGTTGACCAATCGAACTAAAATGTTGCACAGTTGTCGGATTTGGATGACAATACATGAATATGAAGAAATTAAAACATTAAAAATGTATTAACTAAAAAATTAAAAATATAAAAATAATTTAAAAAAAATTAAGTTACAGTGTTTTATTTATAAATGCACTAAAAACTAGAAAATAATTTTTCTCTTAGCCTCAATAAGTATTCTCTTCTTCATGATGGGGTTGTACAATGGTCCGCCTACTTAGCACTTCAACGACAATGGTCTAGATACTTTCAATAAAGAGCGTAATTAAAATGAATTAGTTAATTAATTTTCTAGGGATCTCTCAAATAAAACGCTTGCATTTAAATTAAAAATGGTGACAAAATTAAATGTCAAATTAAGTGTCAAAATTAAATGTCACCATTTTTAATTTAATTGCAAGCGTTTTATTTGAGAGACCCCTAGAAAATTAATTAACTAATTCATTTTAATTACGCTCTTTATTTAAGGTATAATGTTAAAAAAAATATTTTGGTTTGTGTATAAAGTTTACAAATTGCGATAAAACTAAATTTAACACATGAGCATTACAATGGATAAAAATAACATAAGAAAACTTTTTTTATATCGGTTGTTGCATCGAATAAAGTTTCATTTAACTCTTTTTCGATATTATTTAATATGACTGTACCAAGACAGTTAATTATATCGTTTTGAATGCGGTTGGAAGTGCCTTTAAATATCGTGGATGTCGATCTAATTTACTATCATGTTTAGCAATTAAGTGTAAAATTTCCACATAATTGTCGGAATTTTCTTTTTCATCGTTACCTCTAAACCCAAGTTCCTGTGCACCAAGAAAACATACCGAATCGACTAAGCGTTCGAATACATGTCGGAAACTTGTTCATTATATCTCGATAATGAAATGCGTTTTTGTTCGTCAAGTAAACCGTCAATGTGAAATTTTCTAAAAGTTTTTAATGTCAAGGTGTTACTAATGTGAAGTTGAGACGTTTGATGTTTTATCATAGAAGCAGTATAATGATTTAAATCATTATAACCTGTGGTCGAAACACTTTTTTCATTTTTAGAAGCGAAAAGCAAACAAGGACAACAAAATAATTTGTTAATTAGGGGACAACCACATAAACAAGCCTTGTCCTTATAATTAGAAGTCTTGAAATGTCTAATAAAAGTTTCATTCTTTGTTGTTAAATTTGGAAGTTCTGGTGTTGACCTTCCATTTTTAATTATTTGAGTTTTTTCTTCGACTTTTAATCGTGAAACAATACTATCTAAACAAATTTCAATAGAGCATCCACATATCATTTTGCAATTTGCGTCTGATCTCATTCACAGTCAGATGTAGAATGAATATTCTACAATTAACCATGGCTCAGAATTTCTGATGCACACAATTTTATTTGTGTGCGAGTGTGTTTTTCTTTACTTGCTACAAGCTGTACTACTTAACATTTTTTTTCGTTCTTGTTTTATTTTTTTTATGAATGGTGCTGTAAAAATTTTAACAGTGGTGCTAATAAATACATTTCATTTTGTATAGGCAATTTGTTCACTCGCTGCTTTTGAACATCTTGTATACAACTAAAGTACTGTCAGAGACTCGCCAAACTGTTAACAGAACAGCATTAACACATAAAGGGTTTTTCAACAGAGACGCTAAAAAAGTAAATCGATAGGGACAGCAAACGACGCCATATTTTACCCGCTCTTTTGACATTTCTCTTCAGTAAGGTTTGCCATTTCATCATGGAAAGATACAAGAGCCAACAACGAGTCGAAATTATTAAAATTTGCTACCGAAATTTAGAGTCAGTGGCCTCAACTTTAAGAGCGCTACGTCCAATTTATGGTCTTCAGCGATGAGGATCATTTCTGGCTGAATGGCTTCGTCAATAAGCAAAATATGCGATATTGGTCAGACAGAAATGCACACGTAATCCATAAGTCATCATTGCATCCCGAAAAAATTACGGTTTGGTGCCGTTTATGGGCCGGCGGCGTCACTGACTTCTTCCGTGATGATCAAGACCGGCACATTACTGTGAATGCGAATCGCTACCGTTCAATGACAACCGAATATTTTTGGCCTCAATTGGATAATGCGGACTTGGAGGATATGTGGTTCCAACAGGACGGCGCCACAAGCCACACAGCGAATGCCACAAACAATTTATTGGAAACCAAGTTTGGTGAACGTGTTATCTCACGAAATGGCCCAGTCGATTGGCCGCCTCGGTCATGCGATTTGACGCCGTTAGATTTTTTCTTGTGGGGCTACGTCAAGTCTATGGTGTATGCCAACAAGCCAGCGATGATAGATGAACAAATTGCAGCAGTATCGACCGATTTATGCTTGAAAACCGTAGAAAATTGCAAAAAAAGTTTTAAAGCAATAAAAAAAAATAAACAAGAACAACACAAAAAGTTAAGCAGAAGAACTTGTAACAAGAAGAGAAAAAACCCACGAACACAAAAAAAATATGTGCAACAGAAACACACACAATTGTATTATAAATTAAAACAATAAATATATGTTGGATATACATACAATATACATATGTCGCTGAAATATTTTTGGACTTTAGGAAATAATTATAAAAAAATATAACATGATTCTCAAAATATTTTAGGGTGTTCAGAGAACACCTCCGCACCTTAGACCGAACGTCACTGTTGTACGTCCCTAAAACTAAAATAGATGCCTTGCTCCCGCAAGAAAATTTAACAAGTAAATCCACGCAAACGAGGTCGCTATCGTACGTGTATCGGTGTGCACAGAAATTTCAAGTAGCCTTGGTAAAACAAATTTCAATATTTTATTACCTTATTCAATTCAATATGATGAAAATTTGGGATTATAATGGCGCTTAGACCTACAGAAAATTGATTTGGACAGGTATAGTCTCCTTTTATAAAGTTTAAGAGATCAATCAAATTTTATAATCTCACATAAAAACAGAATTAATAAAAAAATTACCTAAAAAATTTATGATTCACTATAAGATTGTACAATTGCCAAAAGAATTTCGTTACAATTGGCTCGGATTTTTATAATAAATTCAGATTAAACTCAACTTGATTTGCTGTCACTATCTTAACACAATTTCTCTTTCGCTGATTGCCGATAATTATTTTCACGGTGGATTGGGTATGCACTCTTCAAGATTCAGAAACCAAAAGAAGGAATAAGCTTACGTTGGAAACATTAAGACTTGCCTAGGAACAGTCTTCTCTCTTCTGACAGTTTTCCCGCTTTGTAACCCATCATAATAGATAATCTAAAAATTGAATTCTGGTCCAGCGAAAGAATCGCATTGGTCAGTTGTGATGCTGTAATAATCTCAATGATACACTCAAACCGGTTTCGAGAGCAACATCAATGGGCGATTAGCATACCGATGATAGTAAGACCAGTTCTATAAATAGATTTATGTCGCTTCTGTTACGATATAAAACCAATTGCTAACAAAAAAAAAATACGATTGGGCTATGATTGGGGTTGAACCTGCGTTCAATGCAGTCGAACTCTACGACGTATTAGCTGAGCTACCGAGCAGCTCTCTGATTGTACTCATGTTTTGTTCTATCAGTTAGCCACAAGCTTGGCTTGATTATTTCCATTACCTGAACCAGAGTAATAGATTTTTTTTAACATTATTACAAGTGATAAGAGTTTATATCTCAGATATGATTGAATCCATGGATAATAAACGTTGAACACTTGAGTTTTCTCCAAATAGAATATTGTAAGTCATAATTTTCAATTCAAGTTTCCATTCTACTCTATATTCACCTATCACAGTCTCTAAAGCGTAGAGTCTCAAAGTGGACATCATCTTCCAGATATCAAGCTATCCCGCATCATAATGCGGGGTAAGCTTACAGCATTTAGGGCATGCCAACACATTCCCATACCTGTGCAATCCTACATTCTTCTTTTACCAGAACCGAATTGATGTTGTCAGAATTAAAAATTATTTTTAATTACATTTTCCCGACGTTTCGTCAATTTCTTGTTGACATCTTCAGGGCATTCGTCTATTTTAAATGCAAAAAGTATGTCACAATTTGCAATATACCTTATAAGCAAAACAGTAAACTTAAAGTAATATAAACTTAAGTACGTATTTGGATCTACACGTTGCATTGACACATAAAACAAACTAAACACAGCTTAAAATTAATATCACAGGTCCTGTATTGCCACACTGTAGCTCGCGCTTATGTAGTCACTGTCTTCTTTGAGACTCATCGTCTTGTTCATCTTATCTAGTATTGTCAAACTGCCTAATGTCATTCTTCTTCTCTGTTTATCCAATGATAACTTTTTTATCCAATGTGTGGCCTGATTCAATTAGGTGTTGTGTCAATGCGGTTCTTGTTTTCTCTTCGTTTTATCTGTCTTGTGTTCTCCCAATCTCGTCTGCAGTTGTCTCTTTGTCGCACCGATGTTATAGATTAATTTATTCATAGATTTGTTATCCGTCCCATCTGACGTTTCTATTCGCACTTCTTCAATGAGGAAACGAACATTTATTTTTAGTTTTGTGGATTCACGATGTTCATATATTTACATATTTTGAACATTCACAGTAACAATTTCACCTATGTTTGTCAAACCTCAGCGACAGAATTCTTTTCTTGACTTTCAAACACAAGTTCGCTTCCATTCAATCATTAAACCGATAAGCGAATTGACTAATCTATGTATAAATTAATCTATGACCATGTATGACCCATGTAATTACTTTATGACCCATGTACACTGAAAAAAGTTATCGGTTTGCTTTATCTACCAAAGCGTTGAGGGCGCGGGGCCAACATTTATTAATGTGAACTAAACTTTTATGAAATAAATAACTAAAAAATGTTGGACGAGCGAATTTGAAGATCGGCGTTCTGGTTCATTCTTATCCTTCTAATGTTATTGTCTATTAGTCTGGTAATGAGGTTTCTGGGGAAGCTGTTGTTGGTCAACATGTTTATGATCAATTTAATGTTCTTCTGGTGGTATTGTTCGTCATTAATTGTCAATGCTCTCTGAATCAGACTTCTCGCAGTGTTAATTATCTGCGATTCTGGTTGAGTTGCGTTGAAGTTCATAATCCATCCAGATGAAGTTAGTTTCCTATACTAGTCAAATTTAATGGCATCGTTGTCATGATATAATTTGTTGTCCAGGTAGTCGACGCTCTTGTCCTTTTCGATTTCAATTGCAAATTGAATTTTCGACTGATATTTATTCAAGGTGTTTAGAATTTTGTTGGTGTCATTCTTATCAATTATCGACAAAATATCATTTGGTCATATTCTTGATGTGTATGCAATTGTTCTTCAATTTTGCTAATGTGTCGTCAAGAATATTGCTTAGTATGATATCGACGATAGGCGGTTGCCCATTGGCATGCCATATATTTGATAGTATACTACTTTTTCATACACACTTTTACTTTTATTGACTACTAGCTGACCCGGCAGACTTCGTCCTGCCTGCAAAAGTTAGCGGATAGTAATACTTTTTCCTTCCTTCTTTTTTAAAAGACAAAGATATTTCAACGAAAACGTTTCATTGGTTGTGTGACTTTATTTAAAAGTTATATAACTGAGTAACGTCAGTCAAACACGCTTGCATTAATCAGTAAAATTTCAGAATTTCAATGCTGCCTTTCCGCATTTGTTTGTGAAATAAATGAAATAAAAAAAAAAACAACTTAAATATTCGTAATTGAAATCAAGTGTAAATTCATATTTGAAGGACTCTATTGCTGGATTTCCTTCAAGAGAAATATAAAAAAGAATATAATAATTAAATGCAAATGAATAAAATAGTACAGTTTACTCACTTTACTCACTGCATTCCCTATAGACAATGTTTGACGTCCTGTTATTATTTGGTAGCAAAATGTATTGTTTGTCTGGACTTCCAACTCGTGATAGAGCAACATATAGTTGGCCATGGGAAAAACACTCCTTTCGTAGGTCTATTCCAATCAAAGAAAAGGTTTGATCCTGGGACTTATTAATTGTAATTTCGAATGATGTTTCACGGGAAATTGCAGCCGTTTGAAAGATATTGGAGAATCCGTTGGGATCATTGGAATTCTTGGTATGTTTGCCAGCTGGCCGGCTGCAGGACCGGTGATAATAGTTAGCCACGATCAAATTATCTTTTAATTATTTAATGAGCAACCTTGTGCCGTTGCACATATTGGGTGGGCATATATTCCTTAAAAGCATAATAGGAATACCTACTTTTAATGATAGTTCATGAGGCGGCAATCCAGAAGGATTAAGAGAGTTTAGAAATTCTTGTGGAAAGTGAACAGCATCATCAATATTGGTTACTGTGTTAATCGAGTTATATGTTTTGACTTGCCCGGGGACTCTTTGCAAAATCAGATTGTTAATTTCATTGACGTTATCATTTGTAGGTGACAATATTGCCCTGGAACACAACCACGTAAAGTCTTTTTCATTTAAATTTCCGAGGTCCGAATATACCGCTTCTATAAGATGCTGAAGACTATGGACAATGTGACTTAGTGTTTCATTTAAAATTATTTCATTAGAATTAGTGGCCAAATTTATGGGATAAAAAACTGCTTGACCAAGATTGAGCAATTGGTGTGGGAAGTCTTTGTGAGTGTCTCCAGCAAGATAAGCTCTTATATTGGTTCGCTGGTTGAGGTGTTGTATGGAGTTCCATATGGGAGATCTTTTAAGACATGCTTTAATGACATCTGCACGCGTTCCTTTTGTAACAACAGGGAGTGTCTGGCGAAAATCCCCAACAAACACAAAAGTAATTCCACCCATAATGGCTGTAGAGCTTCTTATGTCCTCTAAGGTTCGATCAACAGCTTTAACATGGGCTCTATGGCTCATAGTACATTCATCCCACATTATCAGTGATGTATCCTGTAAAAATGTACCAAGAGGGCCATTTTTGCGTATAGAACATACTGATGTTTGCTCCATAGATACTGTCAACGGGAGTTTGAATGTGGAATGTGCAGTTTTCCCACCAGTTAATAGTGTAGCTGCAATTCCTGAAGAAGCGACTGGCAGAGCTTTTTTCCTAGACTGCCTAACCTTTGCCAGTTATAAATTAGACAGGAATGTTTTTCCTGTTCCTCCTGGGGCATCCAAAAAGAATATTTTGCCTTTGTTATTCATGACACTATCAATTATGGTACTAAATGCATGCATTTGATCTGTAACTAATTTTGGCAAATTTTCGTTGACAAAATCATTCATATCACAGATATTGTATTGAGGGACCAGCACTTCATCTATTGAACTATTTCGCGAGCGAATAGGAGTCGGTAATCCAAAATTGCTTAAACTTTTTTCATTTAATTTCAATAGCAAATTTTCTATATCTATTAATCCTTCGTTCAGTGAATTGCACTCATTCATTTCTTCAGTGAATTGCAAAGATAAATCATGATTTTGCTGCCGTATTCTGTGTCTGATGTCTTCACAGAAATCTTGTTTAAAGCTTTCCCACAGTATTAAAGGTTCATATGGCTGGCAGAATAGTAAAATGACAACAAACAAATCCCTCAACTCATTCGGGCATTGCGATGTCGCAGCTTCCTTCAAAATATTCTCCCATAGATCATCAGTTACCTCGATCTCGGCAAGGTGCTTGATAAGTTTCTTTGACAATTCCATTGACAGTTCTTAGGTCATTGAATGAAGTAGGACCGCGTCCATGATGTAATAACATTCTAAGATAAAAACACACAGATTGAGGAGGATGTACACCATATACTCTTCCTAATGCATTGTCTTTTTTATCCGTGGATGTCCATCTACGTTCTGACCATGTTTTCTTTTTGAAAATTTGTTATTAGCCCAAGTATAATATTGTGGAACTTCATGGTATAGCAAAGTTTTCGCGAATTCATCTATGTTGCAGAGCTCGAAAAAGGCTAAGAGGGTAGTTTTACGGGGGTTTTCTACAACTTGTTGCGCAATTTGTGTAGTGAAATACACTCTTTGGCAGTTTTCTAAGTGCACAGCTAAATGCACGACAGTAGGATGTCGGTCGTGGATTGAGAATTGTAGTATTCTCCATACAGCTTCTGATGTACACATATACCGACCGTTTAAATAATTCTCTACTTCATCATGCGAGTTTCTAATGCCGAAAGTAGCTTGGTCCGACCCTTTGTTAATATACTTACATATATATTTAATTGCCTGAACAGAGTGGCAATATTCTGCGTTAATGTGTGCGTTAAATGTACGACACAATATTAGAGAATACGGAACAATCCACCTATTATCTGTTATAAAATTTGTTCCTCTAATGTTTAAGATAGCCGTGTAACCTCCATTTTCAGCGTTACGGCGTCGATAAACTGGATATCCATCCTCTCCATCCTAGAACAAATTCCGTTTTTCATACATGGAGCTGATATATTTTCAGCTCCACACGGTCCATGTACCATATTTTTGGTTACGATATCAAATAATTGTGGGTCGGAATCTTTATGCGGTAATTCAGCAGATATTAAACTGTCAATTTCATCAGGTTGTATTTTGTTTTCTAGCCAAAACATCATATGACAGTGTGGTAAGCCGCGTTTTTGCCATTCTACACTAAGCATATGTCATTTGACTTTTCCAAATATCGCGTCTTTAGTGAACAACTTTAGGATTTTCTTCATCTTTAAATGAAATACCCTAGAAATTATGTCATGTCGATGAAATGAGCGCTGTCCGGGCAACAACTCTTCTTTGATCTCTGTCCATTCTGGATTGCATGTAAAAGTTACAAACAAATCTGGTCTCCCGTAATTACGGACGTACGTCATAGCATCCTGGGTTTTTTCGTGGAGATAACGGGAGGTCACGTAAAACTTGAAGGCAAGATGACGTGTTGTCCAATATTCGCTGAGTTGATAGTAGCATCCTGATTTAAAGCATCTCTTAAATTTACATAGTCGTCTGTTCGTAGTTGTTGTTGATTTTGACGAATGTAATTCAATCATTCTGATATCATTTTAGCCATCATATCAACACAGTATTGACTGAACAAATCTCTGTAATAGTGCAATGGATTAAACAAATCAGCTCTGACCATAATACTGTACGAATAAAATTGCATGCATGAAATCGTTTTATTTGTTGCTGAATTTTGTTGAGGAATAGTTAAATAGTAACCATCTACCCCTCTCACAAATATTAAAGGGTACTGCAAAGGATCGTATGAACGGTGCAATTCCGAAACTCTTTTTAGATTTCCATCTTTACAATGAATCACTATATCCCTGGGTCCTTTGTCTTCGTCTACTAATAAAACTGCCACTTCGTTTGTTGTAGGTGAATTGTATGTTCTTTCATGTTGACCATGTGGAATGCGGTCAGCCTGGATTATTAATTTTAAGTTGTCCGATGCAAAGTTGTTTTGTAAGTTGTATTTGATACTTCGAACATACATATTGTGGCTGTTTAATGCGCATTGCAATTCGTTGATCAATTGTATTTTCAAGTTGGGAACTATATTAGATCGTAATGATAATTGATCAGCATCCGATATAAAATAAATCTGCAGAAACTGCGGGCTTTGACCTGTAGGGGGAATGAGACTACCAATCAAATGGTATACCTGCCCTTCTACCTTAAATGTAGGCATACAATTTTCTTCTCTCATTTCCGTAGCACCGAACGATGTCATTTGGAATAGAGTGTTATACCTGCGAATGTTGTTTAGAAAATGCGTGAACAATGGGTGACTGCCTAACAAAAGATCTTTTATTGGTTGTGGTGGTTCCTGTATATTAGGGAGAATTACTTTGCCTCCAGCACAACACATACCGTTCGCTTCATCATTCCACTTCTTTGCTAAGCATTTAGGGCAAATTTTATCCATTTTACCAATTTTTACGGTGTTTTGCTGAGCATAATCAATGTTTGGGTTATAATTGAAGGCTGATCGATTTCCGTGAGGAATTATACGATTACGCACTCTGGTCGGACATATGCGTTGTCTCTCTGAGGCTATGCGCTGCGAACGTTCGTCGCTTGATTCCCTAGCGCGAGCAGCTGAGACGCAATGTCTATGTCTCGTCAACCGCTCCCCGCGTTCGGTGCTAGATTCCCTTGCAATGGCCTGTGCTATTGTTATATTTTGAGTAGCGAGTCGTTGCGAGCGTACGTGAACTGATTCCGTAGCGCTAGCATCAGAGGATCTCTGCCTTTGGCTATCTAAATGCTCGCCGCGTTCACTGGAAGACTCCCTGGTACGTACCTGTGAGGTTCTTGCATTTTGATTAGCCAATCGTTGCGTGCGTTCTGCACTGGACTACCTAGCACGTGCTTGTGAGATGTAATCTCTAAATCTTGTAAGGCGCAGCGCAGTTTCCGAGGAGGACTCCTCCCTTCTTCGTATTTTTGATACCCTGGCCTCAGTTGATTGACGTGAAAGGCTAGATTTTCTTTTAGTCATACCGATGTAACTGAATACATATTAATTGCATTATAAACAAGGCTATATAAAGACATAGTTGGAAGAAAAAGGTTATTACTTACTGTGGAATACCGTTTTCGGCTATGTGGTTCTTACTAAGTATTTGACAGTTTGAGTCGGTAAAGTGGCTGTATCTTTTTGTCGTCTTTGTGATATATAGGTAAAATATTACGGATGATAAAACTGAGCACTAAAGTTACCGTATTCTGTGTTTACTGATGTTCATAGTAAAATAAACCAAGTAGTCTTAACAGCTGTTTTTGGGAGCAAATTGTAAATGGCCGACTCTTCTAGTTCTTTCAAATTATTGTGTATTTTCTTTTCTTACTGTTTTTCTCCAGTATAAGATGTTGTATTTCCGTCATGATTTTGAGAGAACTCTGAGAAAATACACTAACAAAATTGCCTGTGGTTGTTGCCGTCATTTCTAGTGATACTACTTGGTTTTATTTTACTATGCTGATGTTTTTCAATAATTTAATTTTGGTCTATTCAACAACGAAATCAAGGCTACATAGGTTTTTGTAGAAAATAGCTGTACCCGGTGCGCTTCGCTACCCCTTAATTGTAGTTTTAATGAAACAGCATTTTTTTATTTTTTTTTTCATTTTATTCAAGTGCTCTAGGATATGCATTATTTCTAGCAAACCTGGCAGATTTTGTCCTGCCTACAAAAGTATTTATGACATCTGTCACTGCCCGAAATTCATCCAAGCGTTAACGGATGAGCCATTCGGTTCCATGAAATAACCCCCCACGAAGTAACTCCCCAAATCGAAAATGAAATAAGTCCCGAAAAATTAGTAGCATTGAACTGCTGAAAGAATTTTGAAAATCGGATGAGTAGTTTAGAAGATCCGTCAAGGGGGAGACTTTTCACCTTTTTTCCCCTCCAGATAGGATTACCTATATCACTCAGTGATAACGTAGCATTATACTGGTGAAAGACTTTTGAAAATCGGATGAGTAGTTTAGAAGATCCGTCAAGGGGGAGACTTTTCCCCTTTTTGCCCCTCCCGGTAGGATTGCCTATAGCACTCAGTGATGACGTAGCATACTACTGCGGAAAGAATTTTTCAAATCGGATGAGTAGTTTAGAAGATCCGTCAAGGGGGAGACTTTTCCCCTTTTTACCCCGCCTGGTAGGATTGCCTGTAGCACTCAGTGATGACGTAGCATACTACTGGTGAAAGAATTTTTCAAATCGGATGAGTAGTTTAGAAGATCCGTCAAGTGTTAGACTTTTCCCCTTTTTACCCCTCCCGGTAGTATTGCCTATAGAACTCAGTGATGACGTAGCATACTACTGCGGAAAGAATTTTTCAAATCGGATGAGTAGTTTAGAAGATCCGTCAAGGGGGAGACTTTTCCCCTTTTTACCCCGCCCGGTAGTATTGCCTGTAGCACTCAGTGATGACGTAGCATACTACTGGTGAAAGAATTTTTCAAATCGGATAAGTAGTTCTTAAGATTACCTCCGTCATACAAACAAACAAAGTCACAAACATTTCTGCTTTATATATTAGTATAGATAATGTGATGATATGATTTCACCCTATCAGCAGGGATTTATTAAAGGTACGTCGACCACGATGAATTTAAAGGACTTTGCGTCTTATAGTAAGGCGTTTGGCGTTTTGTGATGGGGTTTGCACAGACATTCTTTGATGGCTATCTTCCTATCTTAAACGTCGTACTGAAAGGGTATTTCCACGAATTGGGCCGCCCCTCCTTTTCACCGGTTTAAAGTTCTAATTTCAAAGGTATTTCCAAAATTACATAGCTCTAGAGTCAAGTTTCTAGATTCAACTCTAGATTCAAGAAGCAATTTCGATTTTGCTTCTGGTTAATAATTGCATTGTTTCCAAAATATCATGATGTTGTCATAATAAATAGCTTTACCAGGATTCTCATTATTCTAATATAGGGCCTCAGGTATTTCTCTGCCTCCAACAAAACTTCACAAAATAATAGTTTCTACAATTCTAGCTGCTAATGGCCAGTTTCACAGTTGAAAATTCTCTATTTAAATGTGGTTTAAATGCCCCATGTGTGTCATTTAATATGAAAATTTTCTAGGAGCTTTTAAATGACGAGTGTCAAACTCATAGAATAACACATACGTAGAAGGTTTTATTCGCTCATCTGACGTTTCATTTCACACTCTCATCGTAGGTTTGTGGAAATGAGAGCAAATTAAATTTAAAATTTACATACACCAGGTGGAGTTACAAAATATGTTCACTTAACTATTTCCTGTCGTTTTGGTGTAGAACTGAAAAATTTAAAAGTAGTTTGCACTTTTTTGTTGATTTTTATCATTGGTATACATTTGTATTGTATTTAACACAACTAGTTTGCCACAAAAACACGAAATTCGGTTGTTGTTCCTTTGTTGATCGCTGTATACTATTGCCACCATCTGGTATTATTGAACCCATATTTTCCACCCTCCACTGTGTAATTTCCATCGTACCTATGACGTGTAATTTATTGAGCGAATAAAAACTTCTATAGTATGTGTTATTCTATGGTTAAACTCGCCCTAAGTCTATAAAACTTTATATTTACGACAATCATTTGTCCCAACTAAATTTTCCAATCAAATCCAGATTTTCACAACTTAATCCTGTTATGGTTAGCCAATACTGGGTCATTAATATCAAGAAACGGAAAACTCGACCCACGATCCGAATCTTCAATAACTTGCACGTTTTAAAACTAGAAATCCGAGTTAAAAAGATTCGAACTCTAAAAAAAGAATTTTATCAAAATTTTCTTTTACGGATCGGTCGCGAGCGAGTTCTAAATTCTTTTACCACATTGCGATCGATCGCGAACGAGCCGAAGATATTTTCGTAACGAGCGGAAAGCGAGAGCAAAATAGCGGATCTTATGCTGGAAAGAAATGAAATAAAAATGAGTGTAATCAGTTTAATATAACATGTTAATTGTGCGCATGAGCCCCAAAAATTTTATTGGAAAATTGTAATTTAGTTTTTATTTAATTTTGTAAATTGTTACGTTTGTTTCTCTATAATTAAACGAGTTTATTTTAGATCAATCCAAAAAAAGCCGAAACTGTTAAATACAATGTATAGATAACTTTCTTAGATATAGAAATAACTGGAGGTAAATTTAAAAAAATCGATAATATTTTGTAACATTTTGGTTGATCAATTGCTTTTATAGAACACCACAAATTGAACCGAAAGTATTTAAAAAAGTTGACGATAATTCGCTTAGTTATCAAAATAACTGGGGCAAAGTTTAAAATTTTTTTAATTAAAATTAAAATGTTCGAGAGTTAGGTCAATTTAAAATTATTTTATAAAAATAATAAAACAATTTAAACTAGACCTAACGCTCAAACATTTTTAAAATAATAAAATAATTTAAAATAGACTTAACGCTCGAACATTTTAATTTTAAATATAATACGAATGGTTAAATAAATCATCACATTTACGTTCATTTTTTTTAATATTTTATTTGATCAGATAACTGCTTTTTGTAGAAAATAAGATTTTTTTAAAATAATTTTCAATTTTTAGTTATTTTATTTGATTGTTTATTGTGTAAAAGGAAGTCCACAGAATTTCGATAACCAAGCGGGCTAATGAGTTATGGTTGTTGTAAAAACGACACCGTAGGCGAAAAATTATTTTAAAAAAAATCACTTGATTAGTTGTTTATTTTGCAACAGTAAATCCACAGTTTTTTGACAATTAAGCGAGTTATCGATAAATTGTATTTGATATTGTCGACTTCTTTTGTGGTGTTCTAAATATCTATCAGAAAATTTTACAAAATACTTTTATTTTTCTAAATACTAATTCCCGATATCTTGATTACTAAGTGATTTATCCGACAATATTATTAAAGTTTTCCATCTTATTTTAGGGCGTGCTACCCAAAAATGTTCTCCAATCGAGGGTACTTGGATATCGTACTCTCCCCCATCTTCTTAATGCTTATGTCAAGCCTGTGTGTCATCTTAGAGCTAAGTTCTCATTTCGAGCTTATAACTCTTTTGCGCAGTGACCAATATATATGTGCTTTTTTCATTTTCCGATACAAATTTTGTTTCCCATCCAGAATTATTTCCAAGTATTTGACCCTGTTCGACAACTTTATACTCTGTCCCATGAAAGTAAGAGCCGCGTAAGTAGCTAACTTCATCATCCTTGTAAATAAACATATGTATTTCCACTTTATTCCGGGGTACATTAAGCCCACTAGGCAGAGCCCAGTTTTATCATCTTTCAAGTGGCCTACAAGCCGTACTACAATGATTATTGAGATGTTGTCCCTAAGTATTATATCTAAATCGTCTGCGTAGCATACTAGTCTAAATCATCGGTTGAATATTTTTTGGCGGTGACGAGAAGAAGTGGAAGTGGACTCATGCAGTCTATCAACGCCCGTTCGGCATCTAACTGAACTTGGAACTGGATTTGCGTCTCGATGCTTATAAAAATACAGTGAGGACCACCTCCCTGTTTGGCCAAAATAGGACATTTTTCAATTCAGGTGGTGCTGTTACCACTTTTGATAAATACGCCTAGATATGAACACTATTATTACCACTTTAAATCTGTAACTGATATTATATATATATGAAATAAAAATCCTGCATGAATGTCAAGAAATACAAGTTATACTGTATCATTTTATTTGTTCAGAGCTCACAACGCATATTACAGGTCTGTTTAAGTTTTTGTAAACATATGACTCTACTCGTCCAAATTTTATAATGTTACCCCAAGGGCAAACAAATTTTATAGGGCCAAATTAAAAAGGTCTCAATGTTTTTGCTTAAACGCAAATTCTGTTTAGCATAGAGTTCATAGGCAGGGGTCGGATTTTGTTGTTTCAAAGTAAAAAAAAACAAGTACGAATATCTCGCAAATCCATCTGAATGTCAAGAAATGTATGAGAATGTACTTGAATGCGAGGACTGACTTTTCAACCATTGTAGCATCCCCTGTCTCCTATCAGTCATAGTAACTTGTGCTGACTATTCCACCATGTTGCCGTCGGTGAATCAAGCGTTGGAGTGCGCGACACTTTTACATGAGAACCTGTGTTCAATCCCTGCTGTAACCATTATACACTTTTTTCGACGAAGATCACATCCCTTAGTATCCACGACACTACTAAGTAAAGGCTTCCCAAAAGCACCGTTCGGAAACGCTGTAAAACTGAAGGTCGAATCAGTGATTGTAAACCCAGACGCACAGCTCAATAAATTTGATGAGTACTCCCTATCCCTTCATAGGATGTAATGGGAAAATATATATTTATTTAGTTTATTCCAGCATAGTGAGTTATGCTCTATATTTTCGTGTAAATAAAACCGATTTCATCGACCCTGGACTATTCTTACCGATCCCGGACAGTTCATACTGAATGAGCTTCGGCCATTTCACTGATCCATATTACGTCTTCCAAAAAGATGATGGTCAGAATATGGCAGTCAACGGTGAGCCCAACAGAGACATGCTTACTATCATATCGTGCCTCAGTTGAAAGACATTAATGCTGCAGGTATGATACAACTAATTTATTGCAATAAACATTTGATGAACGATTTGTTTCACAAAATGGACCTGTTAACTGACCACCTCGTGCGTGCGATTTAACACCATTAGATGACACTTGGAGATATGTAAAGCTGCATGTCTATACCGATAAACTAGAAACAATTGAGCATTCCCTGCAAAGAGTGTTATCAATTGGATCTCCAAATTATATCATGTACGCGTCAGACGCGGTGGCCACATATCCGAAATAGTATGCAAGCATTAATGTCACCCAATTTTATTTTAAATAAAACCAATTTAAGGGACATTAAAATCGTTTTGTGTCCTTCCGTTTCAATTTGAAGTTTTCCGCCTCTAAAAAACGCCGTCCAAAATGCCCCATTACAAGCCGAACAGGCACACTTTATCCTGAAAACGTCTTACTACAGGGTGGAGCAAAATAAACGACGGAGTCCGAGTAGTCCGAAATGTCTAAATTTTAAAGATAAGTAAATGGTTTTGTCTCTTTTTATGACAATTTATTAATGTAGAGTTTTGCTAATATTAAGGTCACGTAATTGGTGCCCATTTTTCGCCCGCGCTTAGTCGCGCTTTTTCTAAAACAATTTCCATGACTTTCTTCAAGATTTCCGGCGCTAGCACTCCTATTTCTTCTGGAATATGATTATAGTTTGGGTATGGTCTGTGGCATACTCGTGTTAACTGGCTTAGTTATCCGGTCTCGGACAACCCCGAGGGGTTAGGGACCTTACAAAACGAAGATAACATATTTCGCCGACCAGTTCGATCTTTTCCTTATCTCTTCAGTTGGCAATACCAAGTGTACGCAAGGTTTCGTCAACCTGATCCCTCCAGCGGAGTCTTGGTCTTCCTATTTTTCGTCTTCCTTCGAGTTCGGTTTCGAAAACCCTTCATGCTGGTTCGTCTTCATCCATTCTACTGACATGGCCTAGCCAGCGCAATCGCGTTATTTTGATCCGCTTAACTATATTATACTCGCCGTTGTGCACTATAGGGCCATACATTTTTCGGAGTGTTTTTCTCTTGAAGATTCTACGCCATAAAGCAAGACAGACTGTATGAGAGTCCGGTATAGGTGGCTTAGCCCAAAATAACATCTTTTCGCAAGCACAATTCTCCGCTTGATCTCAAGTCTGACGTTTTTGTTTACGGCAGATCCAGGTTATATAAATTCGTCCACCACCTCGAAATTATAAAAGGCTCACGCTTTGGTCTAATCGCGTGGATGCCCTGCTCGTTGAAACCAGTAATTTTGTCTTGTCCTCATTTACCGTAAGACCCACTCTTCCTGACTCCTTCTCAATTCTCGAAAACACCGCAGTAACTTCTCTAACTGTGCGTCCTTTGATATCTATATCATCAGCATACGCGAGCAGCATGTGACTTTTGCTGCTGATGGTGTTATTCACGTTGACAGCAGCTTTTCTCAGAATAATATCTATTAAGATGTTAAAGAGACCGCACGATAAGGTGTCACCTTGTCTGAGGCCTCGCTTAGTTTCGAAAGGTTCGGTAAGATCCTTACCAACACTCACTGCGGATTTGGTGTTCGTCTAGGTCATCCTGCAAAGGCTCATACGTTTTGCAGGAATGCCAAGCTCAGACATTGCTTCGAAGTGTTTCCCTCCACATCAGGCTATCGAAGACCGCCTTATAATCGACAAATAGATGACAGGTGTCGATTTGTTTTCGTGGGTCTTCTCCAGGATTTGGTGTAGCGTGAAAATCTGGTCGGTTGTCAATTTTCCAGGCCTGAAGCCACACTGATATGGTCCAATCAGGTCAGCGATAATCGGTTTTGATAGAACCTTATATGCTATAGATAAAAAAAGGCTTATTCCACTGTAGTTGGCACAGAGACTCGGGTCACCTTTTCAAAATATGGGACATAGTCACCTAACCAAATTTTGCTAATGAGCTGATGCATGCACCTTATCAGCTCATCGCCGCCAGCCTTAAACAGCTCCGCCGGTAATCCATCGGCTCCTGCGGCTTTGTTGTACTTAAGTCGGGCAACCTCGTCTTGGTTAGGAGGGGGCAATCGACACGCCGTCCAAATTTTGATCGATTGTCTAGTCCTTTGGATATCTCAGGTACAAATAGCGCAGAGAAATGATCTCTCCATATTCCCAACATACTCTGCACATCTGCCATGAAATTTCCGTCCGTTTTTGACCTTTTGGTAGAATTTCCGGGCTTCGTTCTACCTTCTGTATGACTCAACTTTCGCACTCTCACGCTTACCCCACTGCCTTTTCTTGCGCCTCATCAGACGGTTTACCTCCTTTCTTTTCCCCTATGCCGCTCAGTCGCAGCTCGCGTTGCAATCTCAGAGATAACCCAAGTTTCGTTGAACGTCTCCTTATTGACGTTGCTAGATTTACCTACACACTGTCTTGCACGCGTTGAATATTTTGTTCATGGATATCTGTTTGTGGTCTTCCAGTTCGAGGAAGGTAACAGACAGCGCCTTGTTATCGAAAACGTGTAATCATACGATTTATCATAGCCAGCTATGAGCACAGAAGCTGCTTGGAAGCCGCGCTCTCACTAGTGTGTATACGTATATTAAAATGAGAGCAAATAAAGCAAGCAAGAGAGCAAGCAAAGCAACGAAAATTGTTTTAGTTGGATTGAAAACAGCAAGTAAGCAAGACGTGTGCCGCATTGTGCGATTTGAAAAGGCGAAAAAATACATGCGGAAAATTTTTTTGTTCACAGCGCTTCATACTTGCTTAGACGCGCTCGCATTTTGTCTCGTATTAATAGTAATTTTTATTTATACGTATCAAAAGGGAATTTAGACTTTATTTCTTTTTAGCTTTAAGACTTTGTAAATTAGGAAGAAAGCCATAATTCATTAAAAAGATTGGACTTATATTTCAAATTGCAACAATGTTTCTAGATTTAGAATATTTAAACATCCCAACTTCATTATTACCACCATCGTCTGTTTCTCCCCAGAAATATTTATTTTAAATGTATATTCCATTCATACACTAAATTTTTGTCAGTGCCACACATACAAGCAAGCACACAATCACTTCACTGCTGTCGTGCCCATAGCTGATCATAGCCTCTGATGGTCCAGTTCTTTCATTGAAAAACAAACGACGATGTGCTCGTTACGAAAAACCTTTGACCGTCGGATTTCAAATCAAAATTCAATTATTTTAGTTAGTAGTGGACCTTTCCATTTTCAATTTCCCAAGTTATCTTTACAACAGTCTGAAAAATAAAGAACCAAAATAAAAATTCACAAAACTCCGCGGGCTGCACATTTTTTTCTAAATACAACTTTCGGCAATTCATTAACTTTTTTTTCTCAAATTATTTGTTTTCGTCTATAAAAAATAAATAAGCATATACATATTTAGTTGTCTTAGATCCTCGTTATGTTTAAAGTTGTAATTTCCTTTAAGGCTATAAGAGATCATGTTTTCTCCGGTTAGTGAAAAAAATGTAAATGCCGCGGGTGGGATTTGAACTCACATTCGCTGGAAGATCGTTTCGATGTTTGTGAAGCATCATCTTCAGCAGCGTCTAGCCCGTTAAGCCACTGCGGTGTATATTCAAACCAGTCACTAACCGAAGATATTTATTTTATTGTGCAGAGTGATTGTTTGTCGCTACTGACACATTGCTTTCCTACTTACACGCACTGATGCAGAAGTTTTTGAAAGTTCTATTTATAGAACGAACTATTCTAATTGTAGTTGTCTCGTCCTGTTTTTGGTTTTGCCCTACAATATGTAACAAACACAAACATAGAGTAATGACGTGTAGAGTAGCCAACTCTCTCGGTAAATTGATGGCATTTGGTGTGTTGCAGATGTGCGGTTGTATGTTGGAAAGTATTGCTTTAATAATACCAGATAGAGCCACTAGGTCAACCCAACCAACAATAAATCAACAACGGCATTTCGTTTTGTGCGTTAAAATTGTTGAGCAAATACATCACAAATATATACATATAATAAAATATAACAAAAAAAGTCGAAAATTCGTTTAGATGTCACAGTTTTTCATCAAAACGACTTGAAAATTTTAATTCAACAACTTTTGCAATTCCACATGGTGTAAGTAAATTTACGTCAAATAATTCTCTATCGCACCGACCGCACCAAGAAGAGTGTGAAAGAAAATGTTAGATGGGAAGAATGGCACATCTATATCACATTACTCTGTGAACACGAAACAGAAAAATTAATATTTCAATGATTGTAGTTTGTTATTCAACCTTTGTTTTAATCATAAATAATCCAAATTTTTCCAGCTTGAAGTCACACCCATTCTCACCAGACATTGACACTCTCTTTAGCAGGTACATAAGTATGTGTCTCTTTTTATAATTGTAATTCATATTCTATAAATTTGGAATTACATATGTAAACAAAATGAGTGTCGAACTCTTCACGTAAATATACAAACCAAGTTTAGTTGTCATTCCCTCAAGATGTTATGTAAAAGTAATTAAAAATCTTATAACTGATTTTGGTAACAAAGTTAATAGAGCCTTCGGGGGCCGCAGTGATACAGCGGGTCGCAATTTGCGCATGGTTGTTGTATACTATTCCGACATCTAGGCATCTTTTATCATATACAATCTTTTGGCTCTTTCCTTGGACGTAGGTAATTGCTGTTCGAATATCCAGAAATTAGATCCTCTTCTAGCTCCGTTACCTGAAATTGAAAACCCTACGGTACTGTTATCAATTAACTTTGTCTCACTTCTGGACAGGATTTTTGGTATGTAATTTTTTGTAAAAATTTTAGAAGAAAAGTAGAGTCCTGGTTTGTAGAGTCCACAGACAGGTTTTCTGCTGCTGCTAAAACCAGATTTTATGCTGCTGCTAAAACCAGATTTTATGCTGCTGCTAAAACCAGATTTTATGCCGCTGCTGAAACCAGATTTTCTGCGACTGCGAAAGAGAATAATGACGGGTTAAACAAAAATGAGCGAGCAAGAGAGCAATGAAAGAGTGGTGTGGCAGTGGTGAGTCAAACGAAATTGTGTCTACAGCGTATGTATTAACATAATAATGTATTTATGTACATGTGTCTGTTGCTGTTGTTGAACGGAGATATAAAACATAGCCACGCAAAATTTCATTTGCAAGCCGTTATGCGCAGTCGACATTATGGTGACACACTAATACGTCAGCTACTTCGTACAAAGTATGTGTGATGTTGTGTGTTTGGCTGTTTCGTTGCTGTTGATATGGCAAACATGTGGTTATGTGACACACGTATACGTCAGCTACTTCGGACAAAGTATGTGTGATGTTGTGTGTTTGGTTGTTTTTAAATGAAACGTCATCAATTGATTGAACGGCTTTTTAAATTCTTTATATTAACTTCACCTGCCTGTATGTACATATGTATGCCGAAAAAACTTTGGATTGATTTTTAATCCTTCTCCCGTAATCCGATCGAGCTGAAACTTCGCAGGGAAACTAATGTCGACGACAAAAATGAAATGTCGAAATATTGGCGGGATTCGACTAATGGGTGTGGTACCTCCCATACAAATCACAAATAAAAAATCCATTATTTCTGCTCCTGTTAACGGTATTTGAACAAAATCGGGTATGTTGGTTAGGTTTACATATTCTAAGATCTGGTGCAAATATGGGCGGGATTGAACAAAGGGTCGCGGTCATATATAAAGAATTTATAGTCAAAAACTGTTTTTTTACGGGTCGATTTTTTATTATTGTCAAAGGTAAGTCAAATAAAATGTGGGTGCGGAGCACTCTCAGAGCAAATAGAATAATGACGTATTGTACGTATATAAAACTGAGATAACAAGAGAGCAACGAGAATTTTGTGAACTTGAATAGCGTATGTGCGAACATAACAATGTATGTATGTATGTATGTTCATGTTCCCGGTTGCGTTTATTGAGCGACTTTGTCATATTGATATTTTCATCTATGATTCCTCCTTACAAACTAGGTCTCAAGGCGAAATTTGTATGAAAATGTTGAAATGTCGATGAATGTACGTGACAACGACACAGCTACAGACAGTTTTGTAGACTTTTTTATAGTAGATTCACCTTATAAAAGAAAGTTGAAAGTAATCGAAGTTGTCTGTTATTAGTCGATAATAAGCTGAACTTTGCTGGAATTTGTCTGCTACAAGTATTCGTTAGTGGTTGAAGGAAACAAATAACGTATTATTATATTTTTGTTTGTCAACGCATTTACGAATATTGAAACTTAGCAACATTGTCTGTTATGAGTGGATTTAAAGCTGAGTTTTTCTGCTGCAAGAAATATAACGGTTATTTTTTTCTTTGGCTTCTTTTTTTTCTTCAATTTAAGATTAACTGTAATTTTTCTTCAGTTTAGTAAAGCTCTCAGTGAAGAGTGTTATAAAAGTGATTAAAGAAATATAATTTTTGATCCGAAGTACAAATATGATGGAACCAAAGGCAAGAAAGCAATAAAGTTGTATTCGAACCTAACAACGGCTTTGAAAGGTTAGTATCATTTAAAATTAAGGATTTTTTAAATATGAAGTTCTATACTTAAAAGCGTATCTAATTTTTTCCTATTTCTCTTTAATTAGAATGCACAAGCTTCGAGTCTTTTAAAAAATTTCTTTCCAACTTCCGCTCGGCTATTAAAAAAGTAAAAAATAGAGACGCTAAACGCCAGTCTAGAAAAGATGAATCGAATATATCTATGGACAGCCAAGAAACTTCAATCAATTAAACATTTAACAATCTAAAAATTACTTTTTATAGTACAACTTTTTTATTTCTTATAATATTTTTAACAAAATTTGAATAGTACCTTAATTTTTTAATAAAAATGTTTAAATGTTTCTAAAAAAATCTTTTTGTGTTGTAACTTGGGTATGGGATGAAAACCTATAGTGAAAAATCAGTAAAAAATTATATAACGACACAAAAAGAAAAATTCACAGAATAGGTAAAGTGATTTTGTCTGCTACGAATCTCTGAAATGGTGTCGAATTACATAAAAACTCATATATACATATCGTTGATATTGTCTGTTAGGACTCACTAATACGCGGACGCCTACTGAACAAAATCCATTTGGATCATCTATGATGTTTTGGACAATTGCTTAAAAAATTCATGTATGACGCCAAAGAAAATTCAGCGTCTGTCATTGATGATTTAACATTGTCAGTACCTTGCACGATGAATCATCATGACATTCGCCACCGGGTGTCTGTTGCTTTGCATTCTCTTTGTTGTTTCTGGGAATAAAACAAAAAGTTTTAAGCAAGAAAATAATGACACATGTGCTTGCACTGGTCTTTAAATAATTTTAAATATTAATATTATTTAAATGTAACGTCATCATATGATTGAACGCTGATTTTTATTTTCCAATGTAACATTTACAATTGTGTTCATAGAAATCGAACAGTTACCGTGTAGCAAAAAGGTGTTAACACATCGCCCGTGAGTTCGAACACTCATTGGATTTTGTAGGAAAAATAAGTTTTGTATGAATTTATGTCCACGCAGTATGTTCTAGGCAATGGTTTATCGGAAACCTCCGTTAGCTAGCTAAAGTGAGAAGGCGAAACGGATGGGCAACTTGAGTGGTAATGCGATCACTGATACGTCTCAGGATTATTAGGTGGCCCTGTCACTGAAGCTCTTCGAAGTAGTGGACATATTCTTCTGTCCTTTGAAGGCGGATTAGCCAACACCCCTGGCCAACGGCGGATCGAAATTGGGGGGACCAAAACCCAGTTTCGACACACTGCATTCTGGTCAGCGTCTGATCCATAATGGGCGGCTGAAACATGATCATCCTGGCAGTAGGTAAAATGCAAACCACGGTGGGCTGGGTTTGCCTCCCGCCACCGTTATATTGGCAATGAAAATACACGGAGAGGATAATGGACAAGGAAACGCCCCAACTGTTGACGACCCTCGCAAACGTTATGGGGACCATGATTTGGGGATATGTACCTGGAATGTTCGGACGTTATACAGGACTGGTGCCACTTTCCAACTGGCGGATGTCCTCGGAGAGTATAAGACTGACATCACAGCGATCCGGGAAATGCGATGGACAGGTTATGGTTGCACCGGAAGGGAGAACTTCGATATTTACTACAGCTGCCATGAGCGTAAGCACGAATTTGGGTGCGGATTTATAGTGGGCTGGAGACTGCGACACCTAGTTTCAAGGTTCGACCCAGTCAGTGACCGCATAGCCACAATTCGCATCAAAGCGAAATATTTCAACATTTCGTTAATTTGTGTGCACGCACCGACAGGGGATAAAGATGATGAGGTCAAGGAAACATTTTATGAGCGCCTGGGGGAAGTATATGAACGCTGCCCTGACCACGACGTTGAGTTTATTCTAGGCGATTTTAATGCCAAATTGGGAAAATAAAGTGTATTTCGACCAACCATCGGCAATCACAGTCTACATGATACCACCTCCGATAATGGAATAAGACTGATAGACTTCGCCGCTGCAGAGAACATGGTAGTTAGTAGCACACGATTCCAGCATAGGGACATTCATAGAGCGACCTGGATATATCTGGATTGTATCCCCCCGACCAAGACGAGATTAGAACGGCGATCTCCCGCCTGAAGGATGTTAAAGCCGCTGGTGCGGATGGCCTACCCGCTGAACTTTTTAGGGCAGGTGGCGAAGGCCTTATAGCCCACATGCATCAACTGATATGCGGTATATACCTCAATACCTCACTGAACCATTCTGTACCAAACGAGGACTTAGAAAAGGCGACACACTTTCGTGCAATCTCTTCAACATATTAATGGAGATAATAATGAGAAAGGCTGCAGTAAATACGAACAAGACCATTAACACGAAAAGCCATATGTTGCTGGCGTATGCTGACGACATAGACATCATTGGGCGAAATTTTCGAGAGGTTACTGCAGTATTTTCAAGAATCGAAAGGAATCAGCGAAGTTGGGTCTTGCTGTTAATGAGGGTAAGACAAAATTGATGGTGTCAACGACTAGAGAAACCTCTCGACTTGGTCCGCACTTGAACGTTGACAAGCGGTTTAATTTTGAAGTGGTAGATGAATTTGTCTACGTTGGATCCGCCGTGAACAAGGACAACAACAAATATATGTTATTTTGGGCTCAGCAAGCAGTTTAGGAACAAAGCCCTCTCTCGACGGACAAAAGTCCAGCTATATCAGACTCCCATTTTACCTGTCTTGACATATGGCTCCGAAACTTGGGTCATATCGCAAACGGATGAAAAACACCTGGGAGTTTTCGAGAGAAAAATTCTCCGTAAAATATATGGTCCTGTTAGGGAAAACGGCGAGTATCGACGTCGACGACGTGGACATAGCTAGACGAATCAAAGTGTGTCAATTGCGTTGGCTAGGCCATGTTATCAGAATGGATGAAGATGAGCCAGCGCGAAAGATTTTTGATAACGTACCCGATGGAAGCAGGAAAAGAGGACGACCAAGACTCCGCTGGAAAGATCAGGCTGAAGAATCCCTCCGTATCCTTGGTGTTACCAACTGGCGAGAAAAGGCGAAGGATAGAGCCAGTTGGAAGAATATGTTGAAATTTGTTTAATTTGTTTGTTTAATTAATATGTGTAAGACGTCTGACCTCATGAGGTTGTAATATAGTCAATAAAATTAAGTTTGAATTTATGTCCTTCATCGTAATTGGTAATGATGCCCAGATAATATCGATAGGAGTACAAATTTAACTATAATAGCAACGGTGTGACATATCAAATTGATTCTGGCTATGTTTGGATGCTACTCATGCTAATATGTCTTGAAGCTCGTCCAATGTGGGTGGCCTGTTAGCGTATACAACGAACTTGTTGCAGTCGCAGTGATAATGAGATAACAATCGAAGAGAGTGGGAAATTGTTGAAAGTTCGGCGTGAGATGACCTATTTGACAGCATTTTTCATCACATCTTTGAAAGTTGCGTTACTTGTGTGGCATGTAGCCCCGTCTTGTTCGAACTAACTCGGTTAACTTCGCTCTATTCCGAAAACCAGTGATGGTAACAGTGTCTACGTCATCATTTCGAAAGAAATAAGGTCCGATGATGCCGCCATCCATAAATCACACCCAACAGTCATGCTTTAGGGATGTAGTGATTTTTGGTCGAACAGTTGTGGATTTGATCGCGTTAAATATGGTCCTCGTATGTCAAGATTATGTTTTGACCAAAATTCGATTCTCCCGCCTATATTTTCAGTTCCCAATTAGTATACGCGTTGTCTATGGTCGTTCGGCTTCAATTCTTCCGCAAGCACAGTTTTATATGGGCAAAATAAACCGAGTTAACTCTTCATCTGATAGGCGCCGAATCGACATTTCTGGATATTCTTCAATATTGGCGGTTACCGCGGCTATTTTATCTTCATTTCGCACCAATCTCTGTCTGGTTGGAGGCATAAGGTCCAATAGAGTGTACTCACGCTCAATCTCTTCCACCGTGGCCTGCGCAATGAAGCCATGATAACGGTCGACCGCACGAGGAAATTCACGTTGCGTATTTACAACTGAGCCGAAATTTCGACTCAGTATATGACGGCTATTTAGAGGCCTGCGGAATCCATTTCGTGGCTATCAAATCTAAAAATATGATTTCCCATCACATCCCATGAAGGGATTGGGAAGAGCTTCCTACTACCAGTGAGCTGTGCGCTTTCTAGATTTTACACTACTGATTGAGACCAACAGTTTTACACCGCCTTGGAACGGTATTTTGAGATTCTTTTTTCAAAGCGAAATACTCAATAGTGTCGCCATCACTAAGCGATGTGACCGTCGTCGAAAGAATATGTATGGTGGTCAAAGCATGAATCGAACCCACGTTCTCATGTACAAGAGCCGCGCACACTAACCATTGCACCACCGACGGCAAAAATATGGAAAAGAATAATATCGAATGTGTCCCATTGGGGGGAAACACGTATACAGGGCATTATTGTAACCATTTCGTGCACTGACCGCGAAGAAATATCCCAAGTTATGGTTCAGGGTAAATGGTAGTCCTAAAAAAGTATGGCAACTCTAGGCAAAATTAAATTCCATTTTTTGCACTCTTTGCAAACGGTTTAGATGTAGTGGTGTCCAAAAAATGTTGGCAAGCCGAAATAATAATTGGCGGGTGTATAAATATTTTTTCTTATTCTCCTAAGGAAAATAAATAATACTGTTTTAGTGAAATTTTTACACATATGGTTTATTTGTGTATTTGGAGTTCGAGTAGGACTCAGGGTTTAAAATTTTAAAACTGCTTAGTTGGAGTGGGAGTTTCCAACAATTTAGGAAAGCTCCACATAAGACGGGTATTATTGTAAAATGAAAACAACTGTTGTAAAACCCGAGCCCTGTTTATCATGTGTGCCTACGGCGCGGTTGGCATTAAAAGAGTTTCTTGTTTACAAAAATTATACAAGTTCTTTATATTTGTTTATGCCATTATCCCAAAAAAGTTAACAAACTGTAAAGAAAAGGTTGAGTGCAAGTTAGTTTTGTAATTAATAAACACAACGTGCACATAAATAGAGACGGTAAGTTAACCCTTTCGTTGGCTTCCATACCACCTCGTTCGTTGTGACAAGTAGGTGGGAGTAACAAATGGTCACATTTAGGCAACAAATGGCTTTTGTAGAACAAAAATTTACGAAACTACCTGAAACAACAGCAGTGAAAAGGACACACGTAAAATCTGGAAAATGGCAACCTTTGGCGAATACATACATATACATACGTATGATAATGTGTGGCATTTATGCATTTTAATTACCACATATTTACAACTTTGCTACGGTGCCACAATTCTACTCGTAATTAAGTGGAAAGCTCGCCCACGGTTGGGAAACTCATTCATAAGCAAATTTGTCTCTGATGTTATGAGTGGGTATGTAATTTAGAAGAAATATGAATACGCTGACAGCGTTTGATACTCAAACATTAAATTGTGCCACAGGGGAAATTTACTTGAATTGTGAGATCTGAATTCATAAGGATATTGAGCATAACAGTTAAAATTTGGTAAGATGGAATGGTTCTGTTGTCGAAGATTTGAAGTTGTCTCACGACAGGCAATATGGGCTTCGATAATGTCCATGTTTTCCACATTCTGAATTACAATAAACAGCAAAAGTGCTCACTACGCGTGGGCAATAAACAATACAAGAATCAATAGAAATTTATTGCTGGTTCAAAACTGAAACCTAAGCTTATCCGTTTTGAAAATTGTTAAGGACTTTCGGGAAATTGTGAAAAATAACAAGTAGTACCCAGTTTTACATAAAAAATGGTTTCACATGAATGGATTGCGGAGAGTTTCTAACAACCAGTGAGCTGTGCGCTTTCTGGTTTTACACTCACTGATTAGGACCTACAGTTTAACACCGGTTCCGAGCGGCATTTGCAGAAGCTTTTTCATGTCTAAGAACTGCAAAATATCCCCGTCACTAAGCGAGCTGACTGCCGCCAATAGAAATTTAAATTGTTCAGAGCCGTTCACATTACCAGTGCACGGCCACAGTTTGACGTACAAGCAAATTAACAGGATCTTGGAACGAGCACTCAAATCTTGAGATAATTATAAGTAGCGTGAAGTTTCCCACCGATGTACACATTAGCCAACGTAATTCGTAAAGAGCTAGAGTATTGTATGTGTCCTTTTTGTAAACGGCATTATTTTAACTTTTTTGAAAAATATTCCACATGTGCATACCCAGCAAACAAAAATGGAATCGTTTTAATCGGTTTTCAGTAATTCCAAAGACACATTATTTAACCGCTTCCATAGAAGTAAAATATGTGGTTCTCATCACAGTGAAATGGCATTCTATTTTTGTGGGCATAGCTTACCCGGCACTAAAGAGTTAAAAAAACCGACATTTTCGAATACCCCATTTTTGATTTATTCGATTAATTACTTTATCGGAAAGCCGGTCTACGGTTTCACAGAATAGAGAAAAAGAGTGAAACCGGTTATTTTTCTGTTTTATTTACGGGTTCTTTTCGGTTTTTTCGTTTTGCATTGAAAATACAATGCTTATATTTGTTTAGAAAAATTAGTGCCAAATCAGCACAAAATACAATTTTCTTATTTTGTTTCCTTGCCCGTAAAAATACTCATTATTCTTTAGGAAATATAACAGTATTATTCAGAATTTAATATATTTAATTTTCCACTTGGAGGATAAACAAACCGCAGATGCAGATTTGTGGATAAATCTGAAATAGCTATGCGGTCTATCAGGAGTAATAACGAAGTATTTTGCAAAACTTCTTTTGTAAATTTTTTTCTCTTTTAATAGAGATTTAGAATGGTCAAGAGCTTGAATAAATAAAGTGAAAAATTATCAGTTTTCTATTTTCTTAAAAAAAAAATAGAATTACAATTAGGCCAGATTAAATTGATTGAATTGAATTGAGTTGGGTTGAATTTAATATAATTGAATTGAAGTGAATTGAACTGAACTGAAGTGAGTTGAATTGAATTAACTAAATTGAACTAAATATAACTAAATTGAACTGAATTGCATTAAATTGAATTGAGTTGAGTTGAATTAATTAAATTGAATTAAATAGAATTGAAGTGACGCGAACAGAATTGCATTGAATTGAATTAAATTGAAATGAGTTGAATTGAATTGAACTGTATTGAATTGAAATGAATTGAATTGAAGTGAGCTGAATTGAATTGAATTTAGTTGGCATGAAATGAATTATATTAAATTAAATTGAATTGAATTGAACTGAACTCAAGTGAACTGAACTGTACTGAATTGAATTGCATTGAATTGAATTAAATTGAATAGAATAGAATAAAATTTAAAACTGAAACTGATTTGAATTGGAATGAATTGAATTTGATTGAAGTGAACTGAATTGAAATGAATTGAATTAATTAAATTGAATTGAACTAATTGAACTGAGTTGAATTCAATTGAACTGTATCGAATTGAAATGAATTGAATTGAAGTGAGCTGAATTGAATTGAATTTAGTTGGCATGAAATGAATTGAACTGAATTGAAATGAAATGAATTATATTAAATTAAATTGAATTGAACTGAACTCAACTGAAGTGAACTGAACTGAACTGAACTGCACTGAACTGAACTGAACTGAACTGAACTGAACTGATCTGAACTGAACTGAACTGAACTGAACTGAACTGAACTGAACTGAACTGAACTGAACTGAACTGAACTGAACTGAACTGAACTGAACTGAACTGAACTGAGCTGAACTGAAGTGAATTGCATTGAATTGAATTAAATTGAATAGAATATAATAAAATTTAAAACTGAAACTGATTTGAATTGAAATGAATTGAAATCAATTGAAATGAATTGAAATGAATTGAATTGAATTGAAGTGAACTGAATTGAAATGAATTGAATTAGTTAAATTGAATTAATTAAATTGAATTGAATTAATTGAACTGAGTTGAATTGAATTGAATTGAGTTGAATTAAATTAAGTAAATTGAATTGAACTGAACTGAATTGCATTGAATTGAATTAAATTAAATAGAATATAATTAAACTGAATTGAATTGAAATGAAATGAATTGAATTGAACTGAACTGAAGTGAACTGAATTGAATTAATTAAATTGAATTGAATAAATTAAAGTCAATTAAATTAATTGAACTGAGTTGAATTGAACTGAATTGAATTGATTTGAATTGTATTGACTTGAATTGAGTTGGCTTGCATTCAACTGAATTTGTTTGAGTTGAATTGAATTAAATTAAATAGAATAGAATAGAATTGAATTAAACTGAATTGAAATGAAATGTATTAAATTGAACTGAACTGAACTGAACAGCACTGAATTCAATTAAATTAAGTTGAATTTACATGCTATTGAAATTAATTGAAATTTCTTATTTTTGTGTCAATCTCAAAATTTCACAGCTATATTTATACTTGAGAATCACGTTTAATATAAATTTGCCAATATTATTTCATAATCACATTAAACATACCTAATCGACGACAACGGCTGGAATCATCTCGAAGGGTTTATGCTAGCGGCTATCTTAGGAGGAGTATGGTATCCGAGGTCTCTCGAACCAAAGTGAGACCGAAAAATTAAACAAAATTTGTCGATAACTTGCAAATGAAAAAAAATTAACAAAATTTATGCAGAATTTATTTTTGAGTCACCCCAGAAGAGATGATCCCCAAGCACGGTCACACTGAAAGCTTTAATTAACAATCAACTGCATAACTCCGACGCTTAAAGGCTTATCTCCGATGGTTCAATCCTAGATAATTCGATGAATAAGGACGTATGCATAAAATTTATTACTTCGTACTCTTGCCGAGGTCTAGGAGAGAGCTCTCTGAAATCAACACAAACTTTTCATGTGTGTGACTTATTTTCTCCTTCTTTTCAAACACACAATGGCCGCGTCTTAATAGCATCATCAAATAAGATTTGGAAGAAAAATATAAAAAAAAAAAATATAACAAAATGCCGGCGGAGGAAAGACATTAATAACGAAGGTGGCGGAGCCCCACCGCAGCTCCACTCAGTGATAAGAAGTCGTATTTTATAACATGCGATTAGGGTTTTGTCCCGGGATTTACCGGGAATTCCCGTTGTTTTTCGATCCCGTTTTCCCGG